>JAFMSR010000013.1:37906809-38204309 GCA_022818135.1 Saxidomus purpurata
GACAACCTCCAGACAAAAATAAAACTTTAACTGCAAAGTAAATTATGTCATTAACGCACGATATGTATTGTAAGAGAAAGCCGTCCTTCAGTAGTAGCCATCATTATATAATTTTAGCAGAAGAAACCTCTTGTTGTCGAAACAGTATAATTAAAGTATCAAACTAAGATCATTGATATAGAATTGTTGATGAAACAGTAAACAGTTCCATTTTCTAGATTCTAAACTACCGAACAATTATAGAAGAATCAACACTAGGCAATCATCAGTCTTGCATAATGATTAGAATATTTTCTGTTGGTGTTTTCTAAAGCAAGAGTTACATGTTACAGTTAGCATTACTTCGTTTAATAAAAATGGTCATTTTCGATCTATCGCATTTGATCTTCCCTTGATAATATGTTCCTTAGGACTTGCCAATCGTTTTCTCTTTCGTAAGGTTTTGATAATCTAGTCTGAGATATAAACCATTAAATGTCATACCACGCGCTGTCATAATGAATCAAAACCTTAGCTTCATTTACACCTTTATGTCAACAAAATCGTTATCATCAGCATGCTTTATATGAACGTGACGTTTCTTAGTTCAGTTAGGGCGAGGAAAAACGGTTTCGAATGATATGTCGACGTAGTTTCAAGTCAAGTGCACATTAAACGTACGTTTCGTGAAACGACGACATTAATGACATAAAGTTCGAATGATATACTCATTTTCAATTTGTGCGGATGCTTATAGCGGGACTGTAAAATATTCACCTGCAAATAAGACTGCCAACCAATTTCCATTATACATTATGATACGGGCACATACTATTGGTTTCGATTTTAGAAATACCTTTGTGCGGTAAAAACTGTAGGTTGAGTTCTACTAAGCAGACAACGTGCACGTTCATACAATCACAAGTCATACTTTTTACTGACCTTCCTTCAGGTAGAAATATGCTGTTGAAATGCGATGCTTATTTTTATGACGACATTAACATTATAAGGAACTAAAAATTGATATCGTCAGTTGAGACAATCTTTTGCAATCCTTGAACAAATATGCAGTTTCGCCTTCAACACAATGTCCTAAAAACAAAAATAATATCAAACAGGGACTGCCACGTACCAAACTAATTGTGGAAGAAATCAGACACTTGGATGCCATAGTCCAAGTTTCCCCGACCTGTCCGGGTTAAGCCGACATTTTTCTTGTATCTTGGACCTTTGGCCATTTGTTGGTGTAATGACGATATAGGAAGCCCTGCATTAGCTGGAAGGTACAGGTGTAAAAATCGTCCGAATTCACCCTTATTTCCCCTACTAACTGTAATTGAGAATAGTATTCAATTATAACGCAGCATACACGTATTTCAAGGCATTAAGAACTCTGTGCATAGTTGTTCAACTGCACTGAAAAGCAAAATAATTCAAGAGATTGCCACACAGTATAGCTGGATATAAAGTACTCTACATACATTTTATTGAATGCAGAGTCATTTAACGAATGCTAAAACAATGTGCAAAATTTAAGAAAGTCATGATACATTTATGTTGTTTCAGAATCAAAATAAAACCACAATACGGTTCTGAAGAACCATATTCCCACATTTGGATAGAGTGTTAGGTCCAAGACTGTCTATGTGGCCTTTGTTAGAGCCGGCTTAACTCGGACAGGTAGAGGAAATTAGGATCATGGTCGGGTCAACTCGGACAACAACAGATGTATCTTTTAGGCAATTGGATTAACCTGTGTAGAAGCATAAAAGTGTCTGATTTCTTCCACAACGAGTAAAGAACATTGCGTTTAACGCATATTTTGTCAAGGATCGTGAGAAAATCATCAAAACTAAATATATAAATTTTGAGTTTCTTATAATGCTTATGCCGTCATGAAAAATAATCATCGCATTTTAACGACATATTTCTACCTTCATTTTCATTTCATGTAAATTTTTTGGTGTCATGCAATAGAGCGAGAACACTATTGCAACAAGCGATAAAACGTTCAGAGATTAATTCATCAAATTAATTCGAATATCGCATTTCAACGTCATATTTATAACGACGTTTCAATTATTGTTTACCTTTTCACGTAATAAATTGGCCTGAATTATTGCGAAATTAAAATATTAGGGCGGTCCTTCTACGTTTTACTGCCATCGTAATAATCTGAATAATGTTTCAAACTATTTATAGTTTCAATATTGGAGTCGGAAGTGCTGTATCGAATAATCACTCTTTGTAATTAATTATCTTTTTTAAATCTTAGTAAAGTAAATTCTTCCATATACTTATTAGAAGATCACTTTGTTGCAAGATCAGCTTACTCTTATCAGTAAATGGTAAGAAATATGGAAAATAGTAGACATGATCTGAAAATATCAAAATCTATTGTTTTAACTCTTGCAACCAAACCCATTTATGTAAAATCATACCTTCTAAAGATAAACATCATGAATACCATTTCATTTGTACCATAATAGTACACAAAACAGCAAACAAGACTGGATACATACACGCAAACAATTTAACATATTTTCAATCAGTTGAGAACGAAAACTGGCAAAATTATCTTTTTGCTGCGTCATGTACACGTCGCCATGCCTTTGCTCACAAGATGATACAGTAAATGTCAGTCATCTTTAACAGACAAAAGAGATGAAAACATGTCTTACAGTACTTTTACCTTTTTAAACCATGAAACGGATTTTGCAGCTGATAAACATTTAATGAAGTTCAGTAATTTGACACTTCTGTTTCGTTCATGAATACAAAAAGAACAGGGATTAACCAATAAGAACACAGTGAGAATTTAAATTATCATACATCTTTATTCAGTATCAATTTGCACTTTGCTGTTGTAGAATAAGTCGCTTTTACTTCTCTGGAAAATAAAATATATAAATCTGATCGTATGACAAAAGTATATTAATCATAACACCATATTTGCATACGAAAACACATTGTATAATATCAGTGTAAAAAACAAATAGTGTAGAAGAATGATTTCTGCAGTATTGCATATTTTTGCAGTATTACATAATTTGGAAATACTACATTTAACAAATTGGAAAAAAAAGTAAACATGCAATTCCTATAATCGTAAAGTTTAAAAACATCGCCTTTGTCTTGCACTAATTACACATGGTAATGGGTGACAGTTGCAAAAGAAGCGTCTTTGAATTAGGACTGTTAAGTGTTAGGTTAATGTTCGGATAGGCATAGGTATTGTGTTCGTAAATTGGCTGTAACAGTTTTGTGATATACACTAGAATAGTGAATAATGATGCTGTGATTTGTGCAATTTAAGCATTTTCATATTATTATCAATAAATCACTACAAACACCTAGAAATAAATGAGAAAGAACTAACCGGGAAAAGTTTTAACGTTTTATTCGTTCAAGTTAAATGTACATTGAGTGGATAATTAATATCATTTGACGGTGTTCATGTATTGCCACAGGTGTACATATATCATTTAAATGAAGTGGTCATAAGAGTGTGTACAAAGTAGCTATATTTTATGATTGTAATGAACTGCTAGCCCTTAAAAAATAAACGAGGTAAACAGAATTGAATACATTTTCATACATGTACATGTACTTGCTGATAAAGTTAGGTCTACGACAGCCCTATTTCAGTCCTTAAGCTGCTATTCCACCAAATACATTTGTATCACAGCATTTATATGGAACGCGTCATTTCTTTTGTTCTATGTTGACCGAACTATTATCATCAAAACTAGATTGCACTTCGCTTCTTTGAGGTTTCAGTTCTTTTCTAAATACATGTATTCATGTATACTGCTATTATGACCATTTTATAAGAATTGTTAGCGTGATAATATTTCTTTCAAATATAATTTTCTGTCATCCTTTTTATCTCAGATTGCAAATTTATAACAAGATCGCTAAAAACGATGCATCTCTCAATTATGATTATACGCAACTTAACATTTGTTTTAGTACCAGTTTTCTTTTCGTAGAATAAAGAAAAAACATCTAAACTAGGACTATAAATCACATTAGATTGTGATAATGCAATCACACTGCCGGAATTGCTTTAAATAATGAAGGGGAATAAATAAAAACCTTATCATCAAGCATTTAAATTTTCTGTTTTCTATTAATAATAATTGAAAATTTAAAAAAAATCCCTAAAGAGGCACTCCCTACAATTCTAAAAGAAATTTAGATAAAAAACTTAAGAGGCACTCCCGACATTATATTATGAAAACAAAAATAATGTGTTCAATGAATATAAAATTATAAATAAATACTATTTTAAAGAACAACTTATATCGAGAAATTCCTCATTTTTTCACAAATGATCAATCCACTTATTGTACAACAACAACTATACATAGATTATTGAATGGGTTACGGTACTGCAGCATATTTAAAACAGCTGATTTTATCGATAATGACTGGACTTTAAAGTAAATTAAAAAAACCTAAAAAAATAAATTTTTTTTTTTTTCGGGTTTATTTAGTTCGAAATCAGTAATAGGGTCTGTACCTTTAATGTAAAATGTATGCCATTCACTTATTTCCCTGAAATCAGCAATAACTGTGGTTATCTGGTGTGTATGTGTGTGTCGGGGGGTAGAGGGGTGGGGTCGGATGGAGAGAGAGAGAGAGAGAGAGAGAGAGAGGGAGATCAGTTCAGTTCTGTTTAAAACATTGATACAAATGACACTACGAGAATATGTGATACGATGAAAAGGTGTCCACTTACCAAGTGTTTTAGTAGGTATCCTGAATGAAGCATTCAGTAAGCGTGCAAAGAGAAAATTTAGTTGTCTTTCCGACCAAGTGCATTGTAATAAGTTAAATAAACAGTTGATAAAAGCTATCAATGACACGAGTTTAACAATTTAAGAGTCGGACCAAAATCTGTAAGAGGGGTGAGACATCAATGTTGATCTGAATCGCCTTCAGGAAGTCATCAACAGCCGGCACCTTTTGACCCAAGTTCTTTGACCGCGACCTTTACAATTGGTCCACTATTTCGAAATACTATATTGTAGTTAGTGTTTGCTAAGCATTATTCGGACCGTCTTGGCATTTTTGTAAGCCTGCACAGTTTGGTTAACAGATTGTCGGGAATGAACATAATCCATGTAAAGTAACATGTTACTGTACCAATGTTATCAAACACTTTATTTCATATGTGTGTTATTTCGTCAACAGTTTATTTGTTATTTGTAAGTTCGTGCATTTCTGTTCGTCAGACATCAAATGCACCTATTTCCCTGCTGCAGGGACAATTCCAAGAACGCGATGAACTGATGCCGCACTTCAATTCGTCAGCTGATTATATCTCGCGTTTTTCCGAATGATAGGTTACTTCAACCAGCATTGCACTTGGTAACGGCGATCTGCGGAGTCTAATGTTTTTTCGTGTATATATTTTTAATTTGACAGTTTCTACAGGCGTCGTTGAATCCTCTTGTGGCGGCATTGTCGTGTTTTCTCGTTTTTTGTTATTTCCTGTTTCAGTATTACAATAATTGACACACTGCCATAGGGGAGTCATGTGTTTTTTATGTGTGTGACAAAACAACCATTTAGTTTTACTCTACAAGAGAAGTGTTAGCAGTTTCATAATTCGAAGACAGTCAGCGTTTATTTATGACACAGGCATGGCTGTATGGAATGGTTTCTCTGCGTTGTAAGATATATACTATCTTGTCACGACAGTAAGGGCAGAGATTGGTATCAGTTGTTTATTTCGCAATTGAGCTGATTCTTTAGATAACAAAAGTTCATATTGTTGCATGTAGATGTATCGTTGCACCATAATTTCTAGATGTTCTGCTAAAATATACCATTTTCCTTGATCGAGTGGTTTAGACAAATGCTTTGGGAGAGGGAGATCGAAAATTCAAATCCAAAGGGGTTCTTCCTGATATACGTGTTTCCGGTTGGTGAGTCGCTAGCTAGTAAAATAATGATTACCGTGTACCTACCTGTGTGGTGACTTGAGTAAAAGGATTCAAAATGTAAATGTATTCTTTCAAAAAGACAATAATTTGATATCTCGAGGCATAGTTTCACTCTTACACAAGATACTTGTCGTAGGGATTGTCTATACAACTGGCTGTAACCGACAATTTTTCTTATTATAATTATTATGTATTGGAATGTAAATGTAATCAGAAAGAACGTATCTCATATGTCAGAAATATTTGTCCCTTTAAGTACGAGTGACACTGACATAAGCAAGCACTTAAACTTTTTACATGGAAAATAGTTAGGCACCACTCGAATTTATATAGCGACTTAAATAATATGTATCATGAAATTACGTAAAACGTATAAAGAACGACTCAAAAATGCATTTTGTATTCTAATTAGCCACCTAAAATCTTCTTATGTCTTCTGCAGTTCCATACTTCAATGTGTTTTGATAAAGGATTAAAACGCCACCCGTTGTTAGTTTAACAGTATCACCCGAAAAGCCAAACACATTATGACAGGTTTGACGTATTGAACTGGCTAGACGGTTGTTAATTCTTCCCTAGCCTAATTTTAGTCACTTTAAAATTGCAAGGGGTGCTTAACTTCTTTCCTTGTGAATAGTTACTATATCTGTTCGTAACCGAATGATAGCTAGTGGTAAAAGTGCTAACCATCGCAAAAAAGATTTTATTGACTAGGATATGCAAATATTTGAAATCTGACACAAGTTTGAATTATTGTAAAATAGTAAATATAACATGATATTGCAATAGAAAAAGAGTTACATATGTAAAGAATATTACAGTTCAAACTGGTTATACAGTATGCTGTGTAAGAAGAAATGATATTTTTTTTTTGTCTTACAAGTCTGCCTAAGTTTTAACGTTTAGGCTTAGATGGAATCGAGACAAATCTCATCAATATTGCTAAATTATCAGAATGTCTTACAGACAATAATTTGATATCTCGAAGCATAGTCTTACTCTTAGATAAGATATTTGTCTATATTGAAAAAGCTTTATTATTGTCTCAATTTGACAATTTCTCTAAGTTGTCACGTAGGCATCAGACTAAATCGCGATTAAATGTTTCTGTTATTACAATGAGTAACACTATGGACTATTCAATGTGCATTTATTGTGCAATAAACCATGCACGCGCAACTTATTTATGCAGAATTACTAATATTTCTCACGTGAAAATTGTAAAATTTTAAGAACTGTTAAGGAACAACAGACATTTACTTTTCCACACGATACAAAAACAGTTAACATGATTTCAGTTAAACAATGTTAGATTTTAAAAACGTTGCAATTTTAAAAGACGTTATCGTTTCTGAAGAGAATTCGGAAAGTATTTATATATGTAATGTTTGAGATGTTCATTTTTTGTATGATGCTATATGTATGCATATGTATGCTTATATATATAAATATAAAATATGAGTATAATCGCGTGCAAATGGAGAAATGATCACATGGGAAAAACTACTTGGTCATTCTGAAAATTGCAATTTACAAGGGCTGTTCGAAATGTACTGTGCATTGTACTTTGTAACCGTAAAAATTAGAACTGAATTTCTTTATTTCATTCCCTTAAAATACTCCCCATGATTTACCCTTTATCGTGTTTGGTGGAAGCATATGTTTGACAACATTTGAAAATTGCTTTTCGTCATATTTTTGAAGAAACTTCAGCATTTTTGTGGTTTCAATGCGCACCATTTTTTGGTCGTCAGTCATTTTTTTTTATTTTATACTACATTTTTGTGTAATTTATTATTCTCGATTGCGAAACAAGTTCTTACAACTTATATTAATCGCTCTCGAGACTCATTCCAGATGGAATCAACCTCAAAGAGAGAGTGGTAATGTCGAATTATTTGTGTCTACCGACATGGCGATGGTAGGGATCGAACCCGGGGTACTTCAGTCATGAAGCAAACGTGCGACCATTGGGCCACGGCGGCTCCTCGCAGTCATTCATTAAGTGGGGCACCATATTGGCAGAAATCTGCTTAACTTACAATATTTTTTTTAGAAAAAAAACGAACACTTAAAGTGAAACTCAAACAATGCGTGCAATATCACGCTTTGTATATATAATCATTTTGAAGACTTTTGATGACTCTTTTCTTGACCCGATTTTTTCTACCTTTGTACCTTCGTCTTCGGTCGCCCTGATTTAGCTGCATTTGCAACAGACTCTACCCATCTACGAACCATCTGATAACAAATCCTGGCTGTCCTATAAACACGATATTACATGACAGTACAATACACAAGGCATTATGAAGACTTTTCGTTTGTGCGCATATTTTGCTGACTAAACAATTCGCATCACTAGATCAAAATATTCTTTTTTATAATCTGTAATTGCATTAACACAATGGAGATGCTAAAAATGCAACTTTTTAAAATTGAAAACTTAGAGAAGCTTGTTAGTGTTCATTATGTTCCCGCTATCTCTTGGTAATCAAATAAAATTTCTCTCCTCATCCTTTAGGCTTCTGGAGAAAGCCATTGTGTGTTTTAATCAATCATGTCAAGGACTTCTCATTTCCGATCAAATAATGACATGTTTATTGTAGACGCAGCCGTGAAAATAGTTCAATAAATTAAAACAAAGTGTCGACAGATAAAACCGGTGTTAAATTGATCCAATTGCATTGCTCCAAGAGGCAATGTTTTATCGGTGAATTGCAAAAGTCAACGGATCTTAAAAATAAAAATAATAGTTGTTTGAACTTTAGTTTCAACAGATAAAATTAGTTTTAAAATGAAGTCCAATAACATTTCTGCAAGTATTTTATTGGTGAACATAATTGGTACATGTGTTATTTGCATGCTTCATATACTGAAAGCAACGCTGTCCATTTTCAAATGAATCTCAAATCCCAATTGTCACGTGATTTCAAATATACATATGTTTAGTTATACTACATTGTATATTGTTCTACTACAAAAGTTTATTTTGTACAATGGACACACGTGTTTATATTTGAGTTCAATTTACCTTTTTAATGATTTCATGACATTATGAATGCCTTATATTTCTTTTCTAATTTGATGTACATAAATTCGTTTGCGTCAGCGTGTCCCGTAACCCTTTTTGTTAAACAAATAATTTACATTAACAGTTTTCCATATACGTTCCTAAAACAATTTACTTTGAAGATTACACATGTATGTTATACAACTGGGATCATTATAGTTTGTTTTTGTCAAGATTAGAAACTTTGCCTATCATGTCTGCTATGGTTTTGGACTCATGGAGCGGAGCTTGGTTATACGTAACACATCCTCATGTGAACTCAAAAAAAATATATAATCATTATTCGATCATGATAAAACAGTCAAATGATGGCAATATAACTATCTATCTATGAATTTGTGACAAAATGTAATTTATTTTCTTTTATTTGTCTTCTGTATTTTAGACAATGCAAATGTCAAATGATTTATTTCATATCATACTATAGGTTGCTTTTGGATCTCCTTTAGCTATTTGCTTAAAATATAGAAACTTCACGCGTCCCTATTTCCACTGTAAAACAGAAATTTTGTTTTTAAAATGTGACGCTAAAGACAACTGGTACCTTGGAAAACTCCAGACAACTTAAAGTTTACTTCAACGTTACCTGATGTCAGATACATGTTCAAGCTGCACGACCGGAAAAGTCTCTATCTTTCTTTTCAGAATATTGAAAAGTATTAGGTAGATTTATTCTAGAAACATTTTACTGTTTCCTGAATGCTTTATGACCATAACACATATCAGCTGCAACTAAATTCATACAAATTGGCAGAAACGTCTATGTAGTAGTTTTTAACAGTCATTATTGTCTGTCATAGAGTGACGGCGAAGCCGGCTGGTGCCATTTGTGAAAAAATATAGTATAAATGTCTGTTATTTTTGTTCTTCCATGGGTAAGACCTTAGAAATGTTATGAGTTTTATTTCATTTATATATAACAAAACATTGTTCAGAAAGGGAAATATGAAAATGTTTAAAAATGGCTTTCCACAATGCATTTGTGACTTGATACTGAACACGTTTACTGTTTGGTAAATCATATTTTCCAATTTTCAAAGGGGATCATTTTTGTTGAACGTTATGATCTGCTCATGCAATAGATGTACATTTCGTATGACTTAATGATAAATGAAGATAAAACTGCAGTAAGCTCATATTTAAACTTATCATGGATCAATTCGCTTTAAACTAATTTAAAAGTGTTTTACACACGATATATCAAAATATGCCTCAATCTGTAAAGTCTTGGATACCTATACTTATTTAAAATACTTAGGACATTAGCTGTAAACTTATTTCTTTTCTGTCTTATCACCGATTATACATGTACGTAATCACTTGTTACAGCACTGTTGTTTAATTCGTTTTACAACTTAGTACTACAGAATAGTTACGTTTATCTTCTAGCAGCAAACATTAGCCTTGGCAAAAACAATCTAGTATTGGTGATACTTTTCGATTGAAGGGATTATCATTATCATTTTAAATCGTAATAGTGCCTTGTCAACACAAAATAAATATTTTGTATATGATTAACCTCAACTCGTAGAATCATATAAATCATTTTTAAGAAGTGCTTCAAAAGTAAACGTCTCTGATTCACATTCGAATCCTTCCTTACTTCTAAAATTATTTCTTCGAATAGCTATAGTAGTAAACACATGTTGAAATAATATTACTTTGAGTTATTGTCAAGGCAAGTGCTTTTTTAAATTAAAAAACAATCGAGAGAAAAGGGAACATTTACATTGTTATTGTAATAACTCGTCCGATATGTAGTAAAAAATACAGGTGCATTGTAAGTTACATTTATAAGGGTTTCATATGTAGTTAATGTACCAGGCTTCAGTGTTACTGCGACTGTCACGACTTGGACTTTGTATTTCTCCTTACCTCGAAAATCCCTTTTCGTATCCCTTTGAAAGTTGAGATTTGTTATGTTTGTTTTGTAAACTGAACTTACTAAGTTTTATAATTCTACAAGAAAAACTTTGCTTTCAAGCCGTAAGCTAATCATAAATGACTCAGCCATTTGCAGAATGATTTCAATTCAATTGCTTGATCTACACTGAGATAATTCCATTTGAACTAGTTACATACCAAAAGTCTTTCTTTATCGTTTTACACAAAACAAATATAGTTTGAAATTAAATTAGCCAACATTCCTTCATTGTCCTGAGACACAAAACTATAATGTTATGAATTGATTGAATTTATATTGTTAGTCTTGTATTTTTGGCAGAAGACAGTCGTATTGGCTTCTGACCGCAAGCCGAAAGCCAATTCGATTGGCTGAAGCCAAATGACAAAGCCAATAATATATTTTCAAGTAAGTAATGACAGTATTTTTGTAAATGAACTAAATAAGATTTTTGCAACATGTACCAGTATCATTATTGGTTATTTAGTTAAGCTAGTTTCTCAAGTTTTACAAGCACGCATAACATAAACAATGTATACACATTATGGCCTGTTCTTTGTAAGTGAGGTCATACAACCCCATACATATGTTCTGAAAGAGAAATGATATATACACTCTTTTAAAATCCAAAACATGTACCAGTGAGTTGGCCGTAATAAAACCATGTAGCCTGGATTGCCTGCTACTGTCATACGACATTCAAATGTAGCATGATATCAATACTACATATTGTCCCTGGTAGAGGTCATTGTACTCCTCCTTCTTAATTCCTGAAAAAGACCTACAAGTTAAGTAAACCACTCTGAAAGATTACATTTTATGGCTTGCTTAATATACATCACGCGAATCGAATCAGAAAGTTGTCAAACGGAAACCATACAAAGATGTAGTAAACCAAATTTATATATAATGTTTACTTGTAGCATGATACATTAGTTTTGAAATAAAGGGAAGTTTGTTGAATTGTTCCCCTATAAACAAACGTCTTTAGCAAAATAGTAGTCACACGTTAATTTATTTTATGTTGTTGTATTTCAAGTCTTTCTACGTAAAGATGTGTTGATAATTTGGTGCATCACACGAACATAATAATTCTTTAAAAATCTTACTCCTTTTCTAATTCAGCACAAAACAGATCTTGTATACATTTTTTATCTTCTTGGAAAAACAAACAAGGAAATGCAGCTCGTCGTGTATTTCCCATTTATTATCTTATCGCTACATTTAATTGTTTTTGCGATGCAAGTTTTGTATGTATCACATATCATAATAAGACACACGAGGCAAACTTTGAGCCGCTTTACTCACTTAATAGTGCAAAACACTTCTCTTAATTGCGATTGGTATTTAAGGCAGTATGATATAATGACACCTTAAAATCCTGTTAAGATTGCTAAGTCTTTCCCGGGCGCTTTTATGATTTGTTTTCCAAAATAACACTAGTAATTATTCTCTACCTAACCATTGTACATACATTGTACTGAATAAAGGTTTAGTCGCATCTTTTGTCATGTAACGCATTCTTTTAGCATTGTATACCATATTATTTCTAGCCTAATGAACACTGAGTCGAATTGCTGGAAGAAGGTCACATGTCTATATCATTATGTAATGAAAATATCATCCTCCAATTTCATTTTAACACCCGTAGCATTTGCCCTTACAGTGTACCAGAACATAAAGATAACCCAGATTTCAAAAAATGGACATACTTATTGAGGTTCTGATTATAATGGCTGTTTCTTGGTTAGAGAAAGATATTTACAAAATGAATGTTTAGAAATCGAAAAACAGTCAGTGCTTTCTTCATTGCATATCAGTGTGGTTGGTATCTTGGAAATAAAAATGTCCAATAGTCCTGCACTATCAAATTTTATTTGATTATAAGTAGAATAAACGAAAATGTATAAGTAATATTCAAGAACAATATATAAGATCTTGTGATAAGTATTTAAACAGCATTACCTAAAAAGCTATGATGATCGTAGAGTTTGAAACACATACATTTGTAGATTCATGTCGTCAATATATACACGAAACAGACAAGGCTGAGGACCATTAGGAACGTAAATTTAAACGGTCTCGAAAAAGTTAAGACAAATTTACGGAATTTTATTTGGTAAGATTATCGATGAAGTTGTCATTATTTTTGCCCCAAGGTTAGTAGAAGAATGTCGTGATTACAAAATAAATAGTAAGGTATTATCTGTAAAACAGGTCTTTGTCGTTTCATTACAAAATATGTTATATAGTTATTTACTCTAATACTAATGGTACATTTATAGAATAGTCAATACAAGCTGTAGGGCATGAAACCTTCAGATACATCATCTGCTAATTTTTTCCCAAAACACCAATGCTTATAAATAAACCTTTGCAAAATTATTTCTTCACGCTAATATTTTTATACTTTTAATAGTTTTTCAGATACTGAGTTAACAAAACAATCGACGCACGTCGATATGTTTGTTGTAAATGAATAACACTCTAAATAACGACTTTGATTGATATGTTTACTGACCAGTAAATTTTTAGTTTATACTAGTTTATTTATTGTCGATTGCGAAACAAGTTCTTACAACTAATATTAATAGCTCTCGAGACTTATTCCAGATGGAATAAACCTCGAAGAGAGAGAGGCAATGTGGAATTATTTTTGTCTTGCGTAAAGACACTACCGACATGGCGATGGTAGGGATCGAATCCAGGGCCCTTCGATCCTGACGCCAACACGCTACCACTGCATCACGGCGTCTCCACTTGTAACTGTTGGTTAGCAGCCGGTATATATTGTCACTTTCCTATTTTTACGCTAGTATTGTATGGGTTATCTTTTAGATACGTTGGTTTAGTTTTGTCCTCGTGTGTTTGCTTTGTATGCTTGTGTGTTGGTGTGTTATATGTGTGTGTCTGTTGTGTGTGTGTGTCGTTTGTGTGTGCGTGTGCGCGCGTGTGTGTGTGTTGGTGGTGTGCCTTCTGGGTGTGTGGGGTTCGTTTTGGGGGCTGCTTTTGTCGTGGCTTCCCTGTTTGATTTTTTTAGGGCACAGGAAGTGTATGAGTCAGAACAATTGCTTAAAATATTCAAATAGTTCTTTAGAAATCAAACAACTTAATATTGCGATATACCAATTGAATCACAGGAAAAAGTGTTGGGCATAGGGAATAGCAATTGTTTGCCCTCAACCAGAAAACAAGAAAAGATAGACACATAAATCATAAGCTTTGCAGGAATATGTTAACTACAATATTTGGTCTTTGCTTGCAAAGGCCTTAAAATACGTCTTAATCTACAGTTTATCGGAATGGCAAAATTAAAAATGCGGCTATTCGAAGAGTCAATGCATTGTTTAAAAGGACAGTTTCTGTATTGAATACTTCTTTTAAGAGTATTATTGTCATGAAAAATGGAATTATGGCAATTTGGTCTCGCCCTTAATTACTCTGTACAGGCGTTCAATTTATTTCATTAAAGATATAATTAAGTTCTTAATTAAGTTCTTGGCGTCACCTAAGATAGGCTACGTTCCGGTACTGATGGAAGAAATGAAGTCTGATTTGAATGAAATAAATGATTTATCTCCTACAAAAATCAAGTAATTGGTGCGTAAAATTATATAGTACTAAAGTGAAAACATGGTTTAGTACCGTAATTCATTTCAGTATTTATGTAACATTGTTGTTCAATAAACAATGGGGGAAATGCGATTTATTACAGGAGGTCTCTGTGTTGTTTAATTGTGCTGAAATGAGGCATTTTCTCGATATAATTATGCTGTTCTTTAAAATTGTATTTGAGTACCAGTATGCGTTCATTTCAGACATTATTTATGTTTGAAGAATGTAATCTGCAAGATATATGGAGTGCCCTTTCAAATATGTGTTTCTATGAAAATACAGGTCTTATTTGTTGATTAATTGATTAATATCGGTAGCATCTAAGTATATTTATCCTGTTTAAACAAAACTTTAGTGTAGATAACGTTGTAAGATTTTAAACATTTTTAACGGAAAAGGATGGATGATGAACTAAGATTACAGCAATTTTTTTTCTAATGATTGATAAAAAGATCGATATTTTTGAAAATTTTACTAGCAACATTTAACATATTTCTTCTATGAATTGCTAAGTTTATTGCAAGTTTAACCTTAATCTCAGAGTAAGCAATTAAGTAATGAACCAATTAACATGACCATGTTATTGTACATAATGCATATACATGTATACCGGAATAAATCTTTCTATCTTTCTACCTTTTTATGTTGATATTTTCGTGCATTTATATGTTGTTCAATTTATTCTTTATTAGACGAAACACGACTTACAGTAATGCATTCGACGTTAACATGCAAAGACATTCCTATTGACACAAATTTTCTCTTGCACAACCTAAACATTGTAAACATTTCGTGCAACATAAAATATTGATGGTAACAATTAAATCATCTAGAACAGGCAAACTTCAATCTAATATTGCTAATTATCAATGCATGTTAGTAAAATTATATGAGGCTAGAACACGTAATATCTGCAATTTAGTGTCCTAATTAACATAGGCGTTTACGCAATTCATGTTTTATGCATTACCACCGTGGTCTTCAATTTGATCATGGTTGCATGAGAAATTTGGAGCTATTAGACTGACAAGTTAGATTAGTTAAACAAAATTACTTACATTTAGAAGGTTGATGTACTCATCAGTATCATATTAGACTGTTCTAAGTGAGTTTTTGAAACAGTTTCAGTTGATACATGAAAATTCATGAGCTCGTCAACATCTAAAAAAGACAGCTTTATTAGGACTGATACTTTCATTCTACAAATGAATATGCTTACCATTTATATGTAAGATTAAAATAAATGCACAGTTCAACATTCTGTATTTTTATGAAAGCAACATAGGGAAAGCTCATGTACATGAGCAAATGTCTTTGACTATTTGCATTTGCTTTATGATTAATACAAAAGATGTTCGTAATGTATTGTGCTTTGTAAACGAAAAATATGGCTTTGCCAGGGTGTGCTTTTCTAATGGATGATTATCTGTCGTCCGTCAACATTTTGATTCAAACAACCCCTGAAACTTTAATGTTGATGGAACTATGTAGGGATGTTCCTTGCATGAAGCTCTACCAAATTTGCTCAAAGAATTCCATTCTATGCAGAACTCCTTTTGCTATGGCTAAAAATAGAAAAAAAACTTTACAAATCTTTTTCTCTGAAACCACAAGGCATAGAGCTACGGTTTTTGGCATGTAGCATCAGTATAGTACACATCTACCGAGATTGTTCAAATTATGACCCCCGGATCAAAATTGACCCAGTCCAGGGGTTACTTGGTTTTAAATAGGCTTTATAGGAAAAACTTTAAAAATCTTGTTCTCTAAAACCACAAGGCATAGGGCTTAGATATTTGGCATGTAACATTGTCTAGTGGACCTCTACAAAGATTGTTCCAATAAGAAGCCCCGGGTCACTTGGTTTTACATAAGCGCATTTAGGAAAAAAAATTAAAATCTTCTTCTCTGAAACCACATGTCCTAGAGCTAAGATATTTATCATGTAGCATTGCCTTGTGGACCTTTATCAAGATTGTTAAAATTATGACCCCCTGGTTTAAATTAACCCTTCCAAGGAGGGAGGATCACTTGATTTCGCATAGGCTTATATAGGGAAACTGAAAAAAAATACACAAGGCTAACATGCAGAGCTTAGATATTTGGAGTGTTACTAAGCATTGTGTAGTGGACCTTTAGGAATTATGTTAAAATCATGATACCTTGTATTATTGGCAATTGATATACAGGTGAGCGAAATATGGCCATCTTGAAGATGCATGGTGACATGTCTTGGGAATAAAGAGGATGTGGTAACACAGCAACATTATCCGACTTCAAAACTGTTGTTACAATGTCAGAAGTGCGTGCTAGAGCAATTTCATGCAACCGTCTAACATGTTTGAAACAAAAAAACAAAAATAATATCAAACAGGGAATGCCACGTACCAAAAACGCAGCCTCCCCAAAACGAGCCCCACAGCACCCAGAAGTGCACACCACCACCACACACACACATACACACACACACACACACACACACACACACACACACACACACACACACACACACACACACCAACACACACTAGCATACAAAGCAAACACACGAGGACAAAACGAACAATTAAAGGAACACAGTGGGGCACCGCCTTGGAACGGTCAGTGGCAAAAACACCACTGGGGAGCTTAAACCGGTTTATGGTGCGCACCCAACCTCACTCTTACTCTGAAGTCTGATTGTGCGGCTTTTCTATTTTTATCATGTTTGGTTGGCCCATATTTTGTTCTCAACCTTTCGAGCGGGTTAAAAGTAGTGTACACGTACTAAGGTTTCATCACCAGTGACATAATTTGCAAATTGATTTTCGTCATAGTTTGGAAACATCTTCAGCATTTGATGTATTATAAATTTGAATGTATTTTATGCAAGTATTGTAAGTTGAAGAAGTAAAATACTGATGTGTTTCGAACAGCTCTAGCCGCAACAATTCAGGTAAATGTAAATAGGGTTTGTATCACAACATTTTTTTCGGCCAAATAATAATTTTGAATGTTCAAGAATGTGCCGCGCATTCAAATGTGAATTTTCCCTTTGATAGCTAATTGTTTTCCGTCAATGACATGTAAAAGGTTGAGTATAGAATTCTTGAAAGAAAAAATAATCACATAACACATACACTCTTCTCTACATGGGAAATTCATTCCATCCTTCTTAATATCAATAGATTAGAAATATATTCAAGTAAGGTGATTCGAAAGGCTTGTATAATCCATTGTGTGATCAACTTGTGGTTGCAACTGTAAGTTGTAAGCTAAGGAGTAAATAACATTCTATCGTCGGTCTCTCTTGCTCAAAGAAAAACGTGGATCTTACTATAAAACAGCACAGAATTGTAACTCAGTTTTATAAAGCCTACCAATACATAAGACTGATCTGGAATCCGGTCAAGAGTGTTTAAGTGTGTGTCTATTGAATTGTATAGATAAGGAAATGTTATCTGTGCACAAACGGAAAATAAAAATCTAAATCTTGTTTTACATTATCAAAACCTCCAGACTAACTGTTATATAAATATAAACATGTCGAACATGATATACGATGATGATGCTTATTCTGACATGTCTTAAACATATCTTCACTCCACGCTATTCGTCAAGCAGATTACAATTACAATATGTTTTTTGCACAATGATTGAAACTAGTTTTGATATAGCTTATCCCTGATAACATCTTAATATTTGATTTTTTTGTCTTAGCTTGAACGTCAATTGCCCCGCATGTGGCACAGCACATGCGGGTTTTATTTTGAACATCTATACATGTAAGCTCAATATTCCTATCTAACAGCAAATAGCTTTAATATTAGATAATTCGATTGATACATTTATTTATCAGATTAAACAAGTTTGTAAACAACGACATTCTCTTGCATACTAAGTCTTACATTAAGACTATTTTGGAATAGTTTCAGTTTCCAAAAATATGCTTCAAGTAATTGACGTCGTCTGTCTGCATGCTTTCCTTTGACAGTTAAAACTTATGTGTACACAATGTAATAAGGATACAGATATTTTCTAAGCGTTGCAACAATTCTTGTCCAGGTGTGCATATTTTAAGAATTTATCTTATCCGACTTTGATACAATGTATCAGCCAATTTTATTTGTTTTAAAAGTGCGAATGAAGTGCATTTACGCTGTCTTGGAAATAAAAAAAATATTTTATGGCATAGGTAATACTAAATTATTATTTTAGATTGACCATGTTTAGTATTTAAGGTGATGTGTCTCTGTAAGTTATGACCTTATACGGATTGACACTACACAGGGCTTCAGGACAAATTAATTGAACGACGATTATTTTAATTGCTATAAGTATTGAAGTTAAATTTCGTTGTAACGCTTATTAAAGAGTAATGTACGTCATGAACTTGGAGCATATATAACATGTAGCCATTACTTGATCTTACTTATTAAAGTTTATTATAATTTAGATTGAATGTCGAGTATGTGCGCTGCGTTTATGAAGAAAGTACTGGTACCAATGTACTAAGCAGCATAAGCAGGGTCTTCAGCAGTAAAACACAGGACTATTATCGTTTTGCTATGTTTCACCTTGCTAATACTATTTCTCCTGAAGTACGTTAAGAGTATTGAGTGTCATATTGAACTGTATTTAACTAAAAAACGTGTATTTATCTGCCGTAGGTGCAACTGGTAGTTAAATGTACCGCGTTATCTGGAAACTAATATAAGAGAGATCTAAAATTGAGATAATTTATAAAATAATTATACGGTTTACGCAAAAGTTTATGCTTAATACATTAGCATCAGGGTTAGAGAAAAAAGTGCATAGAACTACTGTCTACTTTACTTCCGTTAAAACCAGTCATAATGAAATCGTAGATATGTCTGGGATTGAAAGTGTATATGTCACATTTACATCCACTTTTGGCTACAGAAAGAAGAAAATTCATAAAACATTTCTGCTAGTCTAGGGATATGTATATATAAAATCTAGAGATATTCAGAACACTTCGGTATAATTAAAACAATATGTGTCTAATTTCACTATTGAAAACATTTCTTTTGCATGTAATTTTTAAAATTGCAAAGTGATTTTCACTTTCAATTATTTTAAAACTAAACGTATTCAATGGTCTGAATAATTTATTTCGTCTCGTGTAATAATTTGTTAACTTTCTTATAAATGGAATTAGATACTATACATTAATTTGAGCAAATAAATATTTCGTTATCTAAAGCATTTAACTTTATGATTAAGAACTAAATTATGGCACTTTGCAATCAGGTATTTAAAATGTGCTAACGCAACTCGTTACAGATGAAATTATTATTTTGTCCCGTAATTTTCTTAGCATGTCTTTTCCGCACAGGTTGTATTTATTGCGTTACATAGTGTACAGAAAAATATTTTACATTTACACTAAGTAATAAAAATAATTAAGTAGCTGAACATTACCCCAGGTCAATTGTCCTTAGATTGACTAGGATTACAGTTTATGAGATGGCTAACATTTATATAATGATTGTTATTATGAAGACACATTGCACCTCAAGGGTATAATTATGAATTGTAATTTCCGGCTCGGGACAAAATTATGCACAATATATTGTTCAGCATTAGGTTCCGCTGACAAAGTAAGTTCTGAGAATATCTCAAACCACACGTATTACTTGCATTGGTAAACTCGATATCTCAATCTTTCAGTAGAATGCATTCACAAACAGAAACATCAAACATGTTACGTCTAATCTCTTTCACTGGTTGCACGTGCAGATGGGAATATCTGGCTCGAGGGTAACTGTCGAGGTACTGCCAGAGCTAATAATATTTATCCGCACTTGCAACCAGTGATGTATTCTTTTTCTTGCATACCATAATCTACTTATTCATGTAGTAGCAGGAATAAGATAAAACTAATGACTTACATTTACGCCCTATTTCCTTGTTGTAGTTTATGAATTTATACACTTATCATTCTGGCGTTATTAAGTCATCTTACACCAGAGGGTGAAAGATTAGATTTTCGAGCACTGGTAAAAACTGCAGATATCCCAGTCAGGTATGCAAGAAAAATAAAATACTGAATTGGTCGGATCATCTTTCTTTTAATATGTGGTGGATTACCCAAGCCTGTGTACGGGAGGAGCGGGAATTAGAAATAAATATACCTTACCAAAGGATTAATCTGGTTAGTTCAATTCAAAGTAGATCGCGAACAGTGCTGATAAAGATCGATTCCAGAATGCCATACATTTTCGTTTAAAGAAATTCTATTTCCAAGGAATTTTTCATATTTATTATTATTATTATTATTAAATTATAATAAAATATACCAGTTTTCAAACCATAATTGGATAAAAGGGTTAGAGCACAAGTTCTATTAGCATTAATTATGACCTCCCCCTCATAGAAGAACATAAAACATGGTACATTTGTAGACAGTGTCTGCTTAAATGTATAATAAACGGAAATATTTATAGTGAAACTGAAATTATATTGAGAGTAAACATTTGCCATAAGTAGATAAATCACTGAAAACATTTGTAACAGAGTAAAAAAATAAATAATTAATTAATTAAAAAAAGTAATTGGGATATGTTATAAAACTTTGGCGAGATAGATCGGACAATGCAAATTTCTTAAATGTTTCTTTGACGTAGGACTACTAATCAAACTTAACTGTTGTTATCACCAGGTCCTTTCATGTATTTATTATTGAAGAATTGTCGGGACTTCAGTCTGTTCACTTGCAAAACAAAATTGTATAAAAATGTTCAGACTTTGCCATTATTTGTTACATGATTGATATTTTGCTGTTCTATCAAATCACCCTGAACATTACTAACAGCACAGTCCTATATGTGCTCGAAAAGCACATGCAGTTTGTAGATAACTATAATTCATTTTGTTTCTTGAGTGCAGGAGTGTTAACTCCGCTGTATATATAGACAGTATGGAATTAATACAGACCTCAAAACATTAAATTCTATTCATGCTTTATTAAATACTATATATGTTGTGATACAAAGGAATTAACCATAAGCAACATGGCTTCATGTATTCATTTAAACTCAATGCTACATGTTTTCATCGCACCTGTTAACAAACATTATCACAGAGGAAAATGGAGAGGCTATTAGACTATTCCGGTTAAAGACGTAGACGTAGTTTTGAAATAACACGAATATAATTGAAGAGGGATAAATATACGCTGATACAGGTAATTGAAAGTAAGATAGCTCATTAAAGAAAAATAGAAAAGAAAAAAGAAAATATCGAAACTTTACCCCTGTTACTTGCAACTTTATTTTTCAACGATTACCAATTTTTCAAATGTTGTCAAAAAGTGTAAACATAGCGAACTAGTATGAAGAAAATTAAACATCAAGACAATGGTAATTTTTAGGATCTGTCTAAATTTAACTCGGATGATCATTGTATGAAACTGAATGATACCGCTTGGACGAAATGTAAATAATAATTTTTACAATGTAATTAACATCCCTCTGATGGTTGATAAAATAATCTTTAGCTGTTTTAGAAGTATCGTTAAAGGTCATATTACTTTTCAGGATCGTCGTATAGCATGTTCTCACAGTAGGATGCTAAAACCACACGGAATGTCATGAAAACATGACATAAATAAGTTAGTTAGTCTGGGTTCTTTCTCTGGCAGTAACAATGTAATCTTACAAAAAGGTGGCTTTTCAGTTTCTTACTTGATAAACTAACCATAGTTTGGCTACATTACGAAAAATTAATATTTGTACATATATTTTAGTATTACTCTGGTAGTTTTATTTTTCTTAGAGTGTGCAGCAGTACTTAATGCCTTACTAAATATTGTATTGAGAGGATGACCTTAATGTTTAAGAAATAATATATTTTAGATACGTCTTTTAAGATGTAACGAGCGATACAATTTATGTTACGAGGTATAATAACCTGTTAGGAGCAATTAAAAATCAAGACAAAAGACGATATCATTATAAATACTCCGGAAGTGATGCTTATAGTGACAGAAATACTGAAATAAGAGAATAATGGTGATGACTTTTCAATAAGGTTTACGGTTTTTACAGTTGTTGACTTTAGTTGTTCACATACACAGAGGAGCAGATCCGTTTATATAATATTCAGCAGTTTTAAAAGAAGACGTTTCAAAAAATCATTTTGTGATGTTTGTAATTTACCCTTTGATTATAGAGGAGATGATAATGCAATAAATAATTGACGACGGTCGACGGATAATAACATCTATTGCCATTGGAGACTGAACACGAAACCCTAAAAATATATATTGCTTATATGATAAAGACAAATAATTTGTTTTATTACATCTCGCAAATCAAATGTGAGAGTTTCTATACAAACTTTTTTTTAGTTGTAATGTTTAGCATGCCATTGATCAAACAGTTAAAAAAATGTTTGATTGATTGACGTTTATTCTATCTATGTGATTAAAATTGTCTTCACCAGATTTGTTTTATCTAAATGAAGATTTAAAATCTATAAGAGAGGATGACTTCAGACATAATGTATCATTCATGATGTAGATTGAAATACACTTAAAAGAAACACGATCATCTTATTCGACTTGATTTGCGACAGTAAAGGCGTAAAAATGTGTTCAAGTTCACTGGTGGATTGTAATATGATTTACAATGTACTTTGTTTCAATCTTCAATGTATTTAAGTATTTTACTGAATAAATATATTGAAATTTAAAGCATTTTAGTCAATAATGTTGTTTGTTGAATAAATACATTTGACATAAAACATTTCAAGGTTTGTCACGCCATACATTGTACCCTACAGATATTCTCGGATCGGTGATATCTTTGTTTAAAATGTTAGTTACGTTATCTGGAGGGTGAATTGAAAAGCAACATATACATTTTTTGTATATATTGTTTCAGCTAGTACATATGTGGGTTGTGAACACACCTGGATGTCTACATGTAGTGAGAGCACTATGTAGATTTTAAGACAATTTATTAATCATAGGGTATGTTCTTTTATGTTAGATATGATATAGCAATTTTCAGTTACATGTAGTCATTAATGAAATACATACTATTTAATAAATCAATAATATTTGAAAGACGGTGAGTCTGAATCATTTTTTATTATTGTTATACGTGCATCGTGATGTTCGGTAATTTACAGAGTGACTAAAGCTCTGTAATAACAAATATAAATCAACGTCACAATTTACAAGGCGTTTAGTGGTTTAATATCATTTTCGAATCAGATAATATTTCAACTCTTGGAAAAATCTTCATTATCAAAGAAAAGCTTAATAACAAGTAGCCATTATACAGTGTATAAACTGTACTTGGAGCAAAATGTTATCAATGCCAACACTGTTATATTCAGTATTATAGTATATTTAGTCGTCTGGAATACCAGTATCAGTGATAGTTAACACGAATAGACTCTTCCAGTATTCTTTATTCGCTTAACATCAGGGACTGTGGCACGGGAGGATTTATTGTAACATTGTGCAATAATACTCAATGTGAAACTGATAAATTTAGATAGATTAGCTTTTAACTACTTAATATATATGTTTGCACACTGTATAATGCTCCCACATATTTCATGTATGGCGTTCGTCTGCAACATAATTTGCAAATAAAATGAGACAAACTCCAGTGTACCTATTTTGGAAAATAAAATCAGTGATAATGTTACTTATAGGCGAGAGCAATTCCGGTATTATAAATTCTAATTACACTTTATAATGTCTGGTCTAACGGCTGTTACTGTACCAAATATCTAATTTACTAAACATTAGGCGGAAAACCTCCAGACAGACGTAAAACTGTTACCATAAAATATTTTAATTACATTTAAGCACGATGCGCTTTGTCAGAGGAGACACACTAGCATTAGCTGGTAATCATTTATGTTTCAAGTAGACACTTTGAGAAGGAACCTCGTATTGTGAAAAACTATGTGTGTTCTTATCTAAAACGTAAAACATATTGCTATAAAGGTCTGTTAAAATGTAACTTCTGACGTACACATTCAGAGTTTGCCGGCCTAGTAAATAACACTGTAGTCAATTTTACCACAAGACCAAAGTGTGATGTGGCTAAATAAAAAAAAAACCACAAGTTCAGCAGTAAATGCTGCATGATGATACTAATATTTTGATGTTGTCTTAGAGGGACATACCGTATAACTGATGTCAAACGAAATAACCTCAAAAACATAAATGATACAAGTATTATGAATAAACCTAGAAGTTTTAGCTATGCATTCCCGTCATTTTCGATAAAATCAGCGGTTTAAAATATGCTGCAGTACCGTAAACCATTGAATGCTCTATGTTGTCCAATTAATATGTCGATGCGATTTATTACCGAAAGCCTCTATATTGATTTATTGTGGTAAAATGAGGCATTTTGTGTACTATGTTGTTTTTTAAACTTTTATTTATTTATCGTTTTACGTTCATCGAACACATAAACTATGTTTCGAGAATATAATCTGCTAGATGTAGGGCATGCCTATTCTATCTCGATTTTTAACAACAAAGAAAGTGGTCGTTTCATTTCACGCATTTTAATACTCTACTTGATGGAAACATAGCCAGTTTGTATGTGGGCAGTAATTTCTCTTGTTTTATGACTTATAAACATTTTCCTTTGCTCTTCAGGTATATACTATTTAAACTGTTACCACTTACTGTCGTATTAGAACACAAATAAGCTTCGTTTACGCTATCATGTTTTTATTTCCCTTATTTATAGCACGCTTATCTAAACGAACATTTTAGTTTCCTGTTCAGTCGGACTTTCTACTAAATGTACATGATACTTTTGTTAAAGTGATGTAGAAATTCAATTTTAGTAAACTAGTTGAATACATGTACTTACATATTTCTATTATTTATCCCCCCCCGAGGCCAAGGGAAAAAAAAAAAAGGCCTCCCCCCCCCCCCCCTTTACGTCGTGTCCGTGCGTCCGCCCATTGTGCGAGCATAACTCCAAAAGTACTTGAGCACTAAATTATACATAAGCACATTCAAGTGCGTGTAAGAACAATAATTCTACCTTGCCTGCTTTTAAGTATTCTTTATCAGATTAACTTGAAACATTGTCCGGAGCATAATAAAAGACTTGACGGATTTCTTCAAACTTGATACCTACAATACATTGGTAGGAACCGAGTTGCAAGAACAATAACTCTACCATTGCCTCTTTTAGAGATTCCCCTTTATCAGAACAAAAGTTTTGTCAGAGCATTACTACAAAAGTACTTGAGGGATTTACTTAAAACAATTGACATAGCACTTGGTAGGAAGTGCTGTGCAAGAACAAAACCTACCTTGCCTACTTTTGTTATTCCCTTTATCAGGTACTTAAAAACCAGTGCATATATACTTGAGGGATATACTTAGCAAATGCAAGAACAATAACTCTGATCTTATTAACTTATCATACTTGTAGAATAACTCAAAAGTACTTGAGGGTTTTTTTCAAACTTAAATGACATAGCCATGGTAGAAGTGCAGTGTGCAAGAAAATAAATCTATCTTGCCTACTTTTAAATTCCCTTATCATAGTTACTTGAAAATTTGTCAGCACTCCAAAAGTACTTGAGGGATTTACTTCCTTAATAAGACATAGCTCATGGTAGGAAGTGCTGTGCAAGAATAACTCACTTGCCTACTTTTAGGTTTTATCCTTGATCAGATTTACTTGTCCGAAGCATAACTCCAAAAGTATGGGAAAATTAATACACTGAATATGAATTGGAAAATTGATCTTTACCTTGTACTCAGGACTTTAACTATACGGCTTTTTAAGGATTCCCAAACTGAAAATGCACGAAAGTACATTCAGGTAACTTCTTCCCGGCGGGGGATTAACCATGTGTAACATGGCTCTTGTTTTTACTTTTGACGTGTGCACATAATAAAGAGTAGACTATATAAATTAAGCTAAAAACCGACTGCAAAACGATTTCCAGAGTACGTTACGGTCACATACTACATGCACTTCTTTCTGAATCGTGTTTGTATTGATAAAAACAATTTGCACGTATATGTCAAGACCCAATTTGGTTACATCATGTTACCATCATATAACAACATACTCTTGAGATCTCTTAATAAACATATCTGATCTTATAAATCATCATATTGTGGACATACGAGGTTTTAGGTGCATACATACCAGGTGAAATAATATATAAATCATTATCCTCAAACTCATATTCTGTCAATTACACTAATTACTTTCTTTGCAATAGACTATCATGTTTTCAAGAAACATCATGTTTATATTGATGAATTTAGTCAAACCTCATATTTGAAAAACAAAATGAAAAAATGTTACTTTTTCAGGTTTTAAATCTATATCACAGAAAAGTCGGAATATCCCATTTAGTATGACACATAAATTAAAATGGCCTTGAATAAGAATAACGATTGATGGTGATTGAAACGTTTTACAATATCCACCCTCTTTGCACATACAGTATGTTAAACGTTGTTCTCATGTTATTGTAAATCTTGCATAGGTGAATTTGACCATTGACTTTAAATAAAGATGGTGGAAGTACTGTGATTGCCTGGTCGTGTCGACACTGTTTGAACATTGGTTTTACTTCTGGGTGCTGTGGGGCTTGTTTTGGGGAGGTTGTTTTTTTTTGCGTTCCCCCCCCTTTTTTTTTATTTTTTTTTTTATGCCGTTGTTAGCTAAGCATTTGATCCATATTTCGTGATTATCATCCAAACTCTGTACCAGATATCTTAACCAAATTTTCACAACATGTGGACTGTTGCATCTCACCACTAGTGAACTAATTCATTATTTGGTTGTTGCGTAAATGCCCGTTTACTGCACGTGTAATGTACGCTACCCTCGAAATTGAAAGTCGCAAAATTGAACATCGCATTTCACAGGTTTAAAATCAATATTTTATTTCGTAATTCCATCTCTACATTGTTTAACAATAGTAAATTCATAAAATAATAAAATTAAAATCACAAACTTAAATTCTTTTAACAACGGCAACAATATCCCAAAGCGCAACCAAAAAAGCTGCAAAAATTTCACATATTTGTGACTCGTCCAACTACTTTAAGAAAACAGGAACACAAATCCTTATAAAACCTGAAAAAAAATTCATGGTTGATAAACAGTACTTCAATAACACTAGCCCTTTTGTTCAAATCTAGTATGGCCACCATTGGCATCGATAACTGCCCTGCACCGGCTGCGCATGGACGCTACATACTACCTACAAGTGTGCTGAGGAACCCGATTCCATTCTTCCACCACAATTTGTCGCAGCTGTCCCACGTTGACCGGCCTTCTTTGTCTGACGACCCGACTAGTAACATCCAGGGCTGCGGTCAGGTGAACAAGAAGTCAATGACAGCAGGTTAACTATGTGTGCCTGTAGCGTGGCAAGGGATATGTGGGCGGTGTGGCATGGTGCTCCGTCCTGCATTAACTTCATGCGGTTGTTTTGCCGTAGATGGGGAATGCTCTCTGGCAGAAGAATCTCATCGCGATATCTGACGGCGTTGAGATTGCCGTGAATAACAATTGTAGCGGTCTTTGTGTTTAGTGAGATACCGCCCCTAATCATCACTGACCCTCCATCAAATATCGGTTTCTGAATAAGACAATTGTCCCAAAACCATCAAACAGGGTGACCCTACCAAACCGCTCGTTCCTTCTGCGATACACACGAAAGCGGCCGTCTTTTGCATACAAATTGAAGCGCGACTCAGCACCGATGCCCAGTCTGCTCTTGTCCAACGAATGTGCCGACGGAACCACTGTAAACTACTACCCTGTGACGGTCGGTAAGGACGATTCCACAGTAGAGGCGTCTGCAGTGTAGACCGTTCTCACGTAACCGGGATTGTAATGTTTTGCCATTAATAGCACGGCCGTGCGTTCCGACAGTGACCCTTGCCGTTTCGACCGCTGTTCGAGCCCTGTTCCGTAAGTGCTGGTTTACGATATTACGATCTTGTTGCCTGGTAGTGACGCTTGGCTGTCTTGGCAAATTGTTGACTGACTCAGTCTGTCGAAACTTGTTCATGAGACGCACGACACTGTTCCGGTGTATGTTGAAAAAGCAGCGACCTGGAATTAGACATTTGCATTTAAAATAAGTTATTACTATTATTAATATTTATTATTATTATTATTATTATTATCATTATCATTATTATTCAATGATTCATTCTATATAAGAAAGGTTAAAAGTAAGAAATTCGACTACAGCCTCACCTGTCCGTAAGTAGCACCGCCTTCTATGATCACACGTTTCGATAAAATGAACATTAATTGTCCAAAGTTGCAAGTAAAACTTAAGCTGTTAGGCCACGAGGTCTCATTACGTCTGATCCAAAAGTAACGTGTGAAGCTGGTCTTGTGTCTGTTGTTTTTGAAACATTTATTCTGCACATAGTCTATGAGATCACCAATACACTTTAACAAAACTTTAACTTGTCATTTTGATATACTATGCTCTTTTTGTTCATAATGAATTATGTATAACTCGTTACTCGTTACTCTTAACTATGAATTGCCATTTATATATTTAATTATACAATGTCTTCTCTTTAGTCATAGGTCATTTAGAAATGAAAAAGATTTAACTGATTAAGAGCACATTCTTTTAAAGAGAACTCTAAATACAGTCTAAAGCAGAATATGCTTACGTCAGCAAATATTTCTCTCTTAACCAAAGATAAAATATTCAAGAGTATCATTTGATTATAATACGTAATTTTATAAAGCATGACACCATATTTGCATACGAAAATTCAAAGTATGAAATCAGAGTAAAATATACCATCAATGCCTGACATTCAAAATACAACATGTAACATAATGCATGAGAATGCTTCCTGCAGTACTGTATATAATGACTGCAGCATATGAAGGAATCAACCACCGTAAACATACAATACGTTTTAGTACATGTATCAGTGAAATATGTATAATTTGTTATCATGAACCTTTATTCTGCGACGAAAAACGTCAGTATTTAGTTATACACAATAATTATCGTAAGTTACTGCCTTTGATAATACAAAATCACCAGTTCAAGAATATATTATATTTAATTAAAACAGAAAATGGGGTACATGAAAAGAAATGTACAAGAAATGCTTTACAAATGTTTAAGATTATATTACCACGATTTACAACGCATTTACAAAAATTTAGTTTGTGTCATTGAATTCTATTTATTAAGTGTCGAACCTGGAAAAATTTATTACGTTTATATCAGAATGATTACGCACTGTCCGTTGAAGGTAGTCAAAACTTGTCCACAAATTTAATAAGAAATTAAAATTGATAACGCTCCTAGGAGTGAAAAGATGCCATAAACTATATGAAAATTATTCCTTCAGAAACTGATTAAAACTGACGATATCAATGAGTTTCTCAACTGAGTTTCTCTTATTTTCTTATCTCAAATTAAAAGAAACAGTAGTCTGAAAAAGAATACCGGTTTATTGGTTTTATAACAATAAGCTATATACTTTTTCTTCGCATTGCAACTGGACGCTTAATGTTCTCAGTGCTTAAAGGCAAATACTGTGAAACATTAATTTTATCTAATGAAAGCTTACTCACATTAAGTGGCACTTAACATTTTCATGAATCATTCATTTACTAAATTGCAACTTATCACGCGACAAATTCAGAGAAATTGATCAGTCAGAAACATTGATATTCTTGTTCTGCAAACTGCGTTTCAAGACAAATAGCGTCTATTATTTGAATGTGGATACATCATTGTTATATCGCGGTATTTATAATGAAGCAGAAACACTGTTGTCTTCATGCAACAACCAAGACAATGAACTTCAAAGCTGCAAGACATTATCCTGCAAAAGTAACCATTGAAGACTAAAACTTAAGTGTAGTCTAACAAAATAAAACAATATCTTCTTGAACGTTGGGTCTTCTGCAATATTTCAATACACTGTTGAAGTCAAATATAGGTACATATTAAAAGGGAATGTATCATAGAAATGTGTTCCAGATGCAGGATAAGATATAGTTCGGTTGAACACGCAACTTGTGCAAATCCAGCATTTTCATTATCATATTTCTTTATCAGAGGACAAGAAAAAAATGATAATACATTGTAATTCAGTTGAAGCGATCTTGATGGCGATCTGTCTTTGTCAAAATAGTATTCATATAACCATATTAAAAATGATTGATGTAGATTGATCGAAGACATAACAAGACAGGGGAGACAGCGGATAATGCTGTCATTCAAAAGCAACACGGGCAAGCGAAGACAACATGCTGAATTGATGTATTTAAGACCGGGTATTGAAAATGTTAGAAAAGTTTAATTCTGGCTTGCAAGCAAGCAAGAAAAAGAAATGTACATTGTATAATTTTCGTACTTTAAAATGTGTAAAAGTATAAGGATCAAACACAAAGCAAACACCAAAGCTCATTTCTTAATACAAAATACTGGAAGAGCTCCGTTTTACTTTGCTGAACCAAAATACATTGTATGTCTTCTTTTTAAATTTGGTTCTCAAATGAGGGTATTAAAAGGAGACCGATATTAAAACATTGAGCTTTTTACCTTGTCTGCATCCGAGTAAGACAACTTCCGTCTGGTTTCCGACAAACTTGGATAGCTACTTTTATACCATTTAAGTGTATTCACGCATATAATTCGAAATTACGTTATTTACTACGTTTGCGTTATATTTAGGCTGTATTTGTGTAAGTACATAGAAATTGAACATTCGGTTCTGAAGGCGGTCTTCGTATTGAATAGACTTAATAAACTGAACAACACTGTAATTCATACACTATGACTAAGCTTTTTTTGTAACATTTAAAATTTCTGTGAAAATCATGTGATGGCAAACGTTCAGTTTTCAACTATTCATCATTTAATGTTCCTAGAGACCATATTTATTTTGTCATTTTTTAATGTTTATGTCACTCGTGCCATCTCGGAATTCAAATATATGGCAAATTTTAGATAATAAAAATGATGAATGTGTCAATAACATTTTAAAACAATCTTTACTTGGTGTAACAATTACTTGCAATGTTGAATAAAGGAAGACAATCTGACAATAAGACCAGAAATCACAACAAATTGTACAATTGTAGCTGTAATGCCAGTCATTATTCGTCTAAATGAGAAAAAGCGGGATGACTGAACGCTTCATAATCTAGGAAGTAATATTTCTTCCCATAAAAGCAAACGAGCAAACGTGTTGACAGCTTAATTCGAGTTGAAAAGAAATTGCCATTTAGTCCATACAGGCAATCAATTTTTTTTTCAAATTTCTTCCTGGCTATGAACAGGATTATGTACAAGAATAGCATCTGTAAACCTTTCCAGAAAAAAATTAACGGAAAATTAAATTCAAATACATCTAGTCCGTGTATATCGGTTTGTGTTAAGCTAATACGACTCTGTAAAATATCATTCAACGTCGAACTTTAGACATATTTTGTATACTAAATATGTAATGTTTTATATCCACATGCTCTGAACTGAACATAAGTTCCATACAATATAAATTGCGCATTGTTCATAAAATGTTTCATTGACCTGCATGCAATATACAAGGACGTTATAACCCTTTTTTTATATGAATAGGCTTCAAGCTGCTCGCTCTTAGACTTTAGTAAAAAAATAAAGTTTTTCAAACTGTATGTAAATAACGTATCTTAGAACATATAGTCATATAAAAAGGCTTCTACGGAAGCGTTAAAGGGCCACCAGTTGCGAGATATTATTTGCATATTTCGCTTTAATTTATTTCCTATTAATATGAAACATTTGGTCTCTAACATGTGTTGTTTTACAAAAAAGACTAGAAAGTTCTGGTTAATTCAACTTCGTTAAATTTGACAACATGCTAAGTTTATTTTTTGACGTCATGATTTTTCACGGAGTAAAAGTTGTACTTCGTAATTCGAAACAAAACATTTTGTGATGACTGAAGTTTTCATCTTGTTGACTTTTTCATTTTCACAAAGACTAAAAGAAACTGGTTAAAACGTATTTTGTTATCATATGAAACGTGAAGATTTTTGCACAATGACATATGTTAAAGACTTTGTTAAAAGACTTTAGACGACAAATGCTCGCTTTCGATTTTTCAACCGTGTAAGCAGCCTCAATCTGATTCTGGTTACGCAATCGGATATTTAGACCGGTATGCGACATATTTTTGGCGACTGTTGCAAAACTATACGTTTTTAGAACAAAATAAATTCGACAACAATGTCAGTGTTTTTGCTTTACATTAAAATCTATGTGGAATAGCGACAAACTTCAGGCTTTACAACAAAACATATTTTAAGTTACAAAAAAATAATTTCAAGTTAATAAGTTCATATTGTATTTTGACAAAATGTAAAACGACATAATTAAAAGTTGTAGTCACGTCGACATCAAACAAGATGTTTAATTCAGAAGTGTATTATCATTTTATAAAAAAATAAATGGTAAAGACTACAAGTTTCGCACCAATAGGAAATAAATTAATTGAAATACGCAAAACTGTTCCAGTAACTAATGGCCCTTTAACGCTTCCGTAGGCTTCAGTATAAATACATGTCATTTATAACTCTAAATTTCAAATAATACGCTAACAAATTCAAAAGCGTTGTTTTTGTATACATACAATTCAGAAGAGGTGTAAACCAATAGTTTTGCTCGACTATCGGTTTGCGAGTGGCAAGTCCAAAGTACATACTCCAAATATAGATCATGTAAACATCGGACGAATCTTGTATTCCATAAGAAACTTCCATTTTTTGCAATGTTAACTTTCTTTACAACATCTTAAAACTGATAATGTCACAAGGTGAATACTGTTTCGTAAACAAAATTGACAATTAGTTTCCAGAAGTTTATGGATTCATTTTAGATTCGGCTCTGTCACGAATTGTATTATTTAGTTCTGCTTTAGATTACTTCATTGCACGAGTTTATGTTGTCTTATCGTAGAGGTATTTCATGTTTAACTGCAGTTTCTAAAGAAATAACATTTGTAAGAATTAGTTTGAATTTTAGTGCTATTGTATTATGCAGAACAATGTAGTTGAAGCTGTAAAAGTTTAGATACTTATTGATATTATATAACAAGCTCCCTGTTTGGGAATTAAGTATGCATGAATTATAATTGGAAAGATAAACAAATTAGCCATTTATTTACTACTTAAGTGAACATGCAATTAGGAAAGTCCAATATGAATGAAAGTTGAGAAATTTGTATGCACATATTTTCATAATTCGCAGACAATGACCATTATGGTTGGTTACGTTATGAGCAGGAAATACACTTGAATGGCTGTCTGAGATTATATCAACGCATTTTTAGATAAATGTCACCTTGTCGAACTAGCTAGGAAAACATTTGGATTCACTTGTAAATTTGACAATCAAACAGCTTCTTAAGCTCACATTCATGGCATGAAAAAGTATTGTTGCAATATAATTTATAATCATACATTTCGTTATAATCGTTACATAGGTATGCCATTCATTCGGTTTGTAGCGATTTGAGGATGGTAGTAGACTATTATATTCGTAATTTGCATTGCTAGGCAATGTAGCCTAAATGTTCAGAGTCAAGTTCAAGCTTCAGTCGTGCAATAGGGGGTACTAGACAAAATTTTTCCTAGTGAAGTTTATATTTTCCTAAATCACCATGATCAAATACCATTGATGACTTAATGAAAACACGACCTTCTTCATAATGTGTGTAAATTAAGCAAGACAACCGTCCGAAAGTTGCTTTTAAGAAGTACGTTAGAAGTACGTAAGAGACACGTTAAGTATTAGTAAATATTCTGGGCGAAAACAGTTGCTTCAAAGGCTTTCATGCCTGTACGTAACACGGGGTGTACCATAATCAGTTGCAAATCCCCTTAAATTGAACGTTATTTTATTGGGTAAAGTATGTTTGTGCAAAAACAAATGCTGTCGTGTTTAAATGTTAAACAGATGCATTTTATCGATTACAAAAAGGTGAATATTTATTGGTTAAGAAATAAATTATAGGAGATAAAATATAAAAATTGAACAAACCATAAATAGGCATGATCTATATTCGTTTTGCTAAATTGAATACCTGTATGTTGTCGGTCTTAAAAGTATGCAAAATAGTGTTTCCTTTTAGTTCATGGATAAATTCAAGTGAGACTCATCAAACCTGCATTTTTATAGGAAGTTCTGGGAGGACATACCTGTTTTACTCCTAGAACAGATAGTTATCGTTAGAATGACTAAACGGAAAGCTAGATGACTGTCTTACACTTACAATGTCTCTTAATTGTTGTGTTGGCATCAGACCGATCTTCGAATAAACGTTTCTGTTATTAAAATGAATTTCCCTGCCGGCTATTCTATGTGTGTCTTGTATGACATACATGTACCTTCCTTGTGAGCCCAAAATATAGAACTGTAACTCTGTTCACTGTCCTTATCATCAGTGCCGTTAAGTACAACGTATATTAACAATATATGTTACAATATAGCACATGCCCCTAAGACATTACTTCAAATACTAATTAAGATCTAATAAGATGAACCATTTCTATCAGAATGCTATTAAGGCATTCTCTTTAAATATACGTCTTAAACTGACAATTCGACAAACTGTTTTATTAATTGTTATGCATCAATCATGTTTGTTATCTACAAATGTATAACAACAAATCGCTGAAAGTGTCACGCAGGTCCTTTCGACATGCTCGCTTTACGAACGTTTTTTAAGGTAAAAAAATATAGAATATTAATGCTATAAAATCAGATATCATCGTGAAAAAAGGAATTATTTGTACCGTAAAGGACAGGCAACTTTTATACGATCGTGTGACAGTATTTGTTAGTACCGAGGCTAAAGTTTTGCAGTCTAGTAAGTTTTTTCATCTACAGTTAAATTATAGCAAATCGCATGGTCTTGTTAATTGTGTATGCTAATAAAAATAGAAATTATTGTAGAAAATAAGCTCTTTTCATAACACAGACATTTAATTTCTTTTATTTCGTAACTTAGTATTACATTTTTTAACCCAAACGAAAATTGCCAGGAGAAATTGTGTTTCATGGCTGTATTCACACGGTATTTCTAAGATACAATATTTTGACCAGCTAGTTTTCATCACATGTAGACCTAATTTACAAATGTTGTTTTCAAATGTATTGTTAAAAATCTGTTAAAATATTTTGATCTCAAAATGTTAATAAGTCAGATACTTCTTTGATCCAACTACGTGGCGTATGTTTGGTTCCAATGAGACCCAATTACAACACTTAACAATTCGATCATGAAACAGAGGATCTTTATTCAACTGTTACAGATTAAGAAACAAAACCAATCTAACTCACTTGGAGCAATAGATGGAAGTCATATCATCAAAAACTCTTCATCCATGCATTTTACTAGATATTCTTCACTACTAAGCGAACGTCATTACAATTAAATAACTGAGCCCTGTTCATATTTTTATTAAATCATTATTATTCTTGTCAGAAAAAAAATACAACATTTCAGTCGGAGGGAACTTAACTAACAAAACCTCAACCTATCAATATCCAGACGTTGTAAATGATATATGTTTATGTCATATCAAATAAATCAAATTTAATAATTGCAGTTATGATTATCAATACTTCAGTTTGGGTTACCGTTTGCATAAAACTTGTTCATAACATTTTTTTTCAAGTATTGCAATAAAGCGGATGAAATAGATACATGTAACTTACATGTAATAAAGTTACGTCAAATTACATTTAAAATGGATAGGGAGCATAACCTAATAACATACCATGTCTATTATACATATTGTACAAAAGGTTAATTGAGCACAGCAAGAAAAATATCTTTCAAGGATCACATTGTAATGCAGGTGTGCGTATTTTAACGTATGTTTGCATGTTTCATTTCAATTATACGGCCACAGTGGTGTCTGGTAAGTTCTCGCCAAGTATAATTTACCGAGGACCAGCGAATAGGGGATACCTAATAGGGATACCTAAGTACAAGTGCAAAATTGTAAATATTTATTATTTGACACATAGGGACATATTTATCTTTTTTTCATAGACGATAGAACAAAACATTAATAGAAATAAAAATAAGGTTCAACGACATCTTTGCGTAACACAGTACCATTTCAATTTGTGTTAATATTCGACTTAACTAGGTCAGAAATGTGCGCTTGTACGATCAGTTATCGAATTATAAGAAAATAGATCGGTTGGAATTTATCTGTTTCGGGCTAGAAAAGACATTTTATTGAGTCGAAATTTAAGATAAGCCTATTAGCATGCAGTTTATTGCCACTATCTCTGTGTGATCAAATAAGATTTGCCTGTGGCTCCGAAATGCCTCATTCCTTCAGGCTTCTTCAAAATGCATTGTCACGATTTAAACAATCACAAATTTTAGATAACTGATTTCAGATTAGAGATGACGATTTCTTTTTGAGCCAGCACTGAAATGATTCTAACATAGTTTCAGCAAATTAAATCAATTTAAATTGAAGACAAAATTACCGATATTGCCGAAAGACAAATTCAATGAATATTTATTCATTTGGTAAATCGCCAGATCTTATAAAAAAATACACTGATGTTATAGCAGAGAATAAAATATAAAAAAGATCAAATTATCAGACTTGTATAGTGTCACTTAAACAATTTCACTGTTTAGTATTTACGCTCATACATACTTGATAGTGATTATAGCAACAATTGTACACGTAATTGTGAAGTTCGAGACTAAAGGTGATTCAATAATCATGTTCTAGTGGCGCAACAAGTGGACCGATTTGCAAGGCTGTTGAACATGCACTATCGATATTGTCTTGCCTCCTGATCAATTTTTGTATGATACTTTTCATAATACATATTGAATCCTTAACAAGGTTCAATAACGGCGCGTGGAATTTAATTTACTGTATCCTATTGCTTGGTCATGATCAATAATCTGTGAAACTTTCCAAATATTACTTACTTGGTAACTATGAGAGTTGACGTTTTTTGTACCTGGTGGCGATTCTTTTGACTGTCAATATTTTTGTTTTTAGTCATGTAAGGAATGCAAAGGATACAGGAAAATTTCGCTGTGAAGGGTATTAGCGCCTGATACCAAGCCCCTCTGAAATCGTCATTTCGGAACCTGTCAGTTGTACTGGACAGTAATAATCAATTCAAAATTCTTTGCAAATGTACTGACATAAACTTGAGGAATTTATATGATTGTATGAGCTATGTCAACTAGCAGTTGTTATTAATTTGTGTTTGGAGTACGGTTCTATAAAATAAAACGCACATAGATTATGACAAATATGAATTTTAAAGCCCCAGTGTGTTTTGAAAGGAAATATTTAAAGTTTGCGTCACAGTTATTGTTCACTACATATAAATAAGAATGAAGAACAAAGTATTTTATTGGTCATGTTTTCAATTGACATTCACTATAGCCGATGTCAAACTCAATAACCTTGCCATAGGTTCTTCTTTGAAGTTGTATTTTTATCATTTTACGTTCATTGAACACATAATTTATGTTTCGAGAATATAATATGCTAGATGTAGGGAATGCCCCTTTTAAACTACATCTTGACAGAAGATTTTGCTCTGTTCTGTGTTTGAGACTAACCACGCTTTAAAATATTTTTTTCAATGGGAATTGTTGTTTTGATAAATACTAGTATAATATGATATTGCTTCATTTTACAATTTTACGGTTTTTTTTTTCAAATGTAAATAAGTGTTGTTGACAAAATGTTTTATTTCGTTTAAAGTTGAATTAATTCTATCAAAATTTACCATTTATCTTTCAATATAAAATCTAGTGAACATTATCCACTTCATCGCACACGATGTTCGTTACTTAATGCTGTAATACCATAACACGTCATACATGTACATTTAACATACAATTAGTCATTGTATTTTGATTAAATAACAAAGTAATTTAGAGTTTCTTGCTTCTTCGTAACTGAAATGTTACACATGATATCGAGAACAATATTGAACTCATGAATCACTATATCAGTGATCTACTGTCTTTATCGTGACAAATGGAAAATAGGTGCGTGTCTATAATTAACCCTCAAATGAAACATTCGTATAAACTTCCGTTGTTTTCGTAGAATTCATATTCGATATAAATCTCTTGCGGTATTTTACTACTCCTGTAAGAATTTCTGTGTTTATATTGGAAATTCAAAATTAACGCTTTATAATTTGGTAACGATTAGTTTAAAAATACATACACATTTTACATGAATTCATACTCAGAAAATTCTTTTTTGATAAATCAGTCTAAAATAATTTGATATTTTGGTGAATTCTTTTTTCAACAGAAACGTAAGTGAGCAGTGATAAAGTTTGATATATTGATCGAGACCATACTGCACGTTGAAAAGCACCCAAGCCATCAATTTTAAAACAACATTATTATTATTTTCTTATCTATTAGTTTACGTAAGCACATCTAAGAAATGAATTTTCCATTCTAAATACTCCCTCAGTGTATTAAACTGCCTGTCTTAGTTCAGAGTCTTTAATCACAATGTCGGATTAAGACACCATATCTTCTAACTAAACACATATTTGTCTGGAAAGTCACTTTGGCAGAGACATTGATATGATGGTTCCGTAACTCATTCTGTATTATAGCCAACGATTAATTGTTTAAAAAGTTATTATTTCAAGATTGGAATAAGTAGTACTACGTGATTGTTCCTGTGGAAAACACTTACAAAATCAAAGTATTCAAATACTAATGGAATGTGATTTCGTAATATGTCAGCTTGCGAAAACGCGCTATTTCGTAAACAATTGAATAGATATCCTGATCCTACATCAGATCAAAGTCTAAATATAGACCGACTTGAAAGATTTCTTTAAAACTATTTGATTTTAGTGCATGACGTTCTAGCTGAATTTTTGAAAATTAAGACCATACTGTCTATACTTAGATAAGACTTTCCCAGCTGATAAATACGCAAATGTGCAGTAAGGAACTATTTGTTATGTACACTTATTGTTATTATTTGTAGAATTTAATTACATTAGTTTAAAAGTGTCAGAACTACTGATGAACAACAAATTGAGATAGTTCGAAGAACTCTATTTTTCTCACCAATATCTGGGAACGAGTAGCTTTAACACTGAACTGCATACATGTTTATCTATGTTCAACCAAATTTTAATTCAAATACCTTTAATACATAACTAGACAAATAAGAAAATTCATTGAATTTGTATCCTCCGCCTTATGAAACAAATAGCTGAAAAACTACAATTTGAAAGTGTATTGAAAAGTGAAAAGTGAAAAAATATGACATCATCTGGAAGAGTTCAGCTTCACAGACAACCTTCATAGGTGAATAATTGTTTTGACAAATCCAACTTAGTTTCCATTTCATTATGTTGAAGACGGGCTTGACACTGAATTCATCTTTAAAACACAGGGGACATTCAAAGTGATTGAACAAGAATGCAAGTCATGTGAACTCGCCCCGTCTATTTGTCTAAGAATGTTTACATCAAAATGTCCTGTATATTTTGATAAAATTGTTCTTAAACATGAACTGTAATGATTCATAGATTTCACAACCAATTCATAAACTATGTTCAAAGGAGGCATAACACTAGGGATATCCCAGAAAGCAAACGAGATCAAATGCAATATCATGCGAAACATATAAAATTATAAATTAAAGCAAATTATTATAGGTGATAATTTATGACCAAAATATATTGAATCCGTCGGGAAAGTTTCATTGTCGGTATAGCAAGCTTAATTCGCGTACAGTCACCAACAGGTGTCTTATGATGTGTTTAAACGACAAAAATAACAGTATACTTGAAAATGCTTTTAATTCGATACAATTGTCTTACAGTTTGGAAGTAAAACAGATATAGTCAATGTCTTCGATTTCGCACACGACGCGATTTCGCACAACTTCTGCGTTTATGTTATTTCTGAATAAACTGTTGTTAATTTTGACTTGTTTTTGTTTTATTTTTATAGGATTTGGGTAGTTTCAGACGGAAAAGGCATCTGAAGGGTCCTGTTTCTGGGCCTCGCTTTGGACAAAGCAGACGTAAACATAAACAAATCTTGCACAGGCCACTGCGTCAGTTGCTAAAATATAAACAAATCAATCCAAGTGGCAATTTTCACAACTGAAATGCAGTCATCTACTTCAATATATGATCCAACGAATCTGCATTTTACGTAGAATAATGTGAAAAATCAGTTGTTTTTCTTTTTCTTTCAACATATAGCTGAAGTTGATTTAGCATTTTTCATATTTTTTTATTGTGAAATATCTAGTAATCGAATAATTTCATTTATAATGCAGGACAGTCTTGTGACTTTATGCTAAAGTTTAAGCTAAACTTTGTTACAAGATATTGATGTTTTGAAGTCTCTACAGCACGTTAAAGACATTGCATAAATTTGCAGATGGTGACTATAATAAGATATTCCTTGTAGTCTATGTTATATACAAAATAGACAGAAAATGTGAAACGATATTAATTTGAATTCTTTAAAGGTCCATTACTAACGTCAAATTGAATTTTCTTTTAAATCTTGAATCGTAACGGGCGTCTTCTCAGAAGGAAAAATATGACGTACTGCATGGAATTTGACCATATTGTGTTGAAAATTTAAGTTTATCAAAAGAAGTAATAAATATTATTTTGCATTTTCAAAACCGAAAGTAGGTTTTCCAGTTTTCAAATAACTTTGTAATTTTCACAAATATCCCAGAGAGAGGCTGTAAATGGGTTGTACATAAATAAGCATGCCTATTTTGAATTATAATTGAAGAGCTTTACTTGCAACGATGGGCAAGGTATATGTATGACGGTTTACAACATTCAATAAAGCGAAAGTAAGACAAAAATACAACCCAATCATACCAATCACAGGAAATACACAAACATTCACTTGTTTTTCTGCACCAGTATTTCAAACAGGGAAACACTCCACGTCTATTGTAAAGTTTTAGAAGCCAGTTTCAAATTGTATTTCCCTGTTACAATTCAAGAATTAAAAGAAAATTCGATTTTGTGTTAGTAATTGACATTTAAGCTGTTATTCCTTCTTTTTCATCAACTTGTTTTGCTAACTAGTCTGTCGTTCTAACATAACAGGGTGTGCGTAATCAAGTCAATAATTTAAGTTGAACCGATCAATATTTAGATGATCATAATCAAGCGGACCATTGGTATGACGTCATTAAGAAGAAAGTGTAAGTAGAAAAGAAAATGTGAAAGAATCAGTACAGTATTTTGTGTAAATAGTTAATTTGTCATGAAAAGTGTGCGAAATCGGGTACACTAAATCTATATACAACTAACTTCTGTGCTTTAATATTATTAATGTTAATGCACTTTGCAAGGTGCTGAATTTGTGGAAATAAAGTTGTAATTGACATATTTATTTTTAAAGATATTAGACTTATTTATTTATAGTATACCATCTAGGTTTATGCAAATATTGCCAAACTAGCAGACACTCTTTACATCCGTATCTCGAATAGTAATTTATAGAGCTTGTTGTAAGTGTTCGGTTGATAATGTTTGTATAGCAGTATTGTAGTCTTGACATGTAGTAGACAGATGTGCAATGACACATATGGTGGATGACATTTACAGTTGAAATACTTTTTAACAGTTAGATCACTAATCACTAGGATCAAATGTCATACTTTTATTTGCTCATCAGCTTTGAAATCTATCAGCAGCAAAATTGCTCATTCCTTCACTTTGAACGTATTTCTCCTATTTCCTTAGATATATCTCTTAATTATTCTTCACATACATACACCGGTAACAAGAATAAATATCCATTGACTTTCGAATTCTTGTATGCAAATTCTACATACGCTAGCCTATCAAGAGCGACTCATTTATACCTTTCATTTAATTAAAGAGCTTGTCTTCCTCTACAAGCTCAGTTGATTGACATTTTTATTAATCCGGACGTTGTTATTTCTTATTGTTGTATCGCATTACTGACATTTTCCCCAATGGACATTGATATATTTGACTTTGTTACAAGCAGAGAAGTGTTAACCATGTCGGAACAAGCACATAATTGGTATCTTTGGAGAACTTTCTCTTCGGTATAAGAAGAAAAAGGATTAACTACATATTATTAATGAAACCTTGCACGTACATATCTTCCTGTGTATTTGTTACCAGATGATTAATTTAGGTGATTTAAAATCAGAGTGCCTTGGTCTCGTTTTCGTTTCTATTGTTTTCTTTCTTTCTTAAATGAACAAAAACGCAGATTCAGATCATTTCAAGGGGTATAAATTTTGTCTTGCCTAGCGGCCGTGTTCAAGATTATGCAGAAAATGTCTTTGGTCTCCTGTCGTTTAGAATAACAATGAAAATCAACAGCTGCCTTTTCTCCTTTTACAACTCACAATTCTACTATTGCATGAGAGGCTATTTTCCCATCCCAGTAGTAGCACCCGTTCCAAGAGCTCTTGAACTGTGTGGCATTTTATATGACCTTTTCCGAGGAGGAAGAACATGCACTTTTGATGGAAGAAAGCGAGCCATATTCCATCACTAGACGCTTAGTTAATATCTTGACGTGCATTTCTAATCAACGGATCCCTCGTCCGACAGTAAACATAAAGACCACTAGTGATTTAAGCTTAAGTCACTTATGAGCTTTGCTTGTGTAAGCGTTTCTAAAACGTAGTTAATATACTACTTTACGATATGTAATTGAAAATGGAAAACATGTAAGGATTACAAAAAAATAAGCACCCGCCCCCCAAAACGAGTCAAAAGTATTTCGTTGAAAATTAATAGACAAACTTAATAACTTAAAAAATAATTGGTTTAAGTTTAGTACATGTACATGTAAGAATATGTAATGATGATAGTAGCTAAAGAAATATTTTGCAAATAATGGGACATCACTCAAGTATATTTCGTTTTACATCTTGTGCAAGTCAGTCCTATGTTGTATATGTTTTATACCATGCCAATGTTACATCCCGAAAGTCTTTATTCATACGGACTGACAGAACCGTCTCTATTACATATCAGTGTAAACGTGCTACATGTATTAGTCAAGTTATCTCATAGCTAGCACAATTGCGTTTTGCATGCACTATTATCATTACTGTCTAGACAAACCGAAATATAAAACTGTTTTTGCTCTTTTCACTTTATTTCCCCGTTACAAGACTTACTGATGATAGTATTGCTTATCATATGTCAGACAATACGGCAGCAGCATTAGACAGACGCATACGGTAAACCTTTTCAGCTGCCACAAGAACCTGACTTGCGGGCGTGGTGACAAAATGTGACTTTTTACACATTCACATTTTACGATTTGTTGATTGATTATTCAGGATGATGAATATTAGATGTTCAAATACTACTATGTATAAATACTTTCTAGCGTTTTTAACATTCGAATCACATATGCATTGCGAAATAATCGCAAAGATTAACAACTGTTTTAAATGAGAATTGTTACTCAGAGCCCATCGCATGAAATAAATAATATTCCGTTTGACATTATCCACTTCAATTTGAATTACACAGTACATCAGGTTCTCCGGAAGAGTGGGTGTATTAATCACTAAGTATCGTCACTCTGAAAATACCGTCAGATATATCAAATTTTGTTGATATTAGAAATGAGCCAGACTGATACACGCAATCCGATGCGAACACACTTAGAAGGCTAATACAATATGTAAATGGACTGACTCTAGATGCAAAGACATGTGCACAATACAATTGTACAATCCTCGCTCCGGAGATTATCAACATAGCTACATTGATATTTGGAAGAATTTTGATAACCGGTTCCAGAGGAATAGAATTTTAATGTTTTTATATTGAATATGAAAGAAAAACCGACTTTTCTATGCACAGATCGTATGTCAATAGGCAAAACTAATTTTCTAGATGTATTAATAATGGCAAACGTAATCAATATGAAGCGATAATATATTCATGATTTTAATACGACCTATATTTTGTCCCCATTGAACAAAGAGGGATCTGGGGTGTATTTAGATTGTCTTCACACACCGAACGATTCGTACAACTGCAACCGTAAAACCTGTCTAATCCAATAACCGATGTCGAACAACTGTACATACTCAGTTACGTGCATAATTTCCTCTAAAGAATGCAGTTCTTTCTCCATGTACTCGGGTTCAAAATTATACGGTACAAGTCCGTGACCATCCATTATAAAATATGTGTTTTACTTGCAAATCCTGCACAAATACTTTTGACGTAAATTGAAATTAATCTTCGCATTTTGTCGCATTTGTTTATAAGTAACGGGTGTAAATTGCGCTGCAATTATCGGTCCCTAATAATTATGTAGGATGGAAAGGAACGTGTCGTTAAAACTGTGAAAGGCTAACAATGGTAAAGAAGCTCGTTATAGATAAAAAAAAGAGTTTTTTTCTTTTGTTATGGATAAAAGGAAAATGTCACATATATTCTATCAGCAATTTAAAGAAAAGGGTAGCGCTCGCTGGCCGCCGAGATGACGTTACACATAGTGGGTCACGTGACTCAATAAAGCAAATATGGCGAATGACATTGAGCGAGCGAAAAGCTAAAAATTGACGTTTTAAATCAAGTATAACAAAATAAATATCGCATTGATTTTGATTGCAAATAAGCGATTCTGTATGAAATAGTACGGACTACAACATGGGAATAATGGAATAATTTTTTTTGACTTTCGCTTCCCTTTTTTCATACGACAACACAATATACAACAATAAATAAAGTGAAGAATATTTAATATCACAATTTGCAGATGATACGTCCTTACTTCTAGATGGATCCGAGAACTCTTTTAAATGTACTTTGGATATTCTACATGAATTCTCATAATACTCTGGTTTAAAAGTAAATTTTGAGAAAACGCATGTTGTATGGATAGGCCAGATCAATAAAAACTAAATGGAAATTAAATTGGGGTACCACATCATTTAGGTAACTAGGATTGACATTACATATTTATAAAATGGTAGAATTGAATTTTAGGGAGAAAATAGACAAAATAAAGAATATGTTTTCACATTGGAAGAGAAGACTGCTTCCACCAATTTGTAGGATTACTGTTGTAAAATATCTTCTTTTGCCACTTTTAACACATCTTTTTACTTCGTTGCCTAACCCTAATATTCAATTATTACGCGAAATAAATTAATTGTTTTACGATTTTGTATGGCAAGGACCACCAAAATTTAAAAGCTCTATATTTGTACAAAATTATACAGAAGGTGGTCTTAAGATGATAGATGTTGTACGTTATATGAAAAGTCTAAATTGACTTGGCTATGAAGGTTGGCAACAACCTTAAATAGTAGATGTTATAGCTCTGCTAACAGTCTGTTAAATTTTGAAAAGCTGTACAATTGTGGTAAACACTATATAGATAGTATGTTAAAACAGACTAAGAATTGTTTTTGGATTGATATGTTATGTGCTTATTCTAACCTAATTGAAAATATGTATATTTCATCAATAGATGATTTCTTAGATATCCCCCTCTTTTATAATCCCAATGTGTTAATTGATAAAAAATGCATCTACATAAAAAATGGTATGATAACGGGATAAGGTATATGAAAGATGTTGTAAACAGAAGCGGTATTTATGTTGACAGACAGGAACTAGAAATACAGTCAGGAATAAAAATTAACTTTTTAACTTTTTTAGGTATAAAAAATGTAATTAAAATATTCATGAATACTCTACATATGAAAGACGATACCTTAAGATTAGAGTATGCTTTCCCAATCATACCTTTTTATATGAAACCTATTTTATGCGCAAGAAAGGGTATACATACAATATATAATATATTCATTACAAATACATAAAACTGTACTTGTAATGAGAAGTGGAGAAATATCTATACATACAATATATAGTATATTTATTACAAAAAAACTTACTTGGAGCAAAAATGAGAAACATATTTATAGTAATGTTTTTGTTGAAAGTAGAGATACATATACACAATGGTTTCAAACAAGAATAGTGCATATAATTTTAGGTACGAATGTATTGTTATATAAAATGCAAAAGGTTTCAACTGAATTATGTTCTTTCTGCAAAACTAAAACAGAAACCCTTCTCCATTTGTTTTGGGAATGTAGACGTGTTCAAACACTAATTACCAAAATGAAAAATGTAGTGCGAATTCACGACCAAACTTTTTATATAAATAGTAACACTTTTATATAAGGTTACTCAAACACATTCGGACACTACAATATACTGTGTTTAGAAATTAAAACAAATATATTTTTATGTAAAAGAAAAGAAGTTATACCGTCTATACAAGGACTGAAAGGGTTTTTAAAAATCGTCTCTCAAATTGCTGATCAAACTTGCAAAATAGGAAAGAAAAAGGCATACTGGTCTCTAATAGGTATGATATGTTCCACATTGATACACATGATTTGTATTTTTGACATGTTTCATGTAAGTTCTGTGTATAAATAATGACTCTAAAAAAGAGGTAGGCCTACTTATGGGTAATTGTTTATCATATAACAACCCTAAGAAAATACATGCATTTTCCCCCTTGTTTTTGTTTGATTTATGTTTGTAGTTTGTATCCATATATGCAAATTACGTTTTCATATTAGTATATTATTAATACTATGTATGTTTGTTAGTTAGGAGGGGATGGTTTCCCGAGCCCTGCCTAACCGATGGCGAGGAAAATAAACGGAGTTACCCAATAGGGGCCTGAGAAAAAAAAAGAAACGTACATGTATAAAGTAACGCACACATTATAAGACAGGTCATATCGAAAAGGGATTGCTTCAATTCAACTGTAGGCTTTTTCTACATGAATTCCATTTATGTGCTGTTAAGATTCCTACTCCTTCACCCCAAAAAAGCACAACGCTGTCACATATTTTACATAATTGATTATTTAGTAAAGCTAGTTTCTCAACTTTTACAAGCACGCAAAACATAAGAAGTATGGCCTGTTCTTATTAACTGAGGTCATAAAACCCATACATATGTTCTGAGAATGAATATTGATATATACACTCTTTTAAAGCCGAGAACATGTATCAGTGAGTTGGCCGTAAAAAACCTATGTAGCCTGGTTTGCTTGCTACTGTCATACGACATTTACATAAAGCATGATATCAATACTACCAGGTAGAATTAATTGTACTCCTTCGAAGCCAATGGAATACATTAGAAAGTCCTACAAGTAATGTAAATCACTCTAAAGAATTACATTTTATGGCTTGCTTAATATACAGCACGCGAATCGTATCAGAAAGCTTTCAAACGGAAACCATTCAAAGACTGAGGAAACAAATTGTATATATGTGATTTACTTGTAGCATTGTACATTATATTTAAATGTCACAGTCAGAAGTACAAAAAACAAGAGCCGTAATTCGTAAGTGACGACTGCAATTGGGATGATAACGCTTTTTTATGGTTCTTAGTTTGGTAACAAATCATTGCATATTGAAGCAAAGCGACCTGACAGAACATTTAACAAACAACAAATCAAGAAATTGAAACAAAGGGGAATAATTTAAAAATTATGTAATCTAGAATTATTATTCTTGTTCACTTCCTCCCATTTTACTCTTTAAATGTATTGTAGCAGTGATGCCTTTTTCTTTACTTTACACAACTAGCTCGGTTACTCTGGTACATGGTGATCTCTTGTTTTATATCTTAACACGGTATATGTGTATGTTTTCCGTTTATCTGAGATGTACACGCATTATGTATTTAAAAACAAAATGTTTTGAAAAGATTTCTAAAGGCAAATTTGCCTTGATCAAGACAGACCTTGATTTAAAATACAGTAAAAATTATGACTTAACTTTCTGTATTTTGTTTGTTTCGCAATTTTAATCACAGAGTAAATAGATCAACATTAAAATGAAAAATGTTCATTTTGTCTATTCTATGTAAAGGTTGTAGAAGCCTGACCAACATAAAGGAGAGAGAGAGAGAGAGAGAGAAAGGGTTTCGGTCCTGTATTCTTGCTTTATTTCATAGTTTTTTATAAGTAATTTTATTCATACGTATTGACTGTACTTTAAGAGCAGTAGACAAATTGTAGTAAGATATTTGAATGATTCTGTACTTTCGATGAAATGCGGATGATATGGAGAAGATCACCTGCTATACTTATTTAGAGGTGGCCAAACTCTATCTGTAGTCAGTTGGATGATCTGACTCTTATAACAAGGTGGCTGATTTGGTACACTTTTGTGCGTCGTGTTGTCGCCCGACAAAACGCCAAACGGCGCGTTGTCGACATTTTCTTTCTTGGAATGTCTCTTGAGTCCTGTCGTCTGGAAGAAGTCACGACCAAACGGCGCCTTGTCACAGTAGCAGGCAGTGTTGTCTCGATTTTCTCTCAGCATTGATTCGCTCGGCTTCTCGAAGGATACGATGAAGGATTGGCAATTATTTGAGAAGCTGCTTTGTCGCTCGGCACATTATCGCCATAATCACTACACGCCCGGCTAAGCTGCGACAACCAAGCGCCTTTTGGCGTCTTCGCTACGGCGACAGGACGACAAGACATGTACAGAGCTCTGTACATGACGCGCCGTTTGCAGCGATGCTTCGCAAAGCGACAGTCTCATAGACGAAGCAAGACGACAGTGCTGTAACTAACATGCAAAATGGCCGCTAGCACAAATTTTGTGGATCGGCTTGTGCTGCCGACAACATGAATCGCAAAAAAGGTGACCCGAAATCAAGCGCATCAGAGGAGCTCGTTATTATCATCCAGGAGGCCTAGGGAAATAACTTCTTCGATGAAAAGTAACTTTATCTCAAGAGAGAAACGACTTATTGTTATATCAGTTCTGTAGAGATGACTTTACTTATGAATTATCTAGTTTTTAGGGAAATACATTTTCTTTCAATATTTTGAAACTGTCTCTTGAAGTTTACAGGTTGATTTCCTTTAGTAAGAAATTTGTTACGAAATAAATATCATTATTCCTTTTTCTTTACAGAATAACTAAGACAAAGGATTTTATATTGTATTTTTTCTCCATTTGCATGGGGATGTACCTCATGTTTATGGGGTACATTTCTCAGTTGCCAGAGCGTGTAGATAGTGAGGATTTCAATGAACGTAGCAATATATTTGAAATAAACTTCTTCAGCAGGCACCGTGTCACAAAGGCCAAAATTTTGGCTAATTGTCCCTACTGCATGTCCGGTTCGAATAGTAATTACAACTCTTCTGCGAGAAGCGTATTTCAAAACTCTTTTTATGCGTCATGTCGTTTACGACACTGGGATAATAAACATGTACAGAGCATTTCCACCTGTATATGCTAAACTGCCAAAATTGCAGGAAAGTCTCAGCAACTGTAAGAGACAACGCATGTTTGGTGTCTCATCAGAAGAAGTAACATATAGTGACTTAGTTATGTAACATGCAGAAGGGAGGCCAACTTGATGGGCAGATTTTATGGATCCCACTGGGAGGCAACTGTTTTGCGCCTATCTCTTTAATGCATAAAGAAAGGATGTTCTCTTGGAGCGCCTTCTGCAAGGACAGCATCAGAGGAGTGTGTTCTCAGGGAATATTCTTTGTCCATGTAGGCCAAGTGTTGTAGTACGGACCAGGAGGCTGATTTTCAGAGATGGGATTAATAAACCGTCCTTAACTTTGTAACATTCAAGAAGAAGAAACAGTGAGGTTATGAACATTAACCGTTAACCAAGTGGTTTTAGACTACGGATTGTTATATCATGTTTTTTGAATTGTTCTTTGTCCTTATAAAGTTTCTTTGTATGCTAGTGTGTAGTGGAAATATATGTCAGTTTACATGTTTCTGTATAAATGTATCTTTTGTGTGTTTGGCACGAATTTTGGCTGACGTTTATATTGACATTTTTTTATGAATATCATATTGTTTTTTTCGACATATTTAAATTGTATAAATATCTGTTTTCACTTCTTGTATCAAATGTTTCATGCTTCTTCAATCTTGGATTGATATCAAAGTGTCAGCTCTATTTTATGACTAAATTTATCAATTTAGGTCTTAAGGTTGGGGGAATGTAGCAGGGGTACACATTTTCTTTTCTTTACACAACTAGTCCAGTTACTCTGGTACATGGTGATCTCCTGCTTTATATCTTAACACGGTGAAACCAGTTCTTTGCTTTCCCTATTTACACAGTAAATTTTAATGCACAGTCACTCAGGTTTTATCTTTTTCCGTTAAAGACCTCTTGTCCCCATTTCGGTTCTTTTTGCAGTATATAACTGGAACCCTAGACTTACTTTTTGAACTATCATTTTGAAATTAAGAGTGTTACTCATCTTGTTTCACAGTATAATGCATTGTTACGAGTATTTATCATATTCTGCATATCAGTTGATATATATCACTCTGTAGAATTTGTTTCAACTCGGATGGTAAAAACTAGTATACATAGGTCTTTAATTTAGCAGATGTAAAGTACTTTTCTCTTTTCTTGCTTTTCATGCCTTCTTGAATTTTAGTAACAGTTATATTGAAACAGGGTTGTTCAATTGGTTCATTCTGCTTTATCCCTGTGTTATTACAGGGTAAATCTAATACATTAAATTGTATTATGCGTGCTTTTGTGAAAAACTCTTCTACAACACAGATTTTGAGCGGGAAGTTTAAGCTATAAAAGCTGAGCACTCCTTGTACGAATGGGGGTCAGTCTGCAGACATCTAATGTAACGTTTACCTTCTCTCAATGGCTGGTCCTTAACCCATTCTCTCTCCTACTTTATTGTTTTTGTCTACTTGTATTTGTTACTTTTAGTCACATAAATCAAATAATGACTAGAGTTGTGATATCAAATAAAACTCATCTGAACTCTGAACTTGTTTGTGTTATGGACATTATAAAATAATTGCCAATGAACCTGGGTTAATATAAAACAGGAAATTGTGACCAACTTCATCCGTCTGTTCATTCTCTGAAGTATGACCAAAATGTTGTCTGTCGGTCCGTCCTGTTACAGTATGAAGGTTTTAATAATTCCTTTAATGCTTTTGCAGTTACAATGTGTACCCCGGAAAAGAAATTCAATAAAGGGAACCATTGTTCCAAATGACAAAATGTAATTCGTAGAGTCAGAAAAAGTAAATGCTGTATTTAATTTGAAATTGTACACATTGCCTAGATTTCATTTGATAATTGATAAATATGACAATTTAGAAAATCTGGTGTTAAAAACTGAATTAGTTTAGCTTTATTTCAACTTTATTGTTGTATGATGTAGTGACACTATAGTTTATGCACGGTTAAGCTGTTGACGACATGATGGGAAAGGGATAAGTATTCAGTAATATACGCCGACAAAGTATACGATATTTTATTCATTTTTGATAAGTACATTGACACCTAAAACTGCTTCCATCTTCGAAAATAGAGTATTCTGTGTCCTTGCAAGCCCCCTAACAAAATGTATAGGTCTGGCTATAGTAATACATTGAACGTTCATTGACAGAGAGTAATTAGTCAAGGAAATACCACAAGGTCAATGAGATTAATTTGTTTCTATTACCTAGTCTAATCATTTCTACAAGGATGTTTTTTTTTCAAATTTTTCCTACAAACAAACGTCTGTAGTACAACATTAGTCACAAGTTAAGTTATTTTACAAAAATGTATGTTTTTATGTTTCAAATCTTTTTTCGTAAATATATTTTGATACGTTTGTGCATCACACGAACATAATACTTCTTTAAAACCAAAAATAATATCAAACAGGGAATGCCACGTACCAAAAACGCAGCCTCCCCAAAACGAACCCACAGCACCCAGAAGTGCACACCACCAACACACACACACACACACACACACACACACACAAAACACACACACACAATCATGTACACACACACATATACACTACCAACACACACTAGCATACAAAGCAAACACACGAGGACAAAACGAACAATTTTTAAAATTTTAAAACTCTTACTCTTTTCCTAATTCAGCACAAAACCTATTTTGTATACATTTTTTATCTTGTTTGAAAATTAAGAAAAGTGCGGTTCTTTGAAAATTAAGAAAAATGCGGAGTCTCGTATTTCCCATTTATTTTCTTACCGCTAAATTATCTTTTTTTACGATGCAAGTTTTATATGTGTAATCAATCCTAATGAGATTTACGCACCACACTTTAAGACACTTTACTCACTTGATAGTGCAAAACACTTCTGTTAATTGCGATTGCTATTTAAGGCAGTCTGTAATATTGACACCTTAAAACACCATCAATATTGATAAGTCTCTCCCAGGCGCTTTTATGATTTGTTCTCCAAACTAACACGATTAATTGTTCGTTACCTAAATATTGTACATACTGAATAAAGATTGTGCGTGAGAGGAAGTATCCGAGTATCAACATCAGAGTAAACATATGATACAAATGTAGTCGTAAATTGAAATTCACGTAAACCCGTACAAGCATCAACCGAAACCCAAAGCGTAACTGCTATAACAAAGGTGCGATACATGCATAGAGAGACCTTATCGTTTTATCCTTCGAGTTATGATTCTAGGGGTAGTTGTTGAAACGCATTTTGTTGTTTCTTTTGCATCTTTTGTTAAAAACGCATTCTTTTAGCATTGTATAACATTGTTATAGCATAATGTACACTGAGTCGAATTGCTGAGAGAAGGCCACACGTCATTAGCATTATGTAAGGATAGTATTGTCCTATAATTTCCTTTTTATAACTTACGTAGCGTTTGCGCTGACAGTGTACCCGAAAATCTAAATAACCTCGAATACAAAAATTGAACATACCTATTTAGGTTCTGATATAGACATTATAATGGCTGTTTCTTGATAAGAGAAAGATGTTTGCAAAATGAATGTTAGAAATCGAAAAAGAATCAGTGCCGCCTACATCTCATATCGCAGTGTTTGGTTTCTTGGAAATAAAAATGTACAGTATGCCTTAACAATTATTTGATTATAAGTAAAATTGGAAAAATGTATATTCAATATTCAAGAACAATATCTAAGAACTTGTGGTTAGTATTTAAACAAATTTTTCTTTATCTAAAACGCTATGATGATCGTAGAGTTTGAGACACATAGATTTATATCGTTGATATAAACATGAAACAGTTGAGGACGAGGCAGAGGACCAGTAGGAACGCAGATTTTAACGGTCTCGAAAAATTAAATATCAATTTACGGGAATACATTTGATAAGATTGTCGATGAAATTGCCTTTATTTTATGCCCCAAGGTTAGTAGAAGAATGCCATGATTACAAAATAAGTAGTAAGGTATTGTCTGTAAAACAGGTCTTTGTCATATAATTACAAATTATTTGAATTTCTCAAAAGTAATATTCAGTTTCAAAACATTCTGATACTTCTGGTATAACGTACAAGTTGTCAAAATAAGCTGTCATGCATAAAACTTTCAGATACATGAACTGCTCATTTTATTTTCCAACACGCCCATGCTTATAATCAAACCTTTGCAAAATTATTTCTTCGGGCTAAAATTATAATACTTTTAATAGTATTTCAGATACTGTGTCACCAAAACAATGGACACACGTAGTTAAATTTGTTGTAAATGAAAAAAATATAAATCGCGACTGAGACTGATATTTCATACCTGACCAGTAACTGGTATTTATTGTCACTTTCCTATTTATAAGCTAGCACTGAAAGGGCAATCTTTTAGATGCGTTGCTTTTGGGCACAGGAAGCGAATGTATCAGAACAATTACTTACAATATTTAAATTGATCTTGAGAATTCAAATATACTTAATATGAAATAAATATGTTTAAATCGAGGGAAATAGCACAACAGTAATTGTTTTGCCCTAAACCAGAAAACATAAAAGGTATACACAAAAAATATCATAAACTTTGCAGGAATGGGTAAACTACAACTCGTGATTTTTCCTTGAAAAGGCCTTTATAAGCATCTGAATCTGCCGTGTTTCTGAATGGTGAAATTAAAATGCGGCTATTCGAAGATTCCATGCAATTTGATGTAAAGGACAGTTTCTGTAATAAATACTTCTTTTACGAGTATTATTGTCGTGACAAATGGAATAAAGACAATTCTGGTCTCGCCCTTAATTGCTTCGAACAGGCGTTCAATATTTTCAGAAAAAAAAAAAAAAATTTTTTTTTCTTCTTTTGCCCCCCCCTATTTTTTTTAAAAAAAAAAAGCCTTCGAACAGGCTCGTTTTCAATATTTTTCCAACAGGAATGCGTTAAAATATAACACAATTCAACTTGTTAGTTCAAATGATAACTTGGCGTCACCTAAAGTGTAATTAATTGTAATGTGAAATTATATTATGGAGAAAATCGCCGGCGACGGCTTCATTTAACTAATATGTAACTGATTACAGGAATAAATGGACACTGTACTTTGAGCTAATATTAGTAAATGTATTTATCTCCTACAGCGGAACTGTAATTTACTGCGTTAAATTATTATCTACAAAAGTAAAAAAGTTCCCTTAACCCCAACAAAAAAAAAAAAAAAATATTATCCCCCCAAATTAGAGTATTGACTTAACCAAAAACAAAGAATTGATTCAACTTGTTAGTTCAAATAATGTCCTGTGTACATTTAAATACATAGTAGACAAACCCTCATGCCTCATGTTACAAAAGTAATGTTCATTAAAACGGTAAACATTAAATATGATAGTGTTGACATAATACTGAAAGATGTATGAAGTAAGAAACATAATGAGCATATCAAATTTTAGCATTAAATGTGGAATACTTGTACCGCAAACTCCACTTAAAATCATTAATGGTGAATGTGTTTTAGAAATTAAATTTTGCTGTAGTCCTCTTTTCAATTATTCAATTGCCTCTTTGATAGAAGATAGATACTTAACTTTGTTATGTTTTAAATGACCACCGAAAAAAGTTTCCAGTGTCGTTTCTTTTTTCATTGTCATTCTTAAGATAACAAAACTTTAAAAGATGTTAACAGTGCTTTCATCTTAAAGTGTTTCAAACGTATTACTTCCAGGCCCTCACGTCATTTCGAGCCCATGCGCAGAGGTCTGTAAAACCCTATAAATTGACAAAAGATGAGAGAAGAAAGAGCTACAATTTAGCTAAAGTGGATACTGACCCGAAGGGATGTGTGATGAATTACAGTTTTGCTGTACCCTCCTCTTTTCATTTATCTCTTTGATAGAAGATAGATACTTAACTTTGTTATGTTTTAAGGTTTCCAGGCCCTCATGCAAGTTACAGAGGGGCCCCCTTAAACTGGTATCACATAATACTAATAACTTCAAAAGCATACATATTAGATCGTTCAAAAGTATTGTAACTTAATTAAGTTTAAACTATACATTTAAGTCATAATCTCTCAAGCGGTTTCAAATAGGTCGCAGTACCCATAAACAGTCCATACTCTAGGTAAAGTTCTTGTAGTTACTGTATTAATTAATCTGGGAAATGTGATTTATAACAGAAGATCTTTGTGTTGATTACTTTTGCTGAAATGAGGCATTTTTCAATATAATTATGCTGTTCTTCAAAAGTGCATTTCTATATCAATGTTTATGCGTTCGTATAAAACATTATTTATAATTCGAGAATGTAATGTACTCGATGTATTGAGTGCCCTTTCAAAGATGTGTTTTTATGAATATACAGTTCTTATTCGGTAGCAATTAAGTCTATTGATCCTGTTAAAACATAAGTTTAGTGTTGTTAACGTTGTAAGATTTGGAACACATCACTTTGAACAGAAAAATTCATTCTTTACATTTGGATGATAAACTATGATATACAAATTACAGCATTGTTTTCTAATAATTCAAATAATCCATATTTTTTTTCATATTACTTGCAGCATCAAACATATTTCTCCTATATATTGTTTCGTATTTTGCATGTTTAACGAAGCAATAAATTATTGAATCACTCTTAACCTTTTTTTTGTGGATTTATATGTTGTTAAATTTATTCTTTATTAGACGAAACATGGTGTACATTGGCATGGCATTCAAAGTAACATGCAAAGACATTCGTATTAACACAAATATTCTCTGGCACACCCTAAACAGTGAATACATTTTGTGAAAGATAAAATATTTATGGTAAAAATTGAATCATCTAGAACCTGCAAACTTCAATCTTATATTAGAAATCTACTAATTATCAGTGCATGTGAGTATAGTTATATGAGACTATCACGCGCAAAACCTGCAATTTAGTGTCCTATTTAGCATATTAGGCGTTTACGCAATTCATGTTTTATGCACGAGGACTTCAATTTGATCATAGTTGCGCGAAACGTTGGAGAGAATAGACTGGAAAGATTAGTAAAACAAAAGTGCCTAAAATTTGAAGGTTGATGTACGCATCAGAATTAGGGTAGACTGTTCTACATGAGTTTGTCTGAAAATTTTGAGTTGTTTGTTCGATACTTTGACACAGCTTCAGTAAAACTGTTGGCAAACGAAAGTTCGTGTACTCGTCAAAATCTCAAGCTTTATTAGGGCTAATACATTCATAGTTCAAACGAATATGCTTATTATTTATACCGAATATTAAAATTAATGCGCAGTTCAATTCTATATTTTAATGAAAGCAACATAGTGAAAGGTCATGCTCATGAGCAAATGTCTTTGACTATTTTCATTTGCATTATGTTTAATACGAAAGGTGTATTGTGCTTTGTAAACGTAAAAAAATAACTAAAACCCGCATTTCTCAATTTCATGCCCTCAAAATTCGCCCTATGGTTATAAATGCACAATTTAGTATGTGGATCTATTTCAAAATAGCGACACGATTACCTGATTTAGGTATACCACAAAGGTACATTTGTACTGGTGAACGGTAGAATCGAGAACATGTCGCGACCGATATCTATGACTAGATAGGGGGTATTTTAATTTTGAGAAGAGATAGAAGATGCATGTTGGCATGTCTTTGGAATAAGGAGGATGTGGTAACACAGAAACATTATCCGACTTCAAAAATGTTTTTACAATGTCAGAGGTGCGTGCTGGAGCATTTTCATGCAACTGTCTTACATGTTTGAAGTCGGATTGTGTGGCGTTTTCATTTTGATTTTCAATACCACTTTACAGTAGTACTTTACCTTCACCAGAGAAAAGTAAGAAATAGAAAACGTTCTTTGTACTAAAGCGCGTTTGGCAATTATTTGCCTTTTGTCATGTTTGGTTGGCCCAATTGTTGTTCTCAACCTTTCGAGCGGGTTCAAAATAGTGAACCAAGGTTTGGTCACCACTGAAAACATTTGCAAATTGATTTCGTCTTGGAAACATCTCCGGAAATTGTTGATTTGAATGTATTTGTTGCAAGTAATGTTGCAAAACTAAAATACTGATGTGCTTCGAACGGATCCATCCCCAAAAAATCAGGTAAATGTAAATATGGTTTGTATCACTTCATATTTTATTATAATAATAATCTTGAATGTTTAGGAATGTGCCGATTATATTTGTCTGCATAAGTTGAAAGTCAATTTCAAAACATGTGACACAGCACTGTTTATTCCTAACATCTATACATATAAGCTAAAAATTCGTATATACATGTAACAGCAAATGACTATTTTGGGAGAGTTTTATTTTCCAAAAATATGCTTCAAGTAATTTTCTTCGTCTGTCTGCTTGCTTCCCCTTGGCAGTTAGAACTCTTAGAACTTATCTTATCAACCTTCGATACACGTAACAGACAATCTATTCAAAGAGTATGTAGACATCTGATCTTATACTGATTGGTACCACACAGGGCTTAGGAACTAATCAATTGAACGACGATAATTTTAATCGCCATAAGGATTGATGCTTAATTTCGTTTCATTGCATGTTAAAGAGTAATGTACGTCCTGAACTTGGAACATACATTACATGTAGCCATTACTTGATCTTATTTATTACTATTTATCAAAATTTCCAAGTGGATGTTTAGTATGTTCGCTGCGTTTATTAAGAAAGAACTTGTTCTAATAGACTATCCTAAATAAGCAGGAGCTTCAGCAGTGAAGCACAAGGCTATGGTCATTTGGCTATATTTGACCTTGCCATACTCTTTCCTCTAACGTACGTGGAGAGTATTGAGTATGATATTGAACAACATTTACTTGAAAGATGTGCATTTATCCGCCGTATGTGCAACTGGTAGTAAGATGTATCTCGTGATATGGTTACTAAAATAAGACAGATCTAAAATTAAGATAATTCATAAAACAATAATGCCGTGTACACAAACATTTTAGTTAACTAAATTAGCGCCAGGGTTGGAACAGAAAGTGCATGGAGCTAATGTCTACATTACTTCCGTTAAAACCAGTCATGATGAAATCTGAGGAATGTCTTGGATTGAAAGTTTATATGTCACATTTACATTGACTACAGAAAGACGAAACATCATATAACATTTCTACTAGTCCAGCTTTACTTCAGTTAAAACAAGTCATGATGAAATCTTAGGAATGTCTGGGATGCAATTAACTTCAGTATAAGCAAAATTAATACAATTTCCGTATTTGAAACACTTTTTACATGTAGTTCATAAATTGAAAGGTGATCTTTATTTTCATTTGTTTTAGAAACTAAACGTGTTCAATGGACTGAAAACTTTATTTCGTTCCCAGTAATATGTGTGTTAACTTTCTAATAAACGGAATTACTATAACTGAATTTGAGCAAATGCATATTGGGTTATTTAAAGCAATTAGCGTCATAATACTAAATCATGGCCTGTTGCAATCAGGTATTTAAAATTTACTTATTAAACTTATTACAAATGACAGCTTGTTTTTTTTCCGTAATTTTCTCAGCAGCCCTTTTCTGCAAGTTTTGCATATATTTTAAGTGCGGTTAAAAGAAACGTATTTACATTTGAATAATAAGTAATAAAAATGATTATGTATCTGAAGATTACCCCAGGTCAATTGTCCTCAGATTGCTTAGGATCACAGTTTATGTGATGGCTAACATTAATATTGCTATTATGCAGACCTATTGCGCCTCAAGGATATAATTATGTACTGTAATTTCCGGCTCGCGGAACAAAATTATGCACACTAAATATTTCAGCATTAGATGCGGCTGACATAAGTAAATTCTGAGAATATCTGAAATCAAACGTATTACTTGCTTTGGTAAACTCAGCCGTTGAAGGCCACAGCTTCGATATCTCAATCTTTCAGCAGAAAGCGACATCTAACATGTTAAGGCACGAGCCGTCTGATAAAAAATAAGATACTGAGATTGGTCGGGGCATCTTTCATTTAATCTTTAGTAGATCAAACATTAGTTTTCATTCAAGCCTGTGTTGGGGAGGAAGAGGGTGATTAAAATTGACAAACATTACCCAAGGATTTATTTTGTAAGTTATTTCAATGCAGAGCGTGATTATTGCTGTTAAACATTGTCATTTCAATCCATTGTTTAGATTCATCATTATGCCCCCTTCAAAGAAGAGTGGTATATTGATTTGCAGATGTCGATCGGTCGGAACGTCTGTCAGTCCGTCCGTCCGTCCGATCGAGCGTCTAACAACTTGTTTCAAGATGATAACTCAAGATCACTTGGGCCTATAATCTTGTAACTAACTTAATATGGAGGTGGGTCATGACCAGCAGACCCCTTATATTTTTAGATCAGTATGTCAAAGGTCAATGTCAAAGTGACCCGGAGTAGTAAAACAGTTGCTTGATAACTTGAAAGCGCTTGGGCCTAGCATCTTCAAATTTGATGTCAAGGTTTGTCATGACCAGCAAATGCCCTTGTTTGATTTCGAGGTCAGTAGGTCAAATTTCAAGGTTAAGTTGACTCGGTATTGTAGAACGGTTTCCGGACGATAAATCGAGAACGCTTAAACCTAGCACCTTGAAATTAAAGATTAGAGGTTGGTCATTACCGGTAGAGGACCCCTATTGATTTCGAGAGTAGTAGGTCAAAGGTCAAGGTCGTCATGTACGGAATTGAAGAATGGTTTCCGCTTTACAACTTAAGTAAGGAGTGACCAATTGCAATGTAATTTGGTTTGTAGGTAATTTAAGGGGAGAGAAAGCTTGAGATTGCATTTGGGGTCACTAGGATCAAGGTAACTGTTACTAGAATAGCATTATAACATGAGTAAAAAGTGACCAATTGCAATGAAACTTGGTGAATAGGTAGCTTGCATGGAAGGAAAGATTTGTAAAAAATATTGTTTAATTTTTGTTTTAAACAACAAAAGATATTCAATTTTCGAGGGGGCGAGTAGAGGTCAAAGTCACTGTTACTATATCATTTATTTCAAGGTTACTGTTTTTCACAAGGGTTAAGTCAATGTTAAATTCTAATATTGTTCTACGGAGATAACTGTTAAATATTTTCGTTTTAGATTTTTTTTCTACAGACACCTTCTTTTTTTGCAAATTCACAGTGACTTTTACTTTAAAAACTGTTCCTTGCATAGTACAACCTTTGCATCAAGAGGGGCATATGACTGTGTTTTACAAAAAGATATTCTTATTAAATTATAGTTAAATAAACCAGTTTTCATAACTTAAATGGAAAAGAGGGTTATGCCACAAGTTCAATTAACATTTATTACCATCTCCTCCTGATAGAAGAAAATTACACATGATACATTTGCAGATGGTTACAGACAAGTTCTACTTAAATGTAGATTTAAATGGAATTCTATCACGCTCCGCAACTTTTCGCATATAGATATAGAGGGAAAGAAGTTATACATTATTTAACGATAAAATAAATCATGTTTTCCACGGGCAAAACGTGGGGTAAATGTCGCACACGTCCAATCGCATTCCGTGCTTGTAAGTTACTATGGAATGTTCCTACGCGTCGAACATAGTTCGTAGTATTATTCAAAGACAAGTTCGTGTTAGAATCGAAATAGTAAATGCATCTCTGTATTTTATCGTTTTATAAAATACAGCCAGTCATTAGGATTCGAAAAAATTATATCACTCGTGCTGCGCACTCGTGATTTATTTTTTACGCATCCGAATTCCTGACTGTATTTTATTAGACGATAAAATACAGGGACACATTTATTATTGTTCTTAAATATTAATTGTGTAACTGAGAAAAATGTTGAAAGTGAACATTTGCCACAAGTAGATAAATGACTGAACATATTTGAAACAAATAAAACAACAGTTAAAGAAATAAATAAATAAATAAAAAAGTAATTGGGATAAGTCATAAAACTTTGACGAAGAAGATTTGACAATGCTTATTTATTTAGTGGTTCGTTGACGTAGAGCTACAAATCAACTTTAGCTGTTATTATCACCAGGTGCTTTCATGTTTTCTTGACTGAAGATGTGTCGGAACTTCAGTCTGTTCAGCTGTAAAACAAAAGTGTATAAATATGTACAGACCTAGCCATTATGTGAATCATGATTGATACTTTGCTGTTCTAACTCTTCACCCTGTAATTTATTAACAGCACAGTCATACTTGTGCTCGAAAAGCACAGACAATTTGTGGATAACTGTAGATATAGTTAGTTTCTTCTGTGTAGTATTCTTAATTTCGCGGTTTACATTTGTATTCAGTCAGTAAGGAATTAATGCAGGCCTCAAAACATTACATTCTATTCATGTTTCATAAAAAAAAACTATATGTGACTTGATTCAAAAGAATTGACCACAAACAGCATGGCTTCATGTATTTATTTAAACTCTATGCTACATCTTTTAACAAACAGTATCACAGAGGACCTGAAATGGAGAGGTTATTAGACTGTTCCGGCTAAAGACGTAAACGTTGGTTTTGAATAATACGAATATAATTGAAGAGGGATAAATATGCGCTTATACAGGAAATTGAAAATAAGATAGCTCATTTGCTTAGGCAATGAATTGACATATCGAATAAAGCAGAAAAACAATATCATCGGCCGTGTGGCTTCTTACGCGGAAATATTTGAACTCTTCACCCTGTAATTTATTAACAGCACAGTCATACTTGTGCTCGAAAAGCACAGACAATTTGTGGATAACTGTAGATATAGTTAGTTTCTTCTGTGTAGTATTCTTAATTTCGCGGTTTACATTTGTATTCAGTCAGTAAGGAATTAATGCAGGCCTCAAAACATTACATTCTATTCATGTTTCATAAAAAAAACTATATGTGACTTGATTCAAAAGAATTGACCACAAACAGCATGGCTTCATGTATTTATTTAAACTCTATGCTACATCTTTTAACAAACAGTATCACAGAGGACCTGAAATGGAGAGGTTATTAGACTGTTCCGGCTAAAGACGTAGACGTTGGTTTTGAATAATACGAATATAATTGAAGAGGGATAAATATGCGCTTATACAGGAAATTGAAAATAAGATAGCTCATTTGCTTAGGCAATGCATTGACATATCGAATAAAGCAGAAAAACAATATCATCGGCCGTGTGGCTTCTTACGCGGAAATATTTGAAACACAAAGCAAGGTCATTAACGATACAATATTTCTGGAATAAAGTTTTATTATTATTTTCGCTCGCATGTGTTATCAGACGGTTCAACTGAAAGAGTGTGTTCTATTTCTGCAATATTATCCCAAGCAAACACCCGACCATGTATTGACTCTATTTTTCACCGAGTTAATTTGCAGATCTATCGTTTTCACGATTGCACACACAATTCGAAAGGTTCTAGGCTTTAAATATTCTTATTTGACTCTTATTACAACTAGTGTGTGGTGTATCTCTGGTAGTAACAATGTATATCAATCTGACAAAAAAAGTTGCTTTTCAGTTTCTAACTTAAATGCATTGTAAAAATAGTTTCGCTACAATACGCAAGATTCATTTCCGTACGTACACTTTAGATATTACGCTGGTAGTTTTATTTGTATTTCCATTGCAGACTTCACACGAAACCTTAACAATAAATATTGCTTTTATGGTAAAGAAATAGAATTTTTTTTATTACATCTCGCAGATCTAATTTGAGAGTTTATATTATACTGTGTTAAGTTGTAATGTTTAGCATGTCATTGATCAAACAGTGTATTTGATTGACTGACGTTTATGCTATCTATGTGATTAAAATTGTCTTTACCAGATTTGTTTTATTTAAAAGAAGATTTAAAATCTAAAAGAGAGGATGGCTTCTGTCATTCATGATGTTGATTGTAATACAGTCAAAAGAAACAAGATCGTCTTAACAAGAAATGATTTGACTTGATTTGCGACAGTAAAGGCGTAAAATGTGTTTGAGTTCACTGGTTGACATAACTATAATTTACTTTGTTTCAATCATTGAAGATTGAAACAGACTAGTCTTGAAGTATTTCATTGAATAAATATATTGAAATCATAAAACATTTTAGTTCGTTATATTGTATGTTGAATGAATACATTTGACATAGAACATTTCAAGGTTTGTCACGCCATACATTGTACAGGTCTTACAGATATTCTCGGATCGATGCTAGTTTTGTTTAAAAATGTAAGTTACGTTATTTGTTCGGTGAATTGAAAAACAACATAATTATATATTATTTGTTCTAGTACATATGTGGGTTGAGTACACACCTGGAGGTCTACATGTAGTGAGAGCAGTGAGATTTGTCACTACGTACACTTAAAAATAATTGATTGAAAAGAGAGGTATGTAACGTACTATTTTAGATATAAATATAGCAAATTTCCTAAGTTACATGTAGTACAGCATCATGAACTTCATACATAAGTAATAAATCAACATCAATCATTCTGAAAGACGGATTAAGTACTGAATACAAACTATTTTATATATTTTAGTACGTGCATCCAGTAATGTTCGGTAAAAAATACGGTTAATAATAACAAAGACACTGCCTTCCTGTACCAAAGCTCTGTATCAACAAATATAAACGTCATAAAAGTTTGCAATGCTTACACTGTTATATTCAGTGTTGCAGTATATTCAGTCGTCTAGAATACCAGTATCAACAATAGTTAACACAAAAAACAAACTATTCCAGTATTTTTATATTCGCTTAACATCAGAGACTGTGTCACGAAAGGATTTAGTGTAATCATATTCAATATCAGCACTGATAAAATTCGATATCTTTTTTAAAACTAGTTTAAGTATATGTTTGCACACTGTATAATGCTGCCACATATTTCATGTATTGCGTTCGTCTGCAACATAATTTGCAAATAAAATGAGTAAACTCCAGAGTACCTATTTTGGAAAGTAAAATCTGTGATAATGTTACTTATAGGCAAGAGCAACTCCGGTATTATAAATTCTAATTAGACTTTATAATGTCTGGTCTAACGGTTGTTACTGCACCAAATATCTCATTTACTAAACATTATTCGGAAACCCTCCAGACAGACGTTAAACTGTTACCATAAAATATTTTAATTAAATTTAAGCACGATGCGCAATGTCAGAGGAGACACACTAGCATTAGCTTGCAATCATCTGAGTGTTCAAGAAGACATTTTGAGAAGGAACCTCGTATTGTGGAAAACTATGTTAATTACAATCTAAACATGTTGATATAAAGTTCTGCTGAATTCTAGTTCTGACGTACAAATTTTGAGTGTGCCAGCCTAGTTAATAGCCCTGTTGTTAAGTCTACTACCATACTTACATAAATAGAGAATAATAGGTTGGTAGCGTGGGCGGAGAAAATTTATCTGGCAAGGCGGAGGAATTTATCGGGTGAGCCGAAGGCTCATTCTTTCTTACATTGAAAACACACCTTGAAATGTCTAGTTTTATTGTGAAACTAGCTTTAACATAAGTATAGAATATGCGGACTGGACACACGCAGACAAAAAGTAGTTCTCATTTCAAATTTTATTTATGTCAGAATATTGTGCATAACGAATAACTATAACATGTTAATCATAATACATGTACCGCAGGTAAATCTGATTGATCAAGAACCTTTGTATATGAAACCGTTTACACTAAGTGGAGACTCATCATTTTTTGCCTTTTCTGATTGTGCCCTAAACTTTGTTTATAAAATAATTCAAATTCAAAGACCTTAAAACTTACATTGATGCTATTTTTACCTTTCTTTCTTCCCAGACAAAACGGGTTACGGACATAAGATCTCATTTCAGTCGATCAATTTCCTTTTCCATGAATGATTGAATTCCAGTTTTTTAATGAAAACACTGTCACTGACACTAATAAGTACTCTTCAAATGAAGTTTTTCTGTCTGCAACTAACTGCTGCTGACAGGACATTCATGTACAAATTCAGCCTCTGTAATGACGAAATGAAATACCGCCAGATCAGAGGAAAATCTGAAAACAAATGTCCTTTTCTATCCTGTTTATGCACGATTTCAATTGTCTTACTAAAATAAAGTGAAGTCCTTCTCTAATAAAACGCTGTTTATCCTTATTTGTGGCACATGAATTACACAAAGTAAAAAATTGAAACTGGGAAATCTTTCAATTCAATACACTGATACAAATAATGGCTACCAAAACATTATTGCCTCGGTGACGTAGACCTAAACTGATGACGTAATAAATTCGAAATGGGAACAGTTTAACGGAAATCATTTATTATGTGACTTCAAATAATACAAAATTTCATACTAGGCCAGTGAAGAGCTTTGCTTTTGAGTGGAAAACAAGCCATACGATTATTTTGCTTTCAATTAAGTAGTCCGGCAATCACACACAAGTCACGTGGTCAATTGCCGAATATCAAAAAATTCATACGGCACCCTGTTATTTTATAAGAAAAACTTAAGGCGAATATGAACACAATCATACAAGTAGAAAAGTGTGAACAGAAGTTCAGCGTAACTGCGTCATGACGATACTAATTTTTTTTTCTTTTCTGAAACAAGAATATCCTATTGTATCTCGTTCTTTAAAAAACAAAGGGAGTGGTCGTTCCATTTCACGCATTTGAGTACTCTACTTGATAGAAACATAACCTGTCGGCTATTACATTTGAATATGGGAACTTCTTTCTCTTGTTTTATAACTTATAAAAAATTGCCTTTGCTCTTCAGATATAAACTATTCAAAGTGTAACCACATACTGTCATATTAGAACAAAAGTAACATTCGTTAACGCTATCATGTTTTTATTTCCCTTTATTTATAGCCCGCTTATTTTAATAAACACTTACAGTTTCCTGTTCAGTCGTGTTGTCTACGTAATTTACTTAAATGATAGTTTTGTTAAAGTTACATAGACATTCAATTTTAGTATACATGTTTAATACATATACAAACATATTTCTATTATTTCAACTGATTAAGAAAACACACTTTTAAAGAGAACTGTAATATAAAGTCTGAAAACAGTAAATATTTACGTCGGCAAATATATTGCTTTTTGACCAAAAATCGAAAATTAAAGAGTATCATCTGATTATAAGACGTATTACCATATTTGCATACGGTAAAAGTATGAAATCAGAGTAAGATACACCATTAATGCCTGACATTCAAAAAGCATAGTGCAGGAGATTGGTTCCTGCAGTACGATATACAAAGACTGAAGCATATGAAGGAATCAACCACCCCAAACATACAATACGTATTAAATTTGTAATCATTTATCAGTGAAATATATATTATATGTTATGATGAACTTTTTTCTGCGACGAAAAACGTCAGTATTTAGTTTTACCCAATAATAATCGCAAGTTAATGTCTCTAATATTTATACATTGTGTTTTATAAAATTACCAGATAACGATGTATATGATATTTTTTAAATTGAAACAGAACGAGATACATGATCGAAAAGAAAAATACAGGAAATGCTTTACAAATTTTTAAGATTATATAACCGCGATTTGTGACGCGTTTACGACAATTAAGTTTGTGTCTTTGACCTTAGTTAATTAAGTGTCGAACCTGGAAATATTTATTACGTTTATATTAAAATGATTACACTCTGTCCGTTGAACTTGTCCACAAATTTAATAAGAAATTCAAACTTGATAACGCTCCTAGGAGTGAAAAGATGCCATAGAATATACGAAAATTATGCCTTCAGAAACTGATTAAAACTACTGACGATATCAACTGAGTTTCTCTCATTTTCTTATCTCAAAGTAAAAGAAACAGTAGTCTGCAAAAGAATACCGGTTTATTGGTTTTATTACGAAAATGTATATACCTTTTCTTCGCATTGCAACTGGACGCTTACTGATCTCAGTGCTTAAAGACAAATACTGTGAAGTATTAATATCAAATGAAAGCTTTCTCACATTAAGTGGCACTTAACATTTTCATGAATCATTCATATACTTAATTGCAACTTATCACGCGACAAATTCAGAGAAATTGATCAGTCAGTAACACTGATATTTTTGTTCTGCAAACTACGTTTCATGACAAATAGCGCCTATTATTTGAATGTGGATAAATCATTGTTATAACGCGGTATTTATAGTGGAAGAAGAAACATTGTCGTCTTCATGCAACAACCAAGACAATGAACTTCAAAGCTGTCAAGACATTATCCTGCAAAAGTAACCTTTGAAGATTAAGTCTTAAGTATAGTCTAACAAAATAAAACAACATCTTGATCGTTGTGTCTTCTGCAATATAGAAATACACTGATGGAATAATAACTATAGGTACATACTTGATGGTTATCTGTCTTTGTTAAGATAGTATTCATATAAACATATTGAAAATGATTGGTGAAGATTGATCGAAGACATAATTAGACAGGTGAGGCAGCGGATAGTGCAACACGAGCAAGCGAAGACAAGATGCCGAATTGATGTATTTAAGACCGAGTTTTGAAAATGTTTGAAAAGGTTAATTCTGGCTTGCAAGCGAGCAAGGAAAAGAAATGTACACTGTGTATCTTTCGCACTTCGAAATATGTCAAAGTATAACATTTAAACTCAAAGCACAACATTTTACTTTTATTTACATCTTGTGCACGTTTAAGACGTTTTTTCATAAAAAATAAACGATGCTTTTGTAGAAAAATGCACAAATACAAGTTAAACTTATTCATATGATAAAAATTGTCAGATGGAAGAGGTCTGTTTTACTTCGCTTAACCGAAATATGTCTTATTTTTAAATTTTGTTTCTCAAATGTGGGTATTAAAATTACACCGATTTTAAAACATTGAGCTTTTTACTTTGTCGGCATCCGAGTTATACAACTTTCGGCTAGTTTCCGACAAACTTTGATCATAGCTATTTTCATATCATCTAAGTATATTCACGCATATAATTCGTTAACCACGTTTGTGTTATATTTAGGCTGTGTTTGTGTAAGTACATAGAAATTGATCATTCTGTATCGAAGGCGGTCTTCGTATCGAATAGACTTAATAAACTGAACAGAACTGTAATTCATACACTATGACTAAGCTCTTTCTGTTTCATTGACAATTTCTGTAAAAAACGTGTGATGGCAAACGTTTTGTTTTCAACTGTTCATCATTTCATATTCTTAGAGACCATATTTATCTTGTCATATTTAACATTTGTGTCACTCGTTTCTTCTCGGAATTCAAATATATGGCAAATTTATAATAATAAAGATGATGAATTTGTCAATAACAATTTAAAACAATCTTTAATTTGTGTGAATAAATGAAAAAACAATCTGAAAAAGAGACCAGAAATCACAACAGATAGTACGATTGTAACTGTAATTCCAGTCATAATTCATTTACATGAGAAAAAGAGGGATGACTGAAAGCATTATAATCTAGGATGTAATATTTCTTCACATAAAATCAAATGAGCAACGAGTACTGACAACTTAATTAGAATTGAACAGAAATTAGCATTTAGTCCATACTGGCAATAAAAACGTTTTTCAGTTTTCTACCTGGTTATGATCAGGATTATGTACAAGAATAACACCTGTAAAACGGTACTTTCACAAGGTTCCTTCAGCAGAATCAGCATACCTTGCTCCACGGAAAAAACTGCAGAAGTTATATAAATAAGATTGTTTTTCAATAATTGCAAACTTTGTTTTTGCATGCATGTATCCTATGGTGAAATGGGAGACAAATGTCATTGCCGACTTACATTCAACTCATAACTTTTTCAGAAAAAAATATTTAACAGAAAATTTAATTCAAATTCCTCTAGTCCGTGTATTTCGGTTTGTGTTCAGATAATACGACAGTGTTAAATATCATTTAACGTTCTATTTAAGTTATATTTTGTTTACTAATTAAATCATTTTTATGCCCAAACTTATATTTTGTATACTAAATAAATCATTTTTATGTCCAAATGCTCAGAACGGAACATTACTTTCATCCAATTTAAATTGCGCACCGTTCATAAAATGTTTATGTCATTGACCTACATGCTATATACAAGGGCGTAATAATCCTTTTATAATGTGAATAGATCTAAGATCATAGATATATAGTCAAGAAAGAAAATGACTCTAACGTAGAGGTTATTATACGGGGCAGGTGTGCCTTAAGGCGATATTAAAGGCACACTTGGCGAGATATTGACCCGAGGGCTTTAGCCAATATCGATTTAAGGCACACCTGTCCCGTATAATTACCTTTTTATTGCATATGTTGAGCATCAGTTTTACTGGAAATGGGAAAAGAAAAGACAAGTAGATACAAAACACACATTCCTGCAATACTCATTCTATTTCATAAAAATAAAAACCTTTGAATGAATACATAATTCATACTATCCACAAAAGCATTCGTGTGAGTTTCAGCATTTCGCTGCTCAATAAGCCCATCTAAATTCAATAAACGGTTAGATAAAAACTGCGTAGTCTCTCGGAGGCCATTTTCCGTTACGTCTTCGTTGTCAATTACGTCAACGTTCTAACGTGCTGACGGTCTAGCGTTGCTGTACAGTTGACCGGAAATAGCCTCGATATGAATTTTCTGGCACACTACCAAGTGTGCCGGTATAGGTTATCGTTTTATCGGCCCATATCACCTAAAATCAAGGCTAATTCGATACTATATAAAGTAACATATGCAATTCATACTTATATACCTGAAGTCTTCAATAATTGTGTTCTGTTCGCATCAGTTTCGTTCTAAATAATGATATATAACAATACCAGTTAAACTATGCGTGAACATGAAATCTGAAAATCTTAATCTTTAAAAAGGACCAGTTATACAACTTTGTTTTGGGTGAGCGTATCAAGTGTATATGTTGCGTATAAGAGGATGCACCAAATGATGGCCAGTAAGATAGACAGCGAACGTGTAGCACTACATTTTTGTACTTCTCAACCTCTTCGTGGGAGGTGCAAACAACAGATAAACTCATTAAAGGACGAATGTTACTGTTTTTGTTTGTATACATACAATTCAGAACAGTTATAAACCAATAATTTTGCTCGACTATCGGTTTGCGTGTGGCAAGTCCAAAGAACATACTCCAAAGATATATCATGTAAACATCGGACGAATCTTGTTTTTTCCAAAGAATCATCCATTTGTTGCAATGTTAACTTTTTTTACAACATCTTAAAACTGATAATGTCACAAGGTGAATACTGTTCGTAAATAAAATTGACAACTATAGTTTCCAGAAGTTTACGAATTCATTTTTGACTCGGCTCTGTCACGAATTGTATTATTTACTGTAGTTCTGTTTTAGATTACTTCATGACACGAGTTGAAGTTGTCTTTTCTCAGAGGTATTTCATGTTAAATGTCACATAGGTATGCCTTTCACTCGGTTTGTAGCGATTTTAGGATAGTAGTGTACTAGAATAATCGTACTTTGCGTCAATAAAAATTGTTAAATAATAAACCACAGTTAAATATACTGGAAACACATTTTAGTTGGTTAAGTTTATCATTTCCTTCGGCATCATGATGAAATATTTAGTACAAAGTCTCTTTGATGATTTTGTCTATATAACCGATCGTATTCGTAAATGAGTGTAAATTAGACAAGACCATCGTCCGAAAGTTGCATTTAAAAAGTACGTTAGGAGGTGCATTAGGTAAACATACCGGGCGATAGCGGTTGCTATAAGGGGTAACGTACATTGTAACACGGGGTGTACTACCTTAATGTACACGTTACTCTACTTGTTAAAGTATCTTTGTACAAAAGCAAATGCTGCCGTGTTTAAATTGGTAAAAATGCATAATATCGCTACAAAAGGGTGAATATTTATTGGTAAAGACATAAAACTTAAGAGATCGCAGATATGTTTAAAATATCATGATACAACCTGTAGAGAAAATCACATAATAGTTCGATTTGAACGAACCTTAAACAGGCGTGCGCTTTATTCGTTTTGCTAAATTGAATTCCCGTGAGTTTTCGGTCTAAAAAGAGGCAAAATATTTCTTTTTAGTGCATGGATAAAATTAAAGTGAGACTCATCAAACCTTTATTATTCTTCACGCAATTCTTGGAGGACATACCCTTTTAACTCTTGGAACAGATATTTATCGTGAAAAGCTCGATCTCTATCTTATACTGACAAGGTCTCTTAAGTGTTGTGTTGGCATCAGACTGAATATTGAATGAACGTTTCTGTTATTAAAATGAGTTTCCCTGCCGGCTATTCGGTGTGCTTCTTTCTTGTAAATGTAAGCGCAAAAACTCTGGTTACTGTACCTTATCATCAGATGGTTTGTTGTACAACGCTCATTAAAACATGTAGCAAATGTTACAACATATATGTCACGCCACTAAGCCATTATTTTAAATACTAATTAAGATTAAATAAAGTAAATGTCGATCAGAATTCCATATTAAAGGCACTCTCCTTATACATCTTCAGTTGACAAGTCGACAAACTGTTGTCTATTCTGTTATGCATCGGTAAGGGTTGTTATCAAGAATATTATCACATCACAAAATCGCTGAACGAGTCACGCAGGTCCATGTGACATTTTCTCTTTACGAACGAATTTAAAAGTCAGAATATAGAATATGAATGCGATAAAATATGATAGCATCGTGACGAAAATAATTAAGTGTAGCGGCACGCATGGAAACCGGAAAGGACAGGGCCTGTGGCAGTATTTTTGAGTACACAGGCTAAAGTTATTTTTAACGTCAGTTAATTTAAAATTTAATGAAAAAAGCAAGGTCTTGTTTATTGTGCATTATAAGTAAAATTGAAATAATTGTAGAAATGGAGCTTTTTTCATAACACCGACTTTGAATTTCTTTCATTTCTTTCAAGTGGTACATTTTTTTTTATCCCAAACGAAAATTACCAAGAGAAAATTGTGTTTTAAGACATTATTCACAAGGTTTTTCTCAGATACAGGTCAGTGGCCGGCTAATTTTTATCTCATGTAGACTTAATTTACAAATGTTGTTTGTATCGTAAACAAACTTGTTAAAATATTTAAGCTAAGCAGCCTGGCAGCGTGAAGTCAGCAGCAGAACAGCCTGGCAGCGTGAATCACCAGCTCAGCAGCCTGGCAGCGTGAAGTCAGCAGTAAAGCAGCCTGGCAGCGTGAAGACAGCATCTCAGCAGCCTGGCAGCGTGAAGTCAGCAGCGCAACAGCCTGGCAGTGTGAATCACCAGCTAAGCAACCTGGCAGTGTGAAGTCAGCAGCACAACAGCCTGGCAGAGTGAAGTCAGCAGTAAAGCAGCACGGCAGCCTGATGTCAGCAGTACAGCAGCCTGGCAGCGTGGAGTCAGCAGTAAAGCAGTCAAGCAGTGTGAAGTCAGCAGTAAAGCAGCCAGCCTGGCAGCGTAAAGTTAGCAAACTGACAGCTTGGCAGTCTGGCAGAGTGAACCTTAAAATCAAGATTGCGATAAAAATTATGAAATAGATGTGGAAATGTCACTGAAGCTTTGTTACTGCATTTATCAATAGGTCTGGAAAATAATTAACTGTATTTCTGATTACTTACACTGTGTATCGGGGCGGAGCTTAAAGTCCCAATACTAAGCCTGTGATAGGTATAATTTGTATCACATATTTTCATGATGTATCTATTTTTTGGCTATAACATGTTATATACTTTTGTAATTCAATCTTTTGCAATAAGAAAGTGCCACTTTTGCTAGACTGCTGAGATATAAACGAACTTTTAACTGTTTTCAGCACAACAGCACAAGGACCACCCAGGTTTTTTTAACTTTCTATATACCTTTATAAAACATTTTACAATGGTCAATAAAAAAATGAGAAAACATTGTTGGCCAATCATCAAGATTCTACGACATGTTTTAAGATATATGAACATTTTAATACGTTTTTTCTTTGATATTGTATCTTTTACTGTGATCTATCTACAATAGGAAACATGATCTTTCTGTAATAGAGAACAGTTACAATAGCACAGCAGAGTAGAAGTGCCATATAACTACTTTTACTTACTGACCGTTACCCAGACATGTCCAATGAGAAACAAGCCACGTACTAAAGGAGAAACAGCAGTGTTTTCTGCTGGAATCGGCATTAGCTGGCTAATTCAGTGGAAATAAAGAAACTAAAACATAGTTAACACCATTATTAACATAATTTTGTTTAATTTTTCTGTATCAAATACATAATTTGAAAAAATATGTAAAGACAATAAGAGCGTCTTGCAGTATTTTATATCGCTTGGTAAACAAAAATGTTTACAACAAGAGTATGTTGATTATATGGTATAAACTATGTTTTAGTTTCTTTATTTCCACTGAATCTGTCACAGAGTCTTTGTTCGTCAACTAGCAAGAATATGTTTCAAAATGTATCCGTTCTTTATAATAATTCACTGATTTATAGTTCTCTTTACATGAATTATTAGTGTCAGTATACTACAATATTATGACATCCCGACCAAAACAAACACAGTATACATTAAAGGGAAAAATAAAAATTGAAAAAAAGCATGCACCCACCCACCCACCAAAGACAATAGCGCTCTACCTTAAACCATAACTCAAGCATGTGGACTTCACAATTTAGTGATGTGTTATAAACTGTTGATGTGTAAGATTGAAAGAACAGCTCAACTATGTCTATGGTCGAGCATCTGGAGGAGACATTAAACTAATAAACAAGTGCCAGTTTGAATAATTTCATCATTTGACTTTGTCAGGAAACTTGCACAAAAATTGGATATTTTTCATGTAAGTAACACAAGAACTGAAATGACATGTTTTAACAATATTTGCAACAAAACACACTAATACAGGTTCTAAAAGCTTATATAACAGTAATTTGATTGTGTATTATGTCAAAAGACCACCAGACTACATTTTAGTGATATCATCATGTTTTCACTGGTGGCCATTTTGTTCCGGGGCAAGTTACCTTAATATGAATTGTATGTCAATTGAGCTATGTCATCTAGAAGTTGTTATTACTTTTTGTCAGGAGTACGGTTCTATATAATAAAACGCACACAAATGATGACAAATATGAATTTTATAGCACCAGTGTCTTTTAAAGGGAAACATTTTAAGTGTGCGTCACAGTTATTGTTCGCTACATAATAAATAAGAATGGAGAATAAACTATTTTATTGGTCATGATTTCAGTTGACATTTAATATAAAGTAGGGAAATATACAGGAATGATGGCAGGTTGAATCATGGAAGCACATTTTATAGATTATTAATACTATGATCAGATAAAGTATGGTTATAGTGTCGGTATCAAACAAGTTACTCTTTTACAGGATGTTGTCTTGTTACATGTAAGCTATGATCCCCACTAAGAAAGAAAAATAATTCAATATAGCTTCTTATTTAGTGGCTACAAAGAAAAAAAGGCAAACAAAATCATGAAAATACGAGAGAACAAAAAATGTTGATACTGAGATATGACGGATGAATCTATCTTAAAAAGACAAGACAATATGAAAAAAGTGTTTCGACGCTACTACTTTCACGATGCACGAATGAACAATGAACACGTTGATCCTGATGCAAAAACACTACAACTGCCCTACGGCATTTTTATCTACATGTAAATAAGTGTAGTCTTTTGTTAAAAGTTGAATTAATTTTATCAAAAAATACCACCAATCTTTCAACATAAAACCTAGTGTACATTTTCCAGATCATCACACAATGTTCGTGACTTAATGATGGTATACCCTTCTTCGGTTTTAGAGAAATATACTATTTATATGTTTATATTGAATATAAAACAAATTAAAGGGGAATAACTCTTGAGATACAAATTCAATGTTGACGAAAGTTTGCGCCGCGGCATTATGCTATTTCACACTTATTGTAAGTTTCATGAAATTCTATACACTGGTTCTTGAGTTATGACTCCGGACGGACGGACTTACGGACAACGCCAAAACAATATCATACGCCGTTGGCGGCGGATTAAAAAATAAACTTTTTTTAATGTATCTGACTACGTTGACGACTGTCCCCATTACATCTTGATTATTTAGGTACCGTTTTAACAAGAACATCCTAAAGATAGCAAAGTCTCTTGTTTTACAAATATATGACTAAAACCTAGGTGTATTGCTGACTAAAAAAGGGTGGTATTGTTCTACGGATGGTAACTACCTTCCACATTATTTGCACCAGACTTGGATTGATCCTTACAACAACCATTGGCTTTTTTTTCTACGCTAATCATTATAGTGCGAAACAATCAAAGTAAAATCTTCCTTACATTCTACTTGTTTCATTTGAGGGTATTTTTTGTACATCAGTAGTTTTGACACTTTTAAACTAATGTAAATTAATTATACAAACAATAGTCATTATTGTACATAACAAAATAGTTCTTTTCTGCACATTTGCGTATATACCAGCTGGAAAAGTCTGATCAAAATATAGAAAGCATGGTCTAATTTTCAAAACATTCAGCTAAAAGGTCATGCACTTAAAGCAGAAAGTTTTAACGATATTTTCAAATCGGTCTATATTTAGACTTTGATCTGATGTAGGATTAGGATAGCTATTCAACTGCTTATGAAAATCGCTTTTTCGCAAACTGAAATATTACGAAATCACATTCCATTAGTTTATGCATTACGTAGCCATCATAACGGTGTCTTTGCCAAAGTGAGCTTTACATTCCAGACAGCTATTTGTTCAGTTAGAAGATAGTGTGTCTTAATCCGACCTTTTGATTAAGGACTCTGGACTAAGACAGACAGTTTAATACACTGAGGGTGTATTAAGAATGGAAAATTTATTTCTTAGATGTTCGTACGTAAACTTATAGTTAAGATTAATAATTATGCTGTTTTAGTATTAATGGCTAAGATGTTTTTCCTCGTGAAGTATGGTCTTGATCAATATATCAAACATTAAAACTGCTCACTTACGTTCCCTTGAAAAAAAAAATTCTACAAAATAATAAATTACTAAAATTAATGGCTAGAATCAACAATACAAGTAGAGAATAGGTATCAATTTGAGAAAAGTAGTTGGAAATGTTGCTTATATTGGTTATACAACACCGTTACACTATATGTTTATATTGTAATTATAAGAGCATTTGTAACGTTTTATAATTTGTTAGCGTAGTTTTTCAAAAATACACTTTAAACTAGCACCTTCTTGTTTGATAATTCATTCAAAAATTTGGTAATTTCAGACAGTTCCAAGAACTTTTTTACCACAATTTGAAACGAAGCAGCTTTGAAGAGGCACTCCCTACATCAACAAAGATGTAGCAGATTATATTCTCGAATCATAGATTATGTGTTTAAACGTATTATGATAAACAGATACAATTTCTATCAAGAAAGATGGTAATTGTACCACAATTAATTAATCGCATCCACCCACACACAACTTCGACTCTCCATAGATTATTGAATTGTTCACAGTACTGCAGCATATTTAAACCGCTTATTTGGAATGCATAGCTGAAACTTTTAGGTTGTGTTATAATACTTCCAAAGAATATATTATTTATGTTTTAAGGGTTACTTAGTTTGACATTAGTTACAAGGTATCCCTTATACAAAAAATAACAATACCAACGTGATGTTGTTCAGGCTTTATCACTGAAATAATTCTTTTAATTCTTACGTAATAATCATTTAATTGTCCATTCAAACGCAACATTGCCGCAATGATACCTCTATAGATGTTTTTACCCTAAGACTTTTTGACAAGTGTGAAGCATTCTCCTAGTATTCACATTAAACAGCAAATAATATAACAACGCCAAATTGCCAGTGATATGCGCAAATAATGTAAGTAATGTTGCTTCGTAACGTTATTTTATACACAAGTAATTTTGCGATTTGGCTTAAATATGTAAATGAAACAACGTACTTCGGACAACCCGGCTGTAATATTATAGATATGACATACTAGAAGCAAAGTACTTATATTCTGTAAAGGTATAAAAGCATTTATTCTTATTAAATGTACAATAAGTTATTGAAAATATAGCGCAAAATGTTGACATGCAGACAATACCTGATATTCTAAATGCTTTCCTCATGGCTTGTATTAAATAGGATTAAATTCACGGTACATTGATGTGTATGTGGAGGCATAAACCTACATACGCAGTGTAAATCCGACCATAATTGATATAAAATTATGATTCATCAATTCATTTAAGGGGCAATCCTATATCTGGCATAGTATATTCTCCATACATAAATAATGTGTTCAATGAACCGTTAGCTTTTTAGGAACAAAATAATCATATAGAAAATGCCCATTTTAGCCATCAACCTTTAGACCTTTTGTAATAAATCGATATCCACTCATCAAGTAGATCAATAAAACAAAACAAAAATCACAGATAATTGAATGTTTTACAGTACTGCAACATATTTTAAAACACTTATTTTACCGTTAATGTATGTAATGTATACCTTAAACTATTAGGTTAAGTAATAATACTTGCAATTATTCTATTGTTTATGATTTTGAAGTAATTTTGTTTGACATCAGTTTTAGGGAGTGTCATATTCATACAATATCTGTTGCAATAATTGATTTGTTAATTGTTGTAACACAGTGCAAGGTTTCTTTTGCAAGGTAAGTACATTCATTATCAATTCCTAATAAATCTGTTCAAGTATGAAATGTCACTTTCGCTCTATACTGTTAAATGTATGACATCATCTGTAAGCATTCAGCTCTTTATACAACTTTCATAGATGAATAATTGTTTTGACAAATCCCACTACGTTTCCATCTCATTCTGTTGAAGACAGGCTTGACACTGAATTCATCCTTAAAACACAGGGGACATTCAAAGTGATTGAACAGGAAGGCAAGTCAAATACATTTTACGCCCCGTTTATATGTCTACGAATGTTGCTTCAAAATGTTTGATCCTATTGTCCCTATATGTTTTGATAAAATTGTTCTTAAACATGAACTGTAATGATTCACCGATTTCACAAACATTTCATTAACAATGTTCAAAGGAGATATCCCAGGAAGTAATCGACATCAAACGCAATAACATGCGAAACATGTTTAATAATAAAATCAAGAAAATTGATAATAGGTGATAATGTCTGACCAAATATATTGAATTCGTTAGGAAAGTTCTATTGTCGGTAAAGCAGGTTCAATTCGTATGTAGTCGACAACAAATGGCTTATGATGTGTTAAAACGATAAAAAACAGTTTACTTGAAAATGGTTTAATTTGATACAACCATCTTAGAGTTTGGAAGTAAAAACACACACACACACACACACACACATATATATATATATATATATATATATATATATATATATATATATATATATATATATATATATATATATATATATTTATTTATTTATTTATTGAGCTTGTTGTAAGTGTTCAGTAAATAATGTTTGCATATTGACATATAGTAGATGACCTTTACAGTTGAAATACTCCACTACTTATTAGGATCAGATGTCATATTTTTATCTTCTCATGAAGCAAAAATGCTCATTCCTTCACTTTGAACGTATTTCTCATATTTCCTTAGTTATATCTTCTTAATTAGTCTTCACATACCTTTACCGGTAACAAGAATATATATTCATTGATTTTCGAGTTCTTGTTTGCAAATTCCACCTAGTTACGTCAGCATGTAAGGAACGAACAATTTGTACCTTTCATTTAATTGAAGCGCATGTCTTCCTCTACAAGCACAGTTGATTGGCACTTTTATCAATCACATTACATTAAAAAATGAATACTTTCTGATTTATTATACCCCCCCAAAAAAAGAAGTTTTGGGGGTATATAGGAGTGAGCTTGTCGGTTTGTTTGTCGGGCGGTCTGTTGGTTTTCATGGTTTCCGGATGATAACTCATGAACGACTTTACCCTTTTGAATAATTTTTGGTACACACGTGCAACTTCATGAAATACAGGTCAGTTGGGGTCAGTAGGTCAAAGGTCAAGGTCACAGTGACTCTGAACTGTAATGTAAAACAGTTTCCGGATGATAACTCAACTATAATAACTCAACTCTGTGTCCTTGTGGCCATTCCTTTCTTATGGTTGCCATACTTCTGTGACAAAGCTGTATTGTGGGGGTATAATTCGTCACTCTTGTGACAGTTCTAGTTAGGCATAGGACAAAATATCATTTTATTACTGTAAAAACTATCTCGCCATTTTTATTTTCCTGTTTTAAAATAGAGTGACTTCAATCAGTTCCAATGTAATACTTTTCCAAAAGGTCATATAAATTACAAAACATCTCAGTTTATGATGTACAGATTATGTGCTTAGCTTGTAAATAATTATATTTTTCTTTGAGGATCGATTTTATTATATTAAATTGTAACGCGTGTGCTTACATGATAGATACAATATTTGTAACTTTTTTGAAAACTTTACGAGAAGAAGGTTAGCTGTGGTGTCCTAATTCAGATATCGGCTGCAAGTACTGAAAATGAATGATAAAACCTCTCTCTTATAACGTCATTAATTTACTGGACTTTAATCTTTTAATTTGTTGTGAAATAATGTTCAGCTTAACACAAAGTAACAAAACGCATTTCCAATGTTAATAGATGTGATGAAGTTAATATGGTATTATCTTCAAACTTCAAACCATCTACCGTTTAGGCTAATTTCCATAAATGTTTTTGGAAAAATGCACAAAAATAGCAAAATGAAAATGGTAAACTTAAATTAATTTTTGTGTGCGGTTTGTTTAAACTATTTTTGATAAACTATTTTCATTACATAATGATATTTTACTTTCATTTATAGATTACTTCTTTTAAAATACAGAATGAAATGAATGTGTATAAAACATAACCTTTATTAAGTGAACGCTGATTTTAATAGTCTTTATTTCATTTCAGTGTCTTCATAAATTTGAATAACCACGGCAAGTAATTAGTCCACGGACTTTATTAAATTATATGTCGCAGTATCAGCGACATTTATGTTGTTTTTATATGTCTGCGACGGCTCACTGGTTAATATTTAATGTTTCCTAGAAGCACAGTACTCTGAACTGGTATTAAAATGCAAGGAAAATTTACAATCAGAATATATTGGCTGTTCATTTTACTTCCGTTTACTAACCATATTGGCTTCTGAACAGAACATTTATTTCGTATAATGTGAAGAGAATAATAGTCACACATAAAACGTTGTTCTTTAGGTATTTTGCCACCAATAGCAAACTTGTTCATTCCAATATCAAACAGCTTTAAAATCTTTCGTTATGTACTTTGTTCTTAGAACCCTAGAACATAATTCTATATCTCGATGGATTCCTGTCTAGCTGTTAAGGTATTGTTTGTAACTCAGGATAGCATGCCAATACAAAGTACAATCTGTTATAAACACTCTTCTAACCTATGTTCTGTCAGCTTAAAAGTAGGCATTTAAAGTAAATCACAGTTATGCATGTTTTTGTGTCGACCTTTCGGATAAAAAAGGCGATACATAGTGTTCGCTGTCCGTCTGTCCGTCACAAAAACTTAACGTTGGCTATAACTTTGCCATTTCTTAAGATTTCTTCATCCAACTTTTGAATTGCATTGCTTATAACAAAAGGGTCGTGCTGCTGCCATATTTTGTAGGTAAAGGTCATATTTGACAGATCTTATATAAATACACTGATGTTAAAGTAAAGAATAAAATAACAAGACGGCCCAGATTGCCCTTAATCGCTAACCTGAGACCTACTTATGACAATATGTAACCAAACTTCAACCCTAAACTATTTATCATAAACACACACATTCTAGTTGACATTGACCAGACAAACCTGAAAACCAATTTATATGACGATTGAGTTGTAAGTGTCACCTGTATGACATACATGTTTTTAACCGGTTGACATAGTTTTGACCTCAGATTATCTATATTCAACCTCGACGTAAATTATATCTAGAAAATCATACATTTACTGACAAATTAATGAAGATGCAATAAAACATGCAGCCTCTATTGCATCCGAAAGGTTTTTTTCTATGATTTGACCCTGTGACCTTGTTTTTAACTCAAAATGATCCATATTAAAACTATATCTTGATGTCATCAATATTATCATTCTGACAAAGTTTCATGACAATTTAAATTAAAATACAACCTATTAGCATACTCAAAGTTTTTTTCTGTGCATGTCACATTTTTTTCGACCCCAGCTATCCCATATGCAAACTCAATCATGAATTCATCAATATAGTAATTCTGACAAAGTGTCACGAAGAGCCAATAAAGAATTAAACCTTTATTTATACACAATGTCTTTCTATGATGTGACCCAATGACCTAGTTTTCGACCAAAGATGGCACATATGCTAACTCGACTTTGAGTTCATCAAGGCAATAATACTGACAAAGTTGTATGGAAATCCAACTCAAAATGCAGCCTCTATTGCCTTGCATTCACAAGGGTTTTCTATGAATTGACCCTTTTACCCTGTTCTTGACCCAGATAATACATTTTCAAACTCAACCTAAGTTCATACGGACAAAATTTCATGAAGATCTAATGTAAATTCCAACATCTATTGCATACTAAAGGTTAAGCGTGGACAGACGACAGACAGACAGACGACGAAACCAGGTGGTTACAATAACTCACCTTGAGCTTCTTGCTCAGTTGAGCTAAAATCAAATTATCAGACTTGTAAAGTGATACACTTTCACTGCAAAGAATTTTAATATACTAACATACATTATAGCAAAGGAACCGTAAACGTAATTGTGAAGTTCGAGACAAAGATGATGCTAATGGGCAACATGCCAGACCGCCTATGGCAAGGACTGTTGAACATGAACTAGATACACTATCTGGCTGTCTGAACTGTTTCTATGAATGTGGTGATACTATCTCAATTGATGAAATCCTTAAAACGATTTCAGAATTATTTATGTGGAGACTTATAATTAAAAGTTACATGTAAGTTACTTATTGTCTGCTCATGATGAATATTTCTGAGAAACTTTCCAAATACTTTTGACTAATGTGGTTACTGGCTGGACATGCATTTTTTTCTCTCGTCCTGTGTGCAGGAGAATAAACGTAGGGACTAGAATATCAGTTATGAACTTGGTCATATCAAGACTGCATAGGATGTAGGAAAGTATTGTGTGGAAGGGTATGAGCGCCAAACACCAAGCAGAGCAAAATTCGTCAGCTCTGCGCCTGGTAATGGCATTTGACTGTAACATTCAATTCAAAAGAAAGGTTTCGCAAACGTACTTAGCAGAACTTTAGGAATTATGAACGGTAACTACATGTAACAGTTGTTATAGGTCTGTGTAAGGATTACGATTTCATATACAAAATGCACACACATAAAGACAAATATGAATTTTAAAGCACCAGTGTCTTATAAAACGAAACATTTTAATTGTGCGTCACAGTTATTGTTAACAACATATAAATAAGAATGAAAAATAAATCATTTATTGGAAGCTAAATAATACTGACTTTTTAGGATTGAGCTTAGCTTATTGCTCAATCCTGAATATTGTTATTATATATTGTATTTGTAAATGCGTTTATATATGAATAAATAATGTTTAAACTAAACTAGTACTGACTATTCTAACGATTCCGTGTATTTAATTGACATGTAACGTAAAGTAGGACAAATATACGGGGATGATGAGAGATTAAATCCTTGAAGCAAATTCTATAGATCATTAATACTAGGAGCAGATAAAGTTTGGTTATAGTGTCGGTATCAACCAAGCCACTCAGCTACAGGGTGATGTCCTGTTATACATGTATGTAATCTATGGTACCCAGAAGGAAAGAAAAATAACTAGATGTAGCTTCTAATTGAGTGTCCAAAAAAAAAACAAGATAAAAAGTCCACTATGGTTCTATATCGCTCACCTGACTACCATTGGCTATAATACAAGGGGTCAAGATTTTAACATAATTCTAAGAGGTCCACTACTTAGTAACGTTTCAAATATCTAAGCTCTGCGTGTTGGTCTTGTGTTTTTTTTAAAGTTTTGCCTATATAAACCTATGTAAAATTTAGTGATAACCCGGGGTCATGAATTTGAACAATCTATAAGCCTATGTAAAATCAAGTGACCCCCTCGGGCAGGGTCAGTGTTTACCAAGGGGTCATGATTTGAACAATCGTGGTAGAGGTTCACTTGGCAATGCTCCATGCTAAATATCTAAGCTCTTGGTATTGTGGTTTCAGAGAAGGTTTTAAAAGTTTTTCCTGTGTAAGCCTATGTAAAATTAAATGACCTCTGGAGGTGTCAAGTTTGATATTGGGGTCATAATTTGAACAATCTAGGTAGAAGTCCACAAGGCAGTTCTATTAATATATAAAATATCTAAGCTCTATGCCTTGTGGTTTCAGCGAAGAAGATTTTTAAAGTGTTTCCTATTTGTTGCCATAGCAACCAGAGTTCTGAATGAAATGGAATTCTTTGAACAACTTTAATAGAGCTTTTGATCATTTGATATCTGGACTGTGAGTGGTCCTAATAGCTAACGCTGGCACTTTATGCCTGGTGAGCTAATAACACACCAAAAAAAAAATGAAAAAAAATACACATACATTTGTATTGGAATATCAAACTATTCAGCAAAATTTTAAGTCCCGGGATCTTTTTGAATATATTGATAAAGTAAAATTAATTTACTGACAGAATAATGATAGAACCATGTTCTTTTTACTCTAAAACAATGTTGACATATGCCTTTTTTTCACATTCAAGTCGTTTCGTCAATAGAAATATTTGTCATAAAACCTTTCGTAGTTTTTGCAATGTCATTGAAAAAAATACTTCGCAATTTTTCTAACATATACTTATCGATTCTAAAAGCAAATTAATGAATGTTTTCGGTACGAATAAAGGTCATTGTTGCCGGTCAGACATCTTTCCCGGTTAAATAAGAGCAACTTATGATCATTGTGGTCCTGAGAGGTTAAAATTTAAACTACATCTTGACAGAAGTTTTTGCTTTGTTCTGTGTTTGAGATTTCAAAAGATTCAATTCATACTACATGTACTGTTTTAAACGGGAATACAATTATTGTTGTTTCGATAAATACTAGTGTAATATGAAATTGCTTCTGATTACAAAGTTTATGGCTATCTTTTTTCCAAATGTAAGTAAGTGTAGTTGATAAAATGTTTTTTCTCGTTTAAAGCGGAATTAGTTTCATCAAAATGTATCTCATAGTCCACAAATAAAAATCCAGTGTACATGTTCCGTACATCGCCAACGATGTTCGTGATTTTATGTTGTAATAACATACACACGGCATACGTATAAAGCACTGTCAGTCATTATATTTTGATTAAATAATGAAGTAATTTAAATTTTCTTGCTTTTTCGTAATTGAAATGTAACCATAACTACGAGAAAAATATTGAACTTATAAATCACCATATCAGTTATATATTGTGTTCATTTTGACAAATGAATAACATTTGCGTGTCTTTGAATAATTAACCCTCAAGAGAAACATTGGTATAAACACAGACTTCCGTTGTTTTCGTAAAATTCATATTCAATGAAATATTTCTTGTGGTATTCGACAGTTCCTGTTAGAATTTTTTTGTTTGTATTGGAAATTCAAAAGCTCTTACAACGCTGTATAAGTTGGTAACGTTAATTGAAAAGTACAGAAATACTATGCATGTAAATGAATTTATATTTAGTTATCTATGAATCATTTATTTATTTAAATTTGCTGATTCCTTCTAAAATATGTTAATTTCAGATAGTTCGAAGAACTTTGATTTTTTTCACCAATACCTGAGAACAAATAACACTGAACGGTAAATATTTATGAAAACTAAATTTTAATTTCAATGCTTTTAATTTATAATAAGACAAACAAGCAAATTCAATGAGCTTACATCCCGTCATAATGAACAAATAGCTGCAAACATATAGAGTGGGTATGTATGTCTGCTTCCAAAAAAAAAAAACATTTTTAAACTTTCTCAACCCTACTCGGGCATCATCTCCGAGAGGATTTTTTTTCTTCAAGTTACAGTCACAAAGAACTTAGCTGTTGTATGTTGAATAAAATCAGATCTACCTAATTTCAGACAACATACTTTTTTAAGTTTCTATATCGACACATTATTTTAGAAAAGCACTACAACCCCTCAAGGGCCTTATTTCCGTAAAAATCCAGTTTTTAAAGTTTGCGTTGTTAGATAATACAAAGTTGATCATTGGTGCAAAGTAAAATCAGATTCTGACAAGCCTTTTCCGAAAAGAGATTTTTTTAAAATTTCACCACGTCATTGTGGCTTCATCTCTGAGGGCTAATTCTTTTTTCTGCATTTTACAGTGATACATAACACAGTTATAGTAAGTTCAATTAAATCAGTACTATTATATTCAGAAAACAAAAAAAATATGATATTTAAGAAAAGCCATAAACCCCCTTAAGGAGCATCATTAAAAAAAAAATAGGAAGTGTACAGGGTAGATATTGAAAAGAGTGATCATTATTTATTGGAGCCAAATACAAATCAGTTCAGAAAGCAGGTTCTAGAGAATAAAATTCTTATGTTTTATATTGAATATAGAAATAAATAACAATTAAAGGGCAATTACTTCGAAGATACTTATCAAATCCTTTACAAATGTTGTATGTGCGCCGCTGCATTATGTCTCACGAAATTCTATCCATTGGTTCTTGAGTTATGACTCAGGACGGACGGACGGACGGACGGACAGGCAACGCCAAAACAATATCATTCAGCCTTTGGCAGGGGATACATAAAACAAAACAGATTTGACGACGTATTGGCGACTTTGTCCTCTTTGCATCGTTATGATAATGCTAAATTATTAGAATACCTTTTTATTTCAAGAAAATCCTACAGATAGCAAAGTCTCTTATTTTACCAATAAATATTGGTAGGATGTTTTTACACCTAGTTGACCAACAAAGGGTGGTATAGTTTATTTTTGAAGGTGATTACCTTTCATGGCCTTTGAACCTGAATTGGAGTGTGCCCTACAACAACCATTTGAACAATTTACCTTCGCTAATCATTATAGTGCGATAAAATCAAAGTAAAATCATTCTAACTCGTTTCATTCGAGGGTTGTTTTAGTACATCAGATTGATGTAAAACTTTAATTTCGACACTTTGTTTTTCAAACTAATCAAATTTTTAAGCAAACAATAATCATTTTTGTACATAACAAATAGTCCATTTCTTTGCACTTACGTATCAATCAGGTGGGAAAGTCTGATCTAGATATAAATAGTATGGTCTTATTTTTGAAAAATCAGCTAGAATGTCATGTATTGTGTCAGTCGGGCTATATTAAGACATGAAATACCAATGATTTAATACTGGAATTATTTCATATCATTATTTGAAAAGCTTCCTCAATGTATATCATATGTGAACGATAAGAACGCTAAAAATGTACAGTATATAAACGAATCTTGAAAGTAAAATGAAGAAAGAGTTTTGAAATTAATTTTACCTAAATTTTTAATGAATTGAACTTGATTTTCATCCGATTAGTATTTCAACACTTTGATTTTTAAGTGTTTTCCACAGGATTAATGACGTAGTATTACTTATTCCAATCTTGAAATAATGATATATCAAACAATTAAGCTTTGCCTATAATACAGAATGAGTTACGGAACCGTCATAACGGTGTCTTTGCCAAAGTGAGTTATGCTTTCCAGACAAATATTTGTTCAGTTAGAAGATATGAAGTCTTAATCCGACATTGTGATTAATGCCCCAAAACTAAGACAGACAGTTTTATACACTGAGTGAGTATTTAGAATAGAAAATTCATTTTTTAGACATGCATACGTAAACTAATAGATGAAATTAATAATGATGCTGTTTTAATACTGATAGCTTAGTTGTTTTTTAAAGAGTAGTGGTGTCTTGATCAATATTACGACCTTTAAAACTGCTCGCTCATGTTTCCGATACCAAACATCGTTTCCCCAAAATATAAAATTACTTATACATACAATGTAAAATTAATGGCTAGAATCAACAATAAAAGTAGAAATCTAGGAATCAATTTATGAAAAGTAGTTGAAAATGTTTCTTACACCGCTACACTATATGTTTATATTGGAATTACAAAAGCGTTGTAACGCTTTATAATTTAGTAGCGTATAATTTCACAAAAACAGAAATATTTTTAATTACAGGAATTTATACTGGCACCTTCTATTTGATAATTCGTTCTAAAATATGTTAATTTCAGACAGTTCCAAGAATTGTTTTTACCAAAATCTGGAAGCGAGCAGCTACAGACAGTATCTGTGAATATTAATGTTTTTCTCATGGAATTAAATTCACTGTAAAGTAATGTGTATGTGGAGGCCAAAACCTACATATGTAGTGTAAATTTGACTTTAACTGATATATGTTTTATTAACTGCTTACAGGGGCAAAAAAGTCGCAAATGCCCAATTTTGGCGCAAATCAACATTAAGACCTAATAAATCAATATCAATGCATAAATTACAAAACAACGTTGCATGAATTATAAAATATATCACGGTACTGCAACATATTTTAAAACACTGATTTTATCGATAATAAATGCAATGCATAGCCTTAACCTTTAGGTTAAGTAATAACACTTGGAATTATGCTATTATTTATGCTTTTGAAGTAATTTAGTTTGACACCAGTTTTGGGGAGTGTCAATGTACATATCAAAATACAATATTTGTTGCAATAATGACTCTGTTACGTGATGTAATACAATTTAAGGTTTCGTTTGCATGGTAAGTGCATTAATCATCATTCTTTTATACAAACTATGCCATCAGTCAGTTCAAGCATGACCGATATTTCATTTTAAAACATCATATGAGAGCATCAGCTTCGCAGACAACATTTATAGATTAATACTTGTTTTGACAAATCCCACTTCGTTCCAATTTCATTCTGTTGCAGAAAGACTTAACATTGAATGTATCTTTAAAGCACATGGGACATTGAAAGTGATTGAACAAGAATGCAAGTCAAATGCACTTTTATGCTCCGACTTTTGTCTAGAATGTTGATATTTAGATGTGCGATCATAGTTTCTCTGCATTTCTTGAAAATATTGTACTTGAAGTCCGAGGATTATTTTGAATTTATTGATACAGACAATATTTTACTAAAAGGATAATAAACTGATAGAATTCTTAAACAATGTTGACGTATGCTTTTCATTCGTTATCTGGTCGTTTCCTTTTGAAAAAGAGTTGCCAGGCAGCTTTTCTTTTTTTTTCAATATCATTGAAAAAAATTACTGCGCTATGCTTATAACATGTAATTTATGATTTAAAAAAGAAAAATGTTTTTGGAAGACAGAAAAAGTAAGACATCGTTTGGGGAAACAAAGTTTGGGGAAACAAAGCTACATATAAATTGTGCTTTTGTGTCTTTAAACATGCACACAAGTTACTTACAAATTTTAAAATCAGTTCATACAGTAAGATCAAAAGAGGCATAACACTAGGGATATCCCAGAAAGCAAGCGAGATCAAAGTCAATGGCATGCGAATCATATATAATAATATATCAAACAAATTGAAATGGAGGTGATAATTTCTTACGAAAATCTTGTGAATTTGTTAGAAAATTGTTTGCATCGCAGGTTCAATTCGCTTTTCGTAACCAACAAGATTAGTGTCTTTTGGAGTATATAAACGACAAAACAGTTTATGTGAAAACGGTTTAGTTTGATACAATTATCTTTAGAAATAAAACATAATTACATGTTCATATATACATGCATTATGACTTCTTTGATGTTACAAATGTAAATTATGAACGTTCATGTACTATGAAAGGTGCATTTGCTGAAATAAGTTATGATTGACGTATTACACCTATTTATTTTTTTTAAGATTTTGTACTGATACAGTTTATATCGTACCATCAATTTTTATGCAAATATTGCCATAATATCGAACACTATTTCCATTCGTATCTCCAATAACTACTTATAGAGCTTGTAAATAATGATTGTATATACAGATCGTAGTCTTGATATGTAGTCACCAGATGTCCAATGGTACATATAGTACAGTTTAGATGATTTCTTTCAAACAGTTCAAATACTCTTTATCGTCTGATCAGCTTTGAAAGTTATCGAAAGTACACTGTGCTCATTCCTTCAAGTAGAAGGTATTTCGTCTATTTCTTTATAATTATTTAACTCTCAGCGTGAAGTGAAAATAAAACATTACAACAGCAATAGTATGTTGTCAGTAAGCGTAGTAAAAGATCACATTAAGACTGATCCCAATCTTTAAAAAAATATCCGTTAAATTGATTAAAAGCTAAATTATTCTTCACATACATGGACCTTCCATAAGAATAAGTATTCAATTGACTTTCCAATATTTTTTATGGAAATTCTACATTGTACATACGTTAGCATACAATAACAGACATTTTGTACATGTACCTTTTATTTCATTAAAGCGACTGTCTTCCTCTACAAGCACAGTTGATTGACACTTGTTGTTATTTCTTATTGTTGTATCACATTCCTGACATTTCTCCCAACGGACTTTTAGACATTTGAATTTGTTACAAGCATAGAAGTGTTTTACGATGTCAGAACAAGCACATACTCGGTGTATTTGAAGAACTTTTCCTTCGGTATAAGAAGAAAAAGGATTAACTACAGATTATTGATGACACTTCTCACGTCCATACCCTCCTGTGTATTTGCTTACGATGATTTACTTGGCTGATTCAAATCAGAGTGCCATGGTCTCGTTTTCGTTTTTTATTCTTTCTTAAATGAACAGAAACGCAGATTCAGATCATTTAAAGGGAATCAAATGGGAAATATATAAATATTGTCTTGCTTAGCGACCGGGTAAAAATATGCACAGAAATTCTTTGGTTTTCTATCGTTTAGAAAAAAATGGCAATCAACGGCTGACTTTTCGTCTTTTACAACTGACAATTCTACTAAGGCCTGAAAAGCTTTTCTCTCATCCCAGTACATGTAGTGTAGCACCCGTTTTGAGGCAGGCTTGAAATTTGTCGAATTTGATATGACCTTTTCCGAGGAGGAAGAACATGCAATTTTGATGGAAGGAAGCGAATAATATTTTATTACTAAACGCTAAGTTATTATCTTGAAATGCATTTCCATCAACGGATTACCTTTCTGACAGTAAATATAATGACCACTAGTGATTTAAGCTTAAATCACTTATGATCTTTGATTGTGCAGGTGTTTCTTGAATGTAGTGACTCTGTTAAAGCTGTTTCAGGCTGGAAAACGTGAAGCTACTATTAAAAGTAATTTAATTGGGGACGGAATCATGAACGATGGCAATTTAACTGTATTTCGTTACAATTCAGTAGACATACTTGATAACCTAAAAAGGAATTGTTTTAAGTTCAGTACATGTTAGAAACTGTAATGATGATGGTAGCTAAAGCCATATTCAGCAAATAATGGGACATAACTCCAGTTCATTTCTTTTTTTCATCTCGTGCAAGACATAGAGGATAATTGTTGGTTTCGGTGTAAGATCACGTTATAATTTCACCGAGTGGGCACCAAAAGTGATATTTTCACGAGTGGCGCAGCCACGAGTGAACATAACAACTTTTGGGGTTCACGAGTGAAATTAACGTGATATTACACCAACACCAACAATTTTTGTGTTTATTGTATGGTTAAAACTCTACTATTATTGAGTTTGTTTCTATAAATATCGAATATCGTGGAAAACGTCATCAGAAAACATAGCGCAAATGCCGTCATTTAAACGACGTCATCGCCGCATGGTTTCCAGCATTAATTTTCGCTCGGTATTCTTTTTGACGCAAATCCAGGTTAAAGATTGCAAAAACAGCGAAAAAATAAAAATGGTAATCCACTGTTTCAAAACTGTGGATTATCACTTTTATTTCACTGAGAAAACTCTATAATTTACTGGAATACATAAAATAAAATCCTATGTTATACATGTAATATACCATGTCAGAGGTACATCTGTTAAAAACAATTTATTCGGCCTCTATTGCATATCAGTGTAAAAGTGCTATTGGTCAAGTTGACTTAGAATTCACAGGTAGCTCATCTGTGTTTTGCATACAATATTATTATTACTGTCAAAACAACCTGAGATATAAAACTGTTTTTGTTATTTTCTCTTTATTCCCACGTTACAAGACTTACTGATGATAGTATTGCGTAACATATGTCAGACAATACGGCACCAGCATTTGACAGACAGACGCATACGGGTAACCTTTTCAGCTGCCACAACCTGATTTGCCGGCGTAGTTACCAAATGTGACATTTTATCACATACTGATTTAACGTACAACTGTTTGATTATTTCATGATAATGAATATAAGATGTACAAACACTACTATGTATAAATACTTTTCAGCTTTTTGAACATTCGAATCACATATTTATTGCGAAAGGTCAAAGAACCGCTATGATTAAAGGACCAGGATCTTGTTTTAATTTAATGATATTGTAAAGTAAATATACATTTTGTACTTAAATGATAATGACAAAACCACTCTAAAACTATGTTTACATATTCACTTATTTTGTATTCAAGTCGCTTTTTCATACACAATAGTTCCCAGAAAGCATTTTATTGAAAAAAATACTACTCCGAGTTTCTAACATGTTCATCGATTTAAAAAGTAAAGTGATGAATGTTTTTGGAACAAATCAAGGTCATTTCCGCCGGTAAGACATCAGTCTTAGTAAAATAAGAGCTATTGTAATTGTGGTCCTGGGACGTCCGCTTTCAATAAGAATTTTTTAGACTTTTAGTACTATGACGCTGTAAAGAAATAAAAACAATGGCAAATAATTAAATGATAACTTGTTTAGAAACACACTGATTTAAGGCTTCTTAAAATAAAGTTTTTACAACCTTTAACTTTTTAAGATTTTAGTCAGAATTTAACGCGAGAAAGAGTATTCTGGAGAGATTCTTTGGGAATACGGTCAATAACGGGACTCAGAGCCGATCGCATGATTTAAAATAAATTTCCGTTTGTCGTTCTCTATTTCGAGTTAAATAACACAGTACACCGGTTCTCCGGCAGATTGGGTGCAGTTGTAATAGTGCTTTATTAATCACTTAATAACGTCACTCTGTAAATACCGTCAGATATATCAAATTGTGCCGATATTAAAATTGATCCAGACTGATACACGCAATCTGATGCGACACATTTCTATAATACAATATGCAAATGGACTGAATGTAGATGCAAAGACACGTGCACAATACAATTGTTCATCCTTAATAACCGGTGTCTATCAACATAGAAATATTGCTATTGGGAAAAATTTTGTTTACCGGTTCCAGAGAAATATAATTTTAATTTTAATTTTTTTATATTGAATCTGAAAGAAAATCAGACTTTTCTAGACTAAAAACAAAAATAATATCAAACAGGGAATGCCACGTACCAAAAACGCAGCCTCCCCAAAACGAACCCCACAGCATATATATCAAAGCCATATATCAACAGTCAAAACTAATTTTCTAGATGTATTAATAATGGCAAACTTAATCACCTAAAGAAGTTTTAGTGTTTCCAAATTTACCATTAAAAGACAATTGAACACTTTAATAAGAAAAATGGTCATCAATGTCTAAAATGGTATTCTCAAAAACTTGCCCTTATAGATAATGAATAATAAAACCTCTCTCTGATAACATGATCAATTTACTGGAATTTGTTACAAGAGAATCGTTTAATGTGTTGTGAAATAATGTTCAGCTTAACACAAAGTAACCAAAATCATTGTCAATGATGTGACGAAGTTAATATGGTATTATGTTCAAACTTCAAACCATCTACAATTTAGGCTTATTTCCATAAATGTTTTTGGCAAAATGCACCGGTAGTACACGAAAAAAATAAAAGACCAAAATGGCATACTTAAGTATAAAATGTTAAATGCTTTTGATAAAACTATTTTCATTACAGAATGATGTTTTATTTTCATTTGTAGATAAGACCTTTTAAATAAGAAATGAAATGAATGTGTATAAAACATAACCTTTATTAAGAATGAGAAATCTGAAAAACCGCAGTTCGCAAGTGTAAATTACGTTCGATGAAAATAGTTCTCTCATTTTCTTCAAATGTTGTTTCAAATAAGTCGTGTTAGAATCGAAATAATAAGTATGCAAGTTTGGTTGATGGTAGAATAACCCTTGTTTGTCGTTCTTATGCGTAATAATATATCACTCGGGCCTTCGGTCTTCGTAATATATTCTTGCGCATAAAAACTCCAGACCAGGGTAATTCTAGAATAAACCAAACATGGATACATATTATTTCTTATTTTACATATAGTAGGGCAAATATACGGGATAATGAGAAATTGTATCCTGGTAGCAAATTCTATAGATAATTAATACTGGGGGCAGATAAAGTATTGTATTGTAATAGTGTCGGTATTCACCAAGCCACTCATTTAAAGGGTGATGTCTTGTTATATATAATTTATGGTCCCCAGAAGGATAGAAAATAATTAGATGCAGCTTCTTATTAAGTCGCAAAAAGAAAAATCAAAATAATGAAAATACGGGAGAACAAAAATATTCGGTATTAAAATATGACGGTTGAAAACATATCTAAATTTGATTTTCAATACATTGAGTGGCATTGCTCTCATTCTACGTTAATGGCCGTGCATTGAATCATTCTTAAAGAGGCAAATAATATGGAATTTTTCTATATTACTATTATGAGACAAATGAACAGACAGTGCAGTTAAAACTATCAAAGTCAGAGGCATATAACTCTTAATACCACTATCATTCACATAGTTACATCTGTATAAGACTCTCGAACTTTTAAGCAAAAGTTAATATTTCGGGATCTTTTGGAGTATTTTGATAAAGTAAAATAAATTTTCTGACAGGATAGTGTTCTGTTCACTCTACAACAATGTTGACATATGCATTTATTTTAATATTCAAGTCGTTTCTTCATGCGAAGTATTTGTCAGAAAGCCTTTGTTATTTTTTTTAGATATCCTTAATAATACTTTGCAATTTTTGTCATATGTACTTATAGAATAAAAAAGCAAATTTATCAATGTTTTTGGTACGAATAAAGGTCATTTCTGGCGATAAGGCATGTATCTTGGTTAAATTAGAGTAAATTATGATCATTGTGGTCCTGAGACGTTAAGATTTAAACTACATGTTGACAGAAGTTTTTCTCTGGTCGGTGTTTGAGACTAATCAGATTTCAAGATTTATTTCATACTACATGATTGTACTGTTTTCAATGGGAATTGTTGTTTCGATAAATACTAGTATATTATGAAAGTGCTTTAGTTTACAATCTTTAGGGTTATCTTTTTCAAATGTTAGTAAGTTATGCAAAATAAAACATTTTTTCTCTCGTTTAAAGTTGAATAAGTTTTATCAAAATGTACCGCACATTCCACAAAATAATCAAGTGTACATTTTCCGTCTTCGCCAACAATTTTCGTGACTTGATGCTGTAATACCATACACACGTCATACATATATAAACACAGTCTGTCATTATATTTTGATTAGATAATAAAGTAATTTAGATTTTCTTGCTTCTACGTAATTGAAATGTTACCATAATCACGAAAAAAAAATTGAACTCATGAATCACCTTGTCAGTGATCTATTGTGTTCATTTTACCAAATTAATACTATTTGCGTGTCTTCGAATGATTAACCCGCAAAAGAAGCATTAATATAAACACAGACTTCCGTTGTTTCGTAAAATTCATATTCAATAAAAAAATTATTTTGGTAATCGACAGTTCCTGTTAGAATTTCTGTGTTTATACATGTATTGGAAGTTCAATGGTTCTTACAACGCTGTATAAGTTGGTAACGTTTAATTGAAAAGTACAGAAATACTTCATGAATTAGTATTTATTTATTTATGAATCATATATTTATATAAATTTGATCATTCGTTCTAAAATATCTTAATTTCAGATAATTCGAAGAACTTTGTTTTTTCACCAATATCTAAGAACAAGTAACCCTGAACTGCAAATATATTTGTACAACTTATGTTTTAATTTTAATGCTTATAATTTAGACAAACAAGCAAATTCTGTGAATTAAGGGCCTCATTTCCGTAAAAATCCAGATTCTAAATTTTATACCAATTTGATCATTTTTGCAAAGCAAAATCAAATTCTGATAAGCCATTTTCTAAATGAGAAATATTTTTAAAATTCCACCTCGTCAATGGGGCTTCATCTCTAATGGGTAATTTTTTTCTGCATTTTACAGTGATACAAAAGTCAGTGGTAGTTAGTTAAATTTAATCAGTACTATTATTTTCAGAAAACAGAAAATTCTTCTATGCTTAGAAATATAATATTGAAAAAAAGCCATAAACATCAAGAAGTATCATTTAAAAAAAACAGGGTGGATATTGAAAATAATGATCATTGATAATTTAAGCCAATTACAATTTTAATGTTTATATTTATTATAGAAGAAAATAACAATTAAAGGGCAATAACTCTGAAGATACTAATCCAATCTTCACAAAAGTTGTATGTGCGCCGCTGCATTATGCTGTTGTATCAGTATTTTAAGTCTCATGAAATTCTATCCATTGGTTCTTGACTTATGACTCAGGACGGACGGACAGACAGGCAGGCTACGCCAAAATGATATCCCTCCACATTGGGCTGGGGATGAAAAAGCAATTCTTGAAACAGATTTGATGACGTTTTGCGACTTTGTCCTCTTTGAATCTTTTTGATAATGCTAAACTATTAGAATACCATTTTCTTTTCAAGAAAATCCTACAGAAAACAAAGTCTCTTATTTTACCAACATTTATCGGTAAAATAAGAGACTATGCTATCTGTAGGATTTGTTTTACACTTAGGTGTATTGCTGACTAACAGGGTGGCATAGCTGTTAGGAAGGTGCTTGCCTTTCATGGTCTTTGCACCTGAATTGGATTGTGGCCTACAACAACCATTCTTATTTGATTAGTGTTGTGCATCATGTGGAGGTATGTTTATGATTTATTTCTGTAAATTTCCAAAGCTACAGGTATCGTATTTAAAAAGTTATTGAAGGGCAACTGACAACTGTCAGTATTCCGTTGGAAACAAAATCCTTACTTTTCAGCACAATATGTAAAAACACAATGTCCCATTCATATTTTTGCGTTTGTTCGAGCATTATACAGCTATATGACAAATTCAAACGGGTGCCAATTAAGAAATTAACTTCCTAGCCAAATATTTCTTGTGTACGAATGACTTATGGTTAGATACATTAACTGTACGCTAGAAAAGGTTAGACGTGAAATCCTTGAATTGTGTATGTGTATGTTGTTTAGTGATCGTCTTGAAATTATTTTGATATTGCAGTCTGCGACGTTCGGTCGAATTTTTCACACGTGTGATATATTCGTTCTGGTCATTTTAGGTGGATTTGAATCGAAGAAACTAAATGTTACACAAAGGATATTGTAGCTGCAGAGAAATAAAAGGAGATACGATTGTTTCATTCACAATTTTCAATCCTGTGTTTGACCTTTAACCTCTGACTGTGACCTTGACCTTAGACCTAGGGACCAGGTTCTTGCACAATGCACCCTGTCTTATAATGGTATGAAAATCCTTCAGTACAAAAACTCATTCTTCAATTTTACCTTTAACCTAAAACTGTGACCTTGACCGTAGACATAGGGATTTGTTCATCTGTATGACTCTTCGTCTCATTAAGGTAAACATTTATGCATTGTTACATCAATATCCCTTCAAGTATATAGAAGAAATGTTCCGGACAAAGTCATTCTTAATTTGACAAATGACATTCCTTCTCATTGAGGTTAACCATTATGCCAAATATAAACACGATTGCTCCTTGCATGTCAAAGATATGGTTCGGACAAAATCAGTCTGGACGGACGCACGGGCTCACGGATGCACATACACCGACTGCCAAAAGCGGTGACTATGTCGAGCTCACCGCAAGTGGGCTCGACAAAAATGATCGAGGGTCATTACCATCTTACGGTTACTTTACATTGTTTCACCGGCCATCAAATATATCAAGTTTGGTCTGTGTTTAATCTGTGATAAATGTATTGTGTTATACAGAAAAAAATGTATAGTGATGTTTTATAATCAATGCTGTTCTGAGATAATTTCCTGTTAATAATCACCACTCAAGGGCCACAAGAACGCAGTCGATAACTTTCAAGAGCACCCGATCGAAATTTGACCAAACATTATTTATACAAATTAAAGACATAATACAGACCACACCTTCGAGTGGGAATGTCTAGTTCCCATACAATGTGTTGGGACCGATCGGATCGACTTGGTTGTGTTTAGCAGAATGTAAGCGGCATATCTTAATCAACCATATTTGATTGTTTTAAATATGTTTTTTTTTTTTCAAATTGATTAAAATGTGACGTATTCGTTGAAAATTTCGTTTTTATTTGCCTTTTTCTGCATGTGAGATATTCGTTTTCGTGTTCCTATAAAATTCGAAGTCAAACGTATACATCACATATTATGTACCATATACGTTTCACGCGAAGACTATTTTCGACCGAATATATCACACGTGTGACTTATGCGGTCGAATTTTTCTCTCGTGTGATATATACGTTCCGGGACATATACGGTTCAACATAGCTAGATCAAGCTAAATTTGAACAATAGAAAAGTGCAAACTCTTCAATATCTGTTTTGATATGTCAAAGCACATGTCAATCTGTACAGTATGGTAACTTGAGTGAATATGAACCTTCCATTTCAATTTCATGTTGGTAAAATTCAAAAATAATGTTTTTATCAGCTCTGTTTTGTTTAAATCATTTTTTGTGTGTGTGGAAGAATCAAGATTATTAGAAAGAAGTGTACTGTTCTTTTATTTATGTTTTACCTTGATCAGGCTATTTCAACTACCCCCGGACGGGTGATATGCACGGTAAAGATAACAATAGTTTCTTATTTGTATGAAGATCTAAAACGGTTACAATACTTCTAGAAAATGTCTAACGCTGATTTTTACATGGCAGTTATGACATTTCATTTATATGACACCGGACGGACGGACGGACGGAAAAATTAAAAATAATCGAAAGACCTAGTGCTATGTCCGTGGCAGTACAGTGATATGCAACCCGCGTTACAACATGCATGTACCTTAACAGCAGCACCCAAGAAATTGATAATGCGGGGACGGGAGAGTATCTAGTATTCACGTCCAATCTCCACGCTCTCTATTCTACGTTTTTACCATCTTGTAAAATTCACTTTATATCAAAGCGAAACTATGATCAATATGGATCTTATTGAATAATCCAAAGTGCATCGATCGTTTATAGTTGTGTTGAAATTAAGTAGAATTTTTTTTTAGAAGTTATTCCAGTGTTTACACTTTATGTCACATAGTGCAGGAACCAAAATTTATGCGTATAGTTATTTTATCTAATTAATTGACATTCATACAGTAAGAAAAACGGTAAATTCTAAAGACGGTGAACGATTGAATAACAGCTTTCGTTTGGACCGTGAATGAAAAACAGAAAGACATATTTCTATGATAGAAGTAGAGGAACAACTGCTCGCAAATTATGGAAAATGTATCATTTTTAAACTCGTGTCAACGTGATGTTTACATTTGCAACCACAAATGCATTCAATAACTTTTTCATCTTGTTGTATGTCATGCTTTAAGTTGATTACTCATAAGCAGAAATAACGTCTCCACCAACTGCACAAGATGATTAAAACATGCAGTGGGAAAAAATAAGAAAAAATATGAAAAAACAATCACTTACCTACTTTCGGTTTGCTCAAATCCTTCCATTTTAGTCCATCAAACTTTTAGACCTGACTTAAAAATTTATCGAACCGGTACACGTTCGACCCCTTGAGATATGGATAGTAGGGTTTTGTTTTCGAAAAATCAGCTAGATGGTAATTTACTAAAAATAGAAACGGAAATTTTCAAGTCGGGCTATATTAAGACATTGATCTGATGTACATGCAGGATCAGGATTAAATACCAATGATTTAATACTGGAATTTATTTCAAAACATCTGTCAAGCTTCCTCAATGTATTTCATATGGGAACGACAAGTTCACTCAGTATTTTCAGTATTTAAACGAAACTTGAAAGTAAATGTATAAAATGACGAAACAGTTTTGAAGTTAATTTTACCTAAATGCTTAATGAATTGAACTTGATTTTTTATCAGAGAGGTGTGGGCTATCCGACTGCTTATAACATGTGAGTAGCGCGTTTCAGCAAGCTGACATATTTCGAAATCACATTCCATTAGTATTTCAGAATCAATACTTTGATTTTTGTTAGTGTTTCCCGCAGGAACAATGACGTAGTACTACTTATTCGTATCTTGAAATAATAAATATTACAAAAAGCGCTGGCTATAACACAGAATGAGGTACGGAACCATCATATCAGTGTCTTTGCCAATTTTTTTAGTCATACTTTCCAGACAAATATTTGTTCAGTTACAAGATATGGTGTCTTAATCCGACATTGTGATTAATGACTCAGAACTAAGACAGACAGTTTAATACACTGAGGGAGTATTTAGAATAGAAAATTCATTTTTTAGATGTGCGTACGTAAACTAATATATAAGACTTATAATGATGCTGTTTTAATACTGATGGCTTACATGTTTTTTAAAGCATAGTGTTGCCTTGATCAATATTACGACCTTTAAAACTGCTCGCTCATGTTTCCGGCGAAAAACATCATTTCTCCAAAATATAAAATTACTTATACATACAATGTAAAAGTAATGGCTAGAATCAACAATACAAGTACAAATCTATGTATCAATTTGAGAAGAGTAGTTGAAAATGATTCTGACACCGCTACACTATATGTTTATATTGGAATAACAAAAGCGTTGTAACGCTTCATAACTTAGTAGCATATAATTTCACAAATATAGAAATAATGTACAGGAGTTTATACTAGCATCTTCTTGTTTCGTAATTGTTCTAAAATATCTTAATTTCAGATATTTCAAAGAACGTTTTTTTCCAAAACCTGGGAGCGAGCAGCTACAGACAGTATATGTTAATATTAATGTTTTTTCTCATGGGAATTATATTCATTGTAAAGTGCTGTGTCTGTGGAGGCCCAAACCTACATATGTAGTGTACATTTGACTTTAACTTATATTTATGTTTTATTAATTAATTAAAGGGGCAATCCCTACACCTGGAATAGTATATTCACCAAATGAAAAAATATGTTGCATGAACGTTAACTGATAAATGAATACAATTTTAAAGAAAAAAATATGTCGAAAATGCCCAAAACAACAACTTTACTTAAATTATTGAATATTGTACGGTACTGTAACATATTTTAAAACACTGATTTTATCGAAAATAACTTCAATGTATAGCCTAAACATTTAGGTTAAGTAATAACACTTGGAATGCTATTGAATATGCTTTTGAAGTAATTTAGTTTGACACCAGTTTTAGTGAGTGTCAATATACATATCTAAAAACAATATTTTTTGCAATAATTACTTTGTTATGTGATGTTATATAATTTAAGTTTCTTTTGCAGTGTTAGTGCATTAATTATCAATTTCTTATAAAAACTAAGCCATTAGTCAGTTCAAGCATGACCGATATTTCATTTTAAAACATCTTCTGGGAGCATCGGTTCCGCAGACAACATTAATAGATTAATACTTGTTTTGACAAATCCCACTTCGTTCCCATTTCATTCTGTTGCAAAAAGACTTAACGTTTTGTTAAAAGAGGTTACGACCCAACTGTTTTGAGACACACCGCATGTTTGGTGTTCAACCCGTTTACAGTTGGACGCTATGCTTCCCTCTTTGATTGTGTCTGACGGAAGAGGGGGAGGACTCTGTGATGGGCAGTTTTTAAATCCCACTGGGACGAACTGTTTTGATTTCTGTCCTCTGGCCTGTTTCGTCGGGCCCTTAAGGGTGTTTCTCTTGGTGCTCTGCCTTCTGCAAAGGCATTGAGTACATACGTTTTTTGGTTCTCAAGGTTTGCTTTTTATATATTTATACACGAGCATTTTTGTGTTTTACATACCATGCCTTTTGTTTCCATTGCGTGTGTTAGAGATTCACCTAGCAGGGATTACTTTTATTTACACTGTCCTGTGACTTTGGAACATGGTGGGGGTAAGAGTGAGGTTGGGTGCGCACCATAAACCGGTTTAAGCTCCCCAGTGGTGTTTTTGCCACTGACCGTTCCAAGGCGGTGCCCCACTGTGTTCCTTTAATTGTTCGTTTTGTCCTCGTGTGTTTGCTTTGTATGCTAGTGTGTGTTGGTGGTGTATATGTGTGTGTGTACATGATTGTGTGTGTGTGTGTGTGTGTGTGTGTGTGTGTGTGTGTGTGTGTGTGTGTGTGTGTGTGTGTGTGTGTGTGTGTGTGTGTGTGTGTGTGTGTGTGTGTGTGTGTGTGTGTGTGTGTGTGTGTGTGTGTGTGTGTGTGTGTGTGTGTGTGTGTGTGTGTTGGTGGTGTGCACTTCTGGGTGCTGTGGGGTTCGTTTTGGGGAGGCTGCGTTTTTGGTACGTGGCATTCCCTGTTTGATATTATTTTTGTTTTTAACACTCAATGTATCTTTAAAGCACAGGGAACACTGAAAGTGATTGAACAAGAATGCAAGTCAAATGCACTTTTATGCCCCGATTTTTTGTCTAGAATGTTGATATTTAAATTTGTGATAATAGTTTTCCTGTATATCTTGAACATATTGTACTTAAAGTCCGAGGATTTTTTTGAATTTATTGATACAGACAATATTTTACTAAAAGGATAATAAACTGATAGAATTCTTAAACAATGTTGACATATGCCTTTCATTCCTTATCTGGTCGTTTCTTCTCAAAAAAGAATTGCCAGATCGCTTTTCTTTTCTTTTTCAGTATCATTGAAAATAATTACTGCGCTATTTTTATAACATGTAATTTATGATTTAAAAAAGCAAAAAATGTTTTTGGCAGACAGTAAAAGTAAGACATCTTGTTTTGGAAACAAAGCTAAATATAAATTGTGCTCGTGTGTTTTTAAGCATGCACACAAGTTATTCACAGATTTCTAAATCAGTTCATACAGTAAGTTCAAAAGAGGCATTATACTAGGGATATCCAAGAAAGCAAACGAGATCAAACTCAATGGCATACGAAACATGTAATAACATATCAAGCAAATTGAAATGGAGGTGATAATTTCTTACCAAAATCTATTGAATTTGTTAGAACACTGTCTGCATCGCAGATTCAATTAGATTTTCGTTACCAACAAGATTAGTGTCCTTTGGAGTGTGTAAACGACGAAAAAAAAAACAGCAGTTTACCTGAAAATGATTTAGTTTGATACAATTATCTTTAGAAATAAAAACATAAATACATGTACACATATACATGCATCATGACTTCTCTGATATTAAATTATGAACTATTTAATTTTTTCAAGATTTTGTACTCATACACTTATATCGTACCATCAATGTTTATGGAAATATTGCCAATTTCCATTCGTATCTCCAATAACTACTCATAGACCTTGTATATACAGATCATAGTCTTGATATGTAGTCGCCAGATGTCCAATGGTACATATAGTACAGTTTAGATGATTTTTTTTCAAACAGTTAAAATACTCTTCAATACATTTAAATCACTATTACCAGTATATAATATCATTTTGTATCTCTGATCAGCTTTGAAAAGTACAATGTGCTCATTCCTTCAAGTAGAAGGTATTTTGTCTTTTTCTTTATAATTATTTAACTCTCAGCGTGAAGTGATAATAAAGAATGTAAACTGCAAAAGTATGTCGTCAGTAGACGTAGTATAGGAACACATTAAGACCGATCATAATCTGTCAACATATGCTTTATATTTATTGAAAGCAAAATTGCTGAAGCACTTTTAAATGTTTCTTTACATACATATACCGGCCACAAGAATACATACCCATTGACTAAGCAAATACTACATACGTCAGCATAAATGCACGGACAAGTTGCACCTTTCAAGTAATTTAAGCGACTGTCTTCCTCAACAAGCACAGTTGATTGACACTTTTATCAATCCGGACGTTGTTATTTCTTACTGTTGTATCACATTACTGAAATATCTCCCAATGGACTTTGAAACATTTGACTTTGTTACGAGCAGAGAAGTGTTTTACCATGTCAGAATAAGCACATAATTGGTGTCTTTGAAGAACTTTCCCTTCGGTATAAGAAGAAACATGATTAACTACAGATTATTAATGACACTTCTACCGTCCATAGTCTCCTGTGTATTTTCTTCCTGATAATTTACTTAGTTTACTTAAATGAGAGTGCCTTGATCTCGTTTTCGTTTCTATTTTTTATTCTTAAATGAGCAGAAATGCAGGTTCAGATTAATTGAAGTTAAGCAAAATGGAAAAATAAAAATCTTGTCTTGCCGAGCGACCGGGTAAAAAAAAAGAGCAGTAAACTTCTTCGGCTTTCTGTATGACGGATTAAAAATAACAGTCAACGGCTGACTTTTCTTTTTAAGGCATTTACAACCTACACTGCTACAATAGGATTAAGAGTGATTTTCTCACCCGGGGTCGTACCGCTTATATACCTCGAACGAGGATGGTGGACCTTAAAAGCACAAATACAAAATTATCATCCCAGTAGTAGGGCTTGAAATAAGTGGCATTTTATATGACCTTTTCCAAGGAGGAAGAACATGTATTTTTGATGGAAGGAAGTGAAACATATTCCTTCACTAGGTGCTAAGTAAATATTTTGACGTGCATTACCCATCGGCGGATTCCCCGTAAACATAATGACCACTAGTGATTTTAGCTAAACTCGCATATGAGCTTTGCTTGTGTGGGTGTATATAGAACGTAGTGAATCTACTTATTTAAGTTATGCAATTGAGGATTGAAAACATGTAAGGATTGCAAATTAACAGTATTACGTTAAAACTCAGTATTCAAACTTAGAAACTTAAATAAAAATTGTTTTAAGTTCAGTGCATGTAAGAAACTGTAATAATGATAACAGGCATCACTCCAGTTTATTTCGTTTTTCATCTTGTGCATGTCAATCCTATGTTGAACTTGTTATTTACCATGTCAAAGGAACACTTGACGGACTGACAGAGCCGTCTTTATTACATATCAGTGTAGTGTGCTATTGGTCCAGTTAACTAAGAATTCACAGCTAGCACATTTGTGTTTTGCATGCAATATTATCATTATTGTCTAGACAAACCGAGATATAAAACTGATTTTGCTTTTTTCACTTTATTTCCTCGTTACAAGACTTACTGATGATAGTATTGCGTATCATATGTCAGACAATATGGCACCAACATTTGACAGACGCATACCGTTTTCTTTTTTAGCTGCCACAAGAACCTGATTGCATATGTATTGACCAAATGTGACTTTAATCACATTTAAATTTTACGATCTGTTGATTGGTTATACAAGATGATGGATATTAGATGTACAAATACAACTACATGTTTGTATAAATACTTTCCAGCTTTTTAGAAATTCAAATCACATATGGACTGCCCAAGGTCGAAGAACCGCTATGATTAACGTCTGTTTTAGATGAGATTGTTTAATAATTTACTCATAGGTTTTTTAGAAATACATCGATGATAGACCTCTTAAATCTAAGTTTTTATACCCTTTAATTATTTGAGAATTTGTCCGGAATAAATGCGAGAAGGACTATTTTGGGAAATTAATTTAAAACTGCAGGCGATAACGGGGAGCCGATCGCATGATTTAAAATAAAACTCCGTTTGCCGTTATTCAACTTGGATTTAAATTACACAATTTACCGGCTTCTCCGGCAGATTGGCAGTACATGCAGTAACGGTGCTTTATTAATCGCTAAATATTCTCACTCTGTAAATACCGTCAGATATATCAAATAATGTGGATATAAGAAATGATCGAGAATGATTCACGCAATCTGACGCGAACACACTTAGAAATCTATAATACAATATGCAAATGGACGGACTGTAGATGCAGACACGTGCACAATACAATTGTACAATCCTTGCTAACCGGTGTCTATCAACATAGCTACTTTCCTATTTGAAAGAATTTTGGTAACCGGTTCAGAGAAAAATAATTTTAATGTTGTTATATTGAATATAGAAGAAAATGAGACTTTTCAATGCCAAAATCGTACGTCAACAGGCAAACGTATTTTTCTAACTGTTTACGAAAAGTCAAACTTAATCAACCAAAAGATGTTTAGTAGATAGATAGATAGATTTATTTCAACATAAAATGTACAATTTACATGGCAACTTATAATTAAAACATACAATAAAACAATAAACAAACATGTATGAATTAATATAGCCATGCCAATCAACATTATATGTTAAGGATAACACAAAAAAGAGCTAAAACAAACTCTTATTTCCATTGTGGTCCTTATAGTGTTAAAAACAATACTTTTAAAATACAAAACATACGAAAAAAGTGTGATGTAAAATAATGTTTAGTTTACCACAAAGTAACAAAAGATAGTTTAAAATGTTGCTAGATGTGATGAAGTTAAAACGGCACTATGTGCAAACTTCTGATATTACATATGATCATCTACAATTTAGGTTAATTTTCCATAAATGTGTTTGGCAAAATTCACCTGTAGTTCACGATAGTAAGTATATAAAATGGAATACTTAAGTTGATTTTGTGTGCTCTTTGTTAAACCTGTTGTTTTTTAAAACAACTTTCATTGCAGATGTGTTTTTTTCATAGATAGTTTCTTTCGTTTATAATACAGTGTATAAAACATGACCTTTATTAAGTGAACGATAATCTAATAGTCTTTATTTCATTTCAGTGTCTTCGTAAATTTTAATAACTACAGCATGTAATTAGTCCACGGACTTTATGAAAATATATGTCGCAATATCAGCGACATTTATGTTGTTTTATATGTCTGCGACGGCTCACTGGTTCATGTTTAATGTTTCCTGGAATGCGCAGTACTCTGTACTGTTATTAAAATGCAAAGAACATTTACAATCAGAATTCATTGGATGTTCTTTTACTTCCTTTTACTATCCATATTGGCTTCTGAACAGAAAATGATTTTCACATAATGTGAAGAGAATAATAGTCACAAATAATACGTTATACTTTAGGTATTTTGCCATCAATAGCGGACTTGCTCATTCCAATATCAATAAAACAGCTTTAAGATATTTCGTATGCACTTTGTTTGTTGTCTTAGAAACCAAGAAAAAAATATGTTTTTACATGTACCCTAAAAATTAAGTATCCATGGATTTCTGTCTTACTGTTAATGTATTGTTTTTAACTCAGGATAGCATGCCAATGAGCACAAACTACGATTTCTTTTAAAATTGACGATGTTGTCATCTGTGTTATTTATATATGAACTAGCTTTAAAGTGTTTTGTGATTACTGTCAAACATTTCATCACAAATAATACTTTTACTAATAATTTCATTAAATTCCTGAATTGATGCTTCAGACAGGTTGCTGGTCCACCATGATCGTAGGAAAGGAAGTATGTACTTTAGTGAATTACAGTGTATGTTTCTTTTTTCTTATAATTTTGTTTTGCGAATCATATTGTTTATCAACGGTGCGGGAAATAGTACTTTGTTGCTGTTGGTCCGTCTGCCTGCTTGTCGATAAAACATGGATTTGAGGTCACTCAGTCAAAAGCTACTGTTACAGCGAATTTGATATAGTTCACAAGTTTAAATTCGTCGTTGATTATTGCATCATGCATGTGTGTACATACAATTACCCTGCTTTATGATCAGCTCTTAACAATAACGTCTGTTTTTAAATATTAAGAAAAAGCTATTTCTTTTTTACATAATTTAGAAAAAGCAAAAATAGCTTTGTTATTTTTAAAGTACATCAAATTATTTTTTTTGTATTTATGCTACTCAATCGTTCTTTATTTTACTGCCGAGTGTTGTCGGCGGTTCTTGATATAGAAATAATAATTACGATATTTCTTCCTAACAAACTCTTATATCGACCTATTTTCTATTCAGAATGTTGGCAATTACCTTGGGAGTGGTTCATTATTACGCCATTCCGTCTTGCTATATATTAACTGAGATGTTAGCTTAAACGATTTCTTTGTCAACTGTCAGATCCAACCTTAGTCGAAACATTTTTGAGTTGAAGAATTATTCTTCCTTTTTTAAAACAAGATGATATTTCTACTTCAGGAGAGATATCAAATATCTCAGTTCAAACTTAAAATTCCATTACTTTCCGCTTTGCAGTCAATGTTAATTATGAATAACGAGTAGAACAAAAAATTGATGTTACATGTTTATACTCCGCGTTTCAAATTGCACTGACAGATATTGTAGCAACCTACCTATCCCCATAAAACTCTCTTTTGGAATTAGAGTAACAGTAAATTATGTTCCAACAGTAGAATTGTTGTTATTACGTATGTCAATTTTGTATTTATTGCCTTTTCAGTGTTGCTGTTTTAGCATTTATGATATTTGGGGAAGTGTTTTGTTTATAAACAACACTCAACAAATGTTTACTGTAGAATATCAGTTGCCTGTTTGGTTATCCATCCACCATCTTTATGTGATAATATTGCATAGATCAAAGAATAAGTAGATATAATTGATTACTTTGTTACTCTGTCTGGTTTTATGCGGTAAAATGGTTTTATTTTTACTGCATTTCTACACGGTTTTGTCATATCAGTTCCTAATATTGCATTGCTTGACTGCATGTAAAGCATGTCAATTCAGGTAGACACAAATATTGTGTAATAATATAGGTTTGAGACAAAACAAAATTCAAAGTCTAAATTGGTCTTGTCTTTCGTAAAACAGGAATTTACCAGGCGGGTCTTCTATATTGTATTGATTATATATATATATATATATTTATTTTATTTTATTGTTTTTTTGATATAAAACATTTTGATGTTGGTAATGCCCGTATATTTACAAAGACTCGTGCTGGTGAAGAGAACATGTCACCTAATATCAAATATATTCCCAGGAAAGTACATAGGCCGAAACCCTGTTGAATGTTTGTTACAAATGATTTGAGAACTTAAGGCATTTTAATCTGTCAAATTAGATAATAAAGACAGTCACGTCTATGCAGTATTGTCATTTCTTATATACCAGATGGGATTGTATGCAGTTTTTACCAGTGCTGGAAAATCTCATCGTACATCCCCCCCCCCCTCCCCCATGTAAGACGACTCGCGTGAATTACTTATGTTTTAACGTTATAAACATGTGTCACATATGTGACGTCACTTTCCCAAACACAGCATATGAATAACGTTTATTTCTATATTAAAATGCGTCAGTTCGATAAGTTGTATTCAAATATGTATTCTAAAGTGCAAGACGTCAGAAAAAGTTTCTACCATGAGATATTTGGTTCAGATGGTAATATCCGTCACTTCGGGTAACTGTTTCGCGGGAACTCGGCAGAGCCTCGTTCCCGCCAAAACAGTTACCCTCAATGACGGATATTTCCATCTGAACCTCGAGCTCATGTACGAAACTAATAATATATAACTACATAATTTGATATTAGGAGGTCTTTGTATAAAGCAAATCTACGTCGAATAACAATAAGAGGAAAAATACAATGATATTAAAGGGTAAAGATACACACCGAAGATGTTGAACATCCATTTTAGGAAAACAAAGTTGTCATTTTGAATGTTATAATGTCTTTTCATAGAAATATCTGGCACCGATTTCTTTGTAAGGATCGAATTTCCCATTTCCCATTGGGCTTTATCAATTTACTTTAACCCATTCGAAAGCTCCAATCAGCATTGTCTGCCCTAGTAAAGGATAATATTCACTATAATTTGAAATATGCCAATTGAAAAGGAAAAAAAAAAAAAAAATAATATCAAACAGGGAATGCCACGTACCAAAAACGCAGCCTCCCCAAAACGAACCCCACAGCACCCAGAAGTGCACACCACCAACACACACACACACACACGCACACGCACACACACACGACACACACACACACAATCATGTACACACACACATATACACCACCAACACACACTAGCATACAAAGCAAACACACGAGGACAAAACGAACAATTAAAGGAACACAGTGGGGCACCGCCTTGGAACGGTCAGTGGCAAAAACACCACTGGGGAGCTTAAACCGGTTTATGGTGCGCACCCAACCTCACTCTTAATAAAAAACGGCAAAAGGGTGTTATTCAAAATATATAATATTTACTTCAATTTAAAGGCCACCTCTGTGAGTAGATTTCGACATACAGTCACATTTCTCGCCTGACCACGCCAAACAATCCTGTGGTGGTGTCTTTAAATTAAGCCCCATCTTTCTCCAAACCATACGTGTCTGAAATGATATGCCCTGTTTATAAAAGAAACACTTTATACAGTGTTAAGAAAATGTGATACATTATAGACAGTTCCATATATATTTTTTCAGATAATGTGTATATAGTGGAGTACTGTAACGGTACGTCTACAGGTTGTAATGAAGCGCCGCCATGGAAGTTAAAATTGCTGTTACAATATTGTTTCTAGTTTCTGGATATTCTAATATGATATATTATTAAAGACGTTTACTCTGTATCAGAATAACATGAAATGTATAGAATGAAAAACTCCAAATCGAATTGTCACGACTTTTTATTGAACAACTCATTGACGTAGGCAGCATTGTACAAAATGTAAGTAGCAGTTCTACCCTTAGTAGCAGCAAACTCGTGGACTTGTTTTATTTTTTTACTGACGGTATTCATCTCTTTGCTGAAACCTCTTCTTTGTTTCCATCTGTAGTGCGTCTCGTGGGCGATTAGTTTTAAAAACTTGTTTTGCAACCGAGAGTGAATACATTAGTACATATAAGAAGATTCTTATATCATTGTAGAAACGTCATTAAGACCGTTCTCCGTGTATTTGTATGGACGTGTCATCACTTGCCCAAAGATGTCGCAACTGGTAAACACGAAGGATTATTTAGCGTTTTGTATCAATTTCAAAATTCACATGTGAACGAAAGTAATCTGGCGATACTAATTTTTATAAAATAATGAATTTGGCTTTTAATACTTCCATGCATTTGCCTCTGATACGGGAGAATCCGGGTTCGAATTCCATTCGGAAAACGGAGTCTGTCGTTGGGCAAAGACATTGCCTTTTCAATCAACCGTACAACCGCTCCGATTGCTGACGGATAATATTATTTTTTATTGTCGAACTGTGTAAAATGTTATTGTTAAATTGCTTAATAATATAATGTATAAATTCTTAACAATGCTATAACATTTGTAATACATTAACATAACAGATAAAAAGTTGTTTTGTGATATAATTTGTCTGTTGTTTAAGAAATACCCATTAAAATTTGTTCTATAGGTCTACATAACTGAAGCACATACAATGTATACGTATAATGGATCAGGAAATTTTTTAGAACTCTAAGATGTTTAATAGTATCGTAGAAAATCAATTCGATTGTCCTTTCAATGCATGTTTGGTTCAGAAACGGAAGTTAGTCAAAATCAACTGAAGATCGTCTTGGCCCAGGATGGTCAGTTATTAAGACCTGTTGCTCATGACTAGCAGAAGACAGGTCCTCTTCCATCTAAATAAAGCCAGAACGTCCGCTGTCTTGGTATAACCTTGGTGTAACCTTGGTGTGAAAACAACTGTATATTTTCTTTCAATAAATTTGGTATATTGCATATTTCATCCCGATAATTAATATATCGTAGACGCATAAATAACATTTAACTCGTTCGTAACCACCGCCTGATATACAACTTAGCATTAGCTGATGTAGACATGTGTCGTTTATGAAGTTTCTGGAGACAGAAATAAACTGGTAAGATCCGGTATGTGTTTAGTTTAGGGTTTGTTGGAATCGCAACATTAAAGGGAATTACTAAGCTATTTAATGTATAATATATGTATCACGACTGTTTGCGTACAGCAACATTTGAATGTACAATTCCGGTTAACGAGATCTGACCTTTAATACAGATAACTTGAATTTCTCAAGTTTTTCGGTTTGACTTTAATAATAATACAGAGGCACGTGTTTCAATACATTCGATCAGTATTTGGATAATCAACTTCTATACAAATACTTCAAATATTTAAAATTCTACTGAAGTTTCATTTAGAATATATTTGTTGTATGTTACATTTCATTTGTTCATGTAGTTTAAAGCTAATACCTTTATAAAAGTAATGTAAACTCTCAATACAATATTAATGTATTTTATCTTATTTTTTAAAACGTAAACTGTAATCAGCGTCGACTTATATTGGCAGCCATCCAAGCCTTGTCTGAACCACAGTCAGCGCAATAGATAATTCAAAGCCCATTTCTTTAGGTATGCCATTCCCGGACGCGAGGCTTATATATATACCGTGTTGAAGGGGGTTCGTTTTGGGGAGGCTGCGTTTTTGGTACGTGGCATTCCCTGTTTGATATTATTTTTGTTTTAATATACGCGATTGTCTCTTTCTGCAAGACGTGAACTTCATGTTAGACGAGATCTCTAAAATACACAACTTCTACATCACTGATGAAATACCAGAAAGTCTGACGCAAATTTTAGCTATTCTGAAATTAAGAAATGCTCCTCAAGCTAATCTCATCCTAAAGTATCTGTTATCTACAGAGTGTTATTATTTGTCGTATGAATCAGATACTCTCCAACATTTACAGCGCTTGGCACCATGTTCAACGCCAGCACTGCAATCATCCACCTTCAAATGCGTGTAATGATTCGTGTCTTCCATAAGAGACTCTCGGAATACATAAAGTAGCCAACAGTTGATGAGTGGCTTTCTAAACAAAAGTCGCTGGGAAAGACTTTACTCAGTTGTCGGCCAGATTGGTGGCAAAACTTCTTTTCCCTGACCTTTGTGTCGTTCTTGCAGACAACAATTACCAAAACAGATATTCAAGTATGACGCCATATGATTCACAGCAATTAAATCGCCGTGACTTAAGAGAAAGGCGAAAATATAGAAAGTTAAACTCGACAATATAATGTCATATCTGAGCTTATATAGTATAAATCAGTAAGCACTGTTTGGCAAAGTTCATGGCACTTACATGTACTATCGCAAGATGTAAGATCTTGCTTTTTTGTTGAGACGGCGAAACAAAATTTCAGTTTATGTATCACAATGATTATAAAAGACAATATAATTTTCATAAGAGAAAACACCCAGCTATCCACTTCTATTACGGATGTTTATGTTCACATTTACGTTTACGTCTAAGTATGAGAGGTATTATATGCAGTACTTAAATTAAAAATTTCAGCGCAAAAATGCAACGATTTGTGTTACTGCCTCTACTGTCTCCAAGAACTTTGGCACATGGTTGACCTGGTTGTGAAGAATGCCATGAATAAACCAGAGTTGTAAAATGTACTTTAAAAATCCAGACAGCTTGCCGCTCGGTTTCATGCATCCACCGGTGTAAATGATAACTTCATGAAAAAGCAGAAACTGAGCTCAAGTCAGAGGTAAACTTTTGATGCTGCTGTTAACAAACAGTCTTGATACACATATTATAGTTTCCTGTAATTGCGATTCCAAAAAAGTATTAAACGCATATCAGTTTTACCGCATTATGTATGTCTGCAGAACCTTCGTACTCGACTTAATGTCATATAAACGTGTGGAGTCTCTCTGACTACTGTGTAGCAGCAACAGACAATGCAGCCAAAGAACTAAAGGCTTCCGAAATAGTAATTTGGTAAGAAGTTTACATGTCCTGCAGACATGACACAAGAACACAAGCTTATTTCAGATGTCTCCATGAAATAGAGCTCATTAATTGCGATTTGAATGAAAATGCTTGAACGAATCCCAGCTTTGATGGCAACAAGCGACTGATGAAATAGTGTCAAATGATTTCGCATATTGACGGTGCACAAGATTATAGCTTTTTGTTACAGGGCATTAAGCGAGTTGCCCGAGTGAGTGGTAAATTCGAGTATTTCAAACACGGAAGTGTGTTGAAATTGGTTCATACACAGTTTTATGTTTAGAAAAATGTTTTCACTTTGACTGTTATACCGATTATTTTTTAAAGATGGTTTCAGTGCGAGTAAGAACATGTATTGCCGTTCTTATTAATGTTATAAAACAGAAGACCTTGGTAATTATATTAGTCTTAACTGTGGTAATTTACGTATTTTAAAAGACGGCAAATTATAAATCGATGGCAAGTCAGTAGAATCAGTACCGTATCATTTTTAAAACAGGAAATTTTAAATCAGGAGAAAGCTATTGACCACATATCTTTGTTATTATGACAGCCTTTGCAAGAACATCGTGTTTTGTATTCATTGTTTTTGGATTATGGGTCGGGTGTTTTGTCTTTGTAAGATATATTGCCATAATAATTCAGTAACAGCTTTATTTTGGCTACACTTTTGACATATGTCTGCATCGAAATGATGTTATATTGTTTTCTTCCCGTTGTTTTACTGCATGTCACAATTTATATGTGTCTACTCACCGAGGGTTATCTTCATATGTTTTCCATCACGAAAACATAATCAGCACAAAGACGCATAATATAATATATTTATCACAGAAAATATAACATATGTAAATGCCATCTGTGTTAAAACATCCGTTTATGTGTACATGTACTTGACCGAGGGTAATTGTCGTTCGTTATCATCTCAGATTCGGTTTAGGAGAGGTTAAAAACAGTTTTGAAAACCTGTTTGCATCAATAGAGCAATGTCATTATCTGCTTGCACATGGTAGTTAAGATAAAAGTAGGCCAAACAAATTGACGTTTGGTAACAGTTCACTTTAATAACAATCTAGTAATAATGGGTTTCAGCTGACAAGTTCACCTTTGCAAAATCATTTACTATGTGACATGTAGCAGATTTCATATTCCGTTTAACTTCAATTGAATAATGTTTCATCTTCATTATACAAAATTATCATCATCAACATTATAGTATATATTCAGATTATCATCCGCACCATAATTGTCATTATCAACAACCTCATCATGATCGCCATCATCAACAAACTCATCATGATCGCCATCATCAACAAACTCATTATGATCGCATTTGTCAACATACTCTTAATGATCGCCGTTATCAACAACCTCATCTTCATCGATACAAACAGTATAAACACTCCTTTTCATAACACCGAGTGCTATACGAAAATATCTTATATTTGTAGTTTTACTAAATATATTATTGTTCATATCCGTTACGTACCGTACTTGAATGCATGTTGTCCACAGCTCATTACTAGAACGAACATACTTTCGTCAGTATAAAACGTCATTGTCACATACATGTAAACGTTTTAAACATATACATGCGTTCTGATAGTGTTGCACTACACTCATAAGCTAAATCTAAAACATGTAACAGTATCTTTTCTGTGAATCAATTTAAATCATGTTTCAATTTCTAACAATTACAACGCCCTGTGTCAGGATCATGCTCTAACATGCACTTCCTTTAAAATAAATTTTTGTTTGGCAAATGCAATGGTAAATCTTTACCGAAAAGGTTGATAATAAGTTTTGAATATGATAGTTAAAATTTAACTTTTATAAAATTCAATATAGCTCAGTTATAACTATCGCAAATACGAGTATCCTTTTCCCCGAGAATATATCTGGCTTGAAATTATAAAATAACTTCGATTAGGTATGTCACGTTTAGCGTAGCTTTTAATTAATAAAAATGATCGGAGGTGTTTTCTTGAAGTCTTACAATCAAGGACCAAGCAATGTCAAGTCTCCGACTAGATCTAATCTGTGTAATTTATATCTAAAACATTATTATGGTGTGTAACACTCCGTGTGATTAAAGCTGTGCTCTGGGCTTTGGTGTTGTGCAATGATACTTTTAAGAGCTCGTGTTTAATTGAAATCACACAAAAGTATTGCTTGAACTAGCCGCTCGGCACGGACAATACCAGTAATACTACATTGTAAGTTCTCTGGTAGAAAGGGGAAATAAAGTCAGCTTTAATGCTCAATTCTAATCTTAACCGCATCTTAAGAAACTGACAAAGCTAACGTCACAGTTGATAGCTAAAATGCCCAGTTACTAAGATACATTATTAGTGAACGTTTTAAAATGAGTAGAAGAATATGTAATCTCGTTATAACCTGACCGTTTTATAAATATATATAACAAGAGATAATACGAGACCTTGAGTGCATATGATATTCCCGAGGAGAGTATATGCCTACTTGCTTTTAAAAAGTAATGAATTTGTATCACTCCGGGAGATTTCTGCCAGCTTGAATTGATTTTACTTACTGCAAGGCATTTGTTTCAGCTTACTTTCTGCTTATTCGGATAGTAATTGCATTTCCGTTTCGAAAAGAAAGTTTTGTTAGAATTAATATGTTATGAGTTCCATGGCCGTAGGCATAACCTGAATCATTACATAAGGGGGATAATTCACCTAGAGATTCCTGGAATAAAGACAAAGCGCCGAGTCACGATACCTTACAATACAAGCAACTGAGAAGACGTCTATGTCAATTAGTTTGCGTTTCAAATTCTTATCAGTTACCATTTTGAACAAGGTTCAGGTACTACAAAACTACTAATCAACCAGTCTTGAGAAATCCTAGGAAAGAATGTACACAATAAATTAAACAATACCGATCAGATTTAACTAAGGGAGAACTTAATACTCAGGAAACAAAAAAAATGATTCAGGGAAAATAGCAAACATTATATCTTGACTGCAAACAGCGCAAAAATCTCATCTGTGAATGTCGGCCGACTTTATTTTGTCCATAGCCTGTCATGGTTTTTGCAGAGCAACTCCGCCCACTGGATATATAACTTCAGATAAACAGGGATAAATCACCCACGCGTTTTATTTAACTTGCTATAGTAAATATGCACAATCATTTACGTGTATAAAATTGCATTAGTATTCTGCGCGTTTGTTACATAATAGTTTGGTATTTCACATTGGGACTTCTATTAGTTCAGTGCATCCGGAACAGTCAAGTTATATATACGACTATCTAATTAGAAAACAAAACATGCAGATGACTGCATTTTTAATGTGCTTTATTCGTTTCCTTATAAATAAATTGTTGTTTTATGCGTGTACATTGTCTTTCAAAATATATTCCGGATGAAATAAAACCAGTCGAAGCTGCAAGCTGATAGGGTCACTCTCGAATTAATTGCACGTGCAAATCAAATATACAATGTACACGTGCTTTCAGAGGCGGTAACATTACTCTATAAATGAATTGAAATCTTGATAGGAACGATCCACACATAACTTTACAGAAGTGTATATGTGAGTATCACAATTGTTATAGCGGTGAATGCATCTTCATCAGAAAGGAGACCCCAGCACGCTACTTTAAGTTCTATGGCCGCCTTGTGAAGTTCATTATTCGCAGCGGGTACTACATTTCAAGAATTCACAATCCAAGTTGATGTATTTCTTCTGGCTTTGTTGGTTTCAAGCCCATAATCAAGAGTTCATTTAATTCTATGTCGTTACAAAACATGCGCGTTGTCTGCTAATAAGCCTTTTTCATAAATTTAGGCCTGGAATTGGAACTTTTATCAACACATATATCGTAAAGATAAATTATCATTAAGTCTAGATGACTACTTATCGTTAAACTTATACAGTCTAGTGAAAACCAAACTTAGGATAAATGTTTTAGACGAAGAAAGCCCAGTCACCTCAATCAATGACGCACTTAACTTTACCTACTTGCCTGTTCGCCACCGACTGCACTAATCTGAAAAAGTATCAGGAACAAACTTATGACGTTCTTCTATTTTACAAGGGCTTGTTTTTGACGTTGATAATTTCAGCTTGTCACTTTATTGGACGAAGCAATCAACTTAAGCCACTTAGCTGCCGACCAGTTATTTCGTAATTAATACACAAACAACTACATTCTATATGCATCGACAATCATACATACAAGGAACAGATTGTTAAATAATTGTGATATATCAGTCGTGAACAGCCTGTCGTGTTGAAACAAAATCCGAGTTAAATCGTTGGGCTTCACGTGCTACGTTAGATATTTATTAAGATTAAAAGTAAATGGCCTTACCAACCCATGTCCCATGAGGATGTGCTTTTCTGAAAGTGAAAAATCTTTTAGCCTCTAGAATTGCCAGATAAGAAGGAAAGTGTAACATTTTTTCATTATTTTCGTGAATTGTTGAGTCACTATACATTATAACAGATTACTTGATATTTATGTATGTTAGAACATTTACACATGGTACATGGTAATTACGTGATTGGTTTACAAAACAGTTTGATTTAAGTATTTCTACAAGTCAACACCCGTCTTTTGAAATGTATGGTGCCTATGTTTTGATATTTACCTTCAAAGTGATTTATCATAATTTTCACTTAGCTATTAATGACTACTTAATATATACTCATTGAAACTGAACATTGACAACGTAATAAGAACGATACACAAATATGTATATTACATGTACCCCTGAAGCTGTAATAATCTTGCTCGACTATCCTAGTCAGCAAAAATGAAAATATACCCATTTTTAGATTTATTATCCTTTATATTTGTCAATAAGAGAACTTACACATAATAGGCTTCATATAGGTTTGCAAAACATCTGTGTTGTGAGAACCACTCCAAGCCATAATTCTATGTGTCTATTTTTAAATGTGATATAACTTTCCAAAACACTATCACGCATTACGTTCGTTTCTTGAAATAAGTACAAATTAATGGCTTAAATTTACCAAATTGCTCCAAGGGTAACTTTGGAGCAATATTGCAAAACCTACACTCTATCATTTGCATATAATGTTATGACAGTTATTCACACTATCGGTAATCGTTTCTTCATAACAAATAACCATGTCGACTAGAAAATGGACATGTTACGCCATCATATGAATTTTAAAACTAGTTTTAAGCAACAATTATGATATGTTATTAAAACAGTTAAATTGTTTTTAAATAAGCTGTGATCAAGGGAGAACACTCTCCAAGTATAGTTAGGTCATTTGTGACATAAGACAGAAACAAGTTGAAGACAAAACCTCGGCCGTAAAAATGCAATTTAAGAATTTGGACGTAAACAGAAGTACTTTTTTTCTTACAAAGTATATATGCAAAGTAAATGTTACAAAGTAGGTTTAAATTACAAAAGGAAAAACACATATGGTTTGACCATGAACATTGCAAATGAACATTGCCATAACAAAGCCATTACAAATTTGTCAAACCTTGATTCTATATTCTACTTTTGTTTCATAATCTTGTAGAAATTGTTTGGAACTGATTTTACTGACAGTAAAGTTTCAAATAACTCCCACAATACATTATCGTATGTTCATATTAGTTTTTGTGACCTTACGTATGATATTATGATTTTCCATTTGCGATCCCTTATCAAACCAAAGTATCTCTGTAGTCAGTAATTATTACACAGAAATAACGTGATCATGTACCATGTTCGTTCTAAGGTTGTTCCATAATTGTTGCATTACTTGTCTTCGAATATGTGTTACTGTACCGAAAAGAATGCGTCACGAACTCCCTCATTTTAGTGTATTAATGCTTTTTATTTAAGTATAATGTATTGCTCCACAAATCTATTCAAACTACGTACATATGTATTGTTAGTCATTCGAGTTAGCAACCCACTAGGTGATATCTATGGATTTAAGATTGTATAGGTTTCCTTATTCTATTTCATTTTGCTTATCTCAAAGTCCGGCGGTTTTGACCAAAAAAGGGCATTGTTTTCGTCCCCAGCAGGATCCATTCCGATGTAGCCGAATGGTAAGCCGTTAGTATTCAGAATACTTTACCACAAAAATTATGTCATTTTAACGATATATTGTGGGAGGTCAACGTGTTCGAGACGAATGTAACTTATAAAGCATTAAACGGTTATCCCTTGATATTAGGGCGATACAATTTGCTTAACCTTTCTAAGACTTAAACATTGGCTGACTTATTGCTGTATTAAATATGTTAGTTCTGAATAATACCGCAAATGCAGAATACAAGTCTCAATTTTCCGACGCAAATAGGACTGATATCACATTAATTTATCAACAATAAAATGAATATTTCCCCTTCCAGACATACCGCTGATGAGTTTATAAATTTACTCAGTTATTAATCTATTATTATGGGATTTCTAAAATTTCCCCAGATTACGTTTGAATCAAACATATAACAAATATATATATACACAAATTAAATGATTAACAAACAAACAGATTGATAAGACTGTTTAAGACAATTGCATTGCAATGCAAATGCTTTACGCTTTTACAAACGTTTAAGGTTTCTGACAGTTTTGCACGTATAGGCCCAGCGTGTGATCTTTACTCATGCAACTCATTTCAACGTATAAATATAAACTGAAGCCTGATATTAAATAATGTTATTTAACATATTTCACCTAGCAATGCATTTTATCCTGTCTGATGAAAGAGATTTGATTACATGTACATTAAAATTTGTTTCAAATGGTCTAATATGCGACTTATTTCATTCAACACTTGTAAAACTACGCTACACAAGCTATCATCTAATTTGTTTATAAAATACGTAACAAGCGTTCATCTGTCATCCTTAATACATTACCTTATCTACAGCTTCAGGGGATCGTTTTATTAACAAGGTCGGTCGTAAGACCGGTCTTATCTTAAGACCGAAACTTAAGACCTTCCTGCCGCCTTTGACGGACCGTTTTATGAAAACGGTCATCGGTCATCGGTCGCAGCTAAGACAATTTTCGTCGTACGACCTTAAAAACGTACGCAGTCCAAAAGTAAAAACTTCCGGGCAACCTGACTTCGCGCGCAAATGTCAAAATCGTCTGTTTCCAATGTAAACAATATGGCGGCGAATAAGAGAAAGTCAAACTGGACTGAATGCGAGATGGTTTGTCTGGTGAACGAGTGCACCCAGAAGATTGATGTTATATCGGGGAAACATGTATGTTCATACTCAGAAATCAATTTCTGGAAAGATCTTAGAGGCCAGGTTTAAAATCTAGTTCTTAGAAGTAAAAATCTTAGAAAAATCAAAAAAAAAAAAAAAAAAGATTAATATAAAGATCTAGTATAATACGTTGAGAGAATGAAATGATTTGTTTAGTACAAGAGTGTATTGAAAATAAACTGTAAAAACGGGTAATCATGGAGACATATATCGTCTCTATTTATATATATTACATAGTTAGAACTACTAAATTAAGAATATAAGTATATTTTTTGTTTAGAAGCCTTCTTTCCTTGAATTTTGAGCATACAGTAAATCTACTGGTAGTTAATTCCTTTCTTTAGAATAAATAGTTTAGTTGGTTCATCTCGATCTGTGATAGTGGAAGGACTTTGAAGGTATATTAGTCGATGAATATCTCAAGGTGTAAACAAAATTAAAAACCAAAGGCTGTAAGTCATGACACTGATCACCAGTCTAATACATTGTTTTGGTCTAAATTACTGTAAAAATTTCGTGTTGAATGATCAATGTACCTATATGCTTCTTGCTATCTCTGAGGGAAATTTTGCTTTATCCTCTACAAATATACCTTGAAAGCCAAGCTAAAAATTTTTAATGTATATTAGACTCTGTTCCCATTTAAATTAGCAAAGAAAATAATGTCTGAATTACTCCTTCTTCTTTCTTCATGATGTAAATAAATGATTTACGCATGAAATGGAAAATATCCTTTTTTTCATTTTAAACCGCCCTAATTATTATAAATACTGATTGAACATGCTAACCAGAGGAATGGTGATTTCTTGAAATTTTAGACTTCTTACCTGCGACTTTGTTGATAAGACGGTATTAGAGAACGGTCGTATGACCAAGCCCTAACTAAATCTCCCGTTATAAAACCCCCCCAAACCCCCAATCCAGAGTGCAATCCTAGGAACTTAAATAACATCAATTGAATTGAAGCTCTTAAACCAAAGTTTAGTAAGTAGATAGCGTGTAATGTCTTAATAAAATAGCACACAACTGGAATCCGATGATTTAATGTGTATTTTATTAGTTCTTTGTGTGTCTTTGAAGGCAAACTGAACTGCACTCACGTAATTTTATATCGTGTTGAGACTATTGTCGCATTAAATTTGCATCCTCTCACCCAAAGCGAAGAAGCATGGCTTTTAGATGTTGTCCTTCATTTCTTTGTATGGAATGTCTTGCAACCAGACCTAATATAACTTGTTCCAGGGATCTTCTAGAAATAGAACATGCAGTTTGACTATTACAGGATATGAGTAATCTCCTGTATAAAATACTCAGGAATGAATACCAAGTCCTTAACAAAATAGTACGCTTAAATGCTGTTAAGAGAGACACTATGTATTATTGAACAATGGCTGCTATGCTCCTCTCAGGAAGAACATGTGTTAGAGCTTTTGCTTTATATGTTTACCCATAACATGACATACAATGGTATTACAATATATCACTTCAATACAAGTAAACATAAACAACATGTAGGACATTAGAAATTTGCTTTATTTCCATAAGAATACAGTTTACTTATTTCAATGTAGATAACTTTGACATTTGTTTAAGAATATCTTATTGACATGATTTAGTCGCAGTTGTCTGCACCTTTGCTAAATATTAAAAAAGCCAAGGTCATTAAAGTAAGTAACTCTTAAAGAAACCTTATAACCAACATTACCTGATAACCCTATTTTGAGATACATGAATACTATGTTTTGACATTTTATTCAGTTTGTCAGAGTTTTAGGACTTAATTACATGCCCATTGCATTTTACAGAAAAAATATCAAACTTACTTAGTTTACGCTCAGAAATAAAAGATAATAGTTTAAGTTTTATGAGAGTGAGAGTTTATTATCAACAAGCGACTTACTACAACTTTCTAGCTCTCGAACTATTATTCCACAAATCACCTCTGGGTCCTTATGAGAGGAGAGAAATGCACTATCATCTGCATAGAGAATTAGTTTACATAGTGAACTTATGTTTATGTTCATGTCATTAACATTGTATAAAAATAGTAACAGGCCCAATATACTACCCCGGGGAACGCCACAGAAAGAATTGTCAAAATCTGATTTTACATCATTGACTTGGACGGACTGAGTTCCATCTGTAAGACATGAGCGGAACCAATCCACAGACTCAACTCCAATGACTTGTAATTGTTGGCAACATGGTCAACAGTGTAAGTGTTAGTTCCTTTTGTCATCAACATTTAATTTTCATGTGAAAACACTTGTCTTTAAACTTATGTCCATAAAAATAATAAATAAATATTGATACAAATTGCTTTAAGTACTCATATATCGCCCATCTAAACGTAACGCATCATCACTATTTTAGGATATACATTAAAAATGAGTGATTTCTAAAATACTTAAATAAAAAAACAATTATATCCATCCTTGTCAAAATTTCATAACCAGTCTGTTGTATAAAGTTGAACTTCATTGTTATCTACAGACAAGAGACAATTTCAAAAGTAAGTTTAACTGAGCTTTTGGCAATTTTGAAGTGTTTGACGATTAAGCATTCATTAAGTAAGTATGTATAGTTTTTGTTACATTAAAGTTGATAGAGATACGTTGTTGTTATAGGAAAAATTCCCGTTATTACCGTGTGTATGGCCATTTTAACAGGCAGACAGTTTACCTAACACTCCGTCCTGGGTCGAACACGTTATAGACTTCTATCATCCTTAAGAAACTGCCAACTTGCTCCCATTAACAAACATAATTAAGAGCAGACCATCTGTCTATGAGAGGCTACAATGATTTCAAGTCAGCGACTCTAACCACTCGAAGACGCCAACGCGAACTTGATAGAGATTCATTTGACCAAAAATTAATAAAAGCCAAGTTTCACGGGACTACTAACTCTAGTATTTACACGCAACAATGCAGCCAACCGAAGATGTACTGTGTAACTCAATCATTGATTAACACTGTTTTAAGACCTTGAACATAGTATGTTTTATTACATTTTTATGCTAAACATAAGCATTTTGTTTACTAAAGAATTCGCAATTTTTTGTACAGGGAAAACTGTACTTTGTTAATAATCATATTGATATCTGTTATCCAAATCGTCATTAAATGTTTCTCTATCATTAACATGACAAATTATGTTTAACTACCTTTTTTCTTTGAGTATGTAATCGTAAGAATGTAGCTTCCATCTTTGAGACACAGCATACCGGTTGGTATCACAGTATCATAGCCTTAACGAACGGCTGTAAATATTGTTTTATCGATAACACAGCTTGTTCACGGCAGCTCTTACATTGACGCTCGTAGCCTTCAGTTGAAATGGGCTTGACACATTAGTGGAATGACAAAAACTGCAATCATATGTTAACTGAAATTTTGCTGTGAGTCGACTAAGCGATATCTTGTGATAAAGATCAGCGCTATATTTTTGTTCACAGCCATTGTGTGTTTCTTATGAAATGATTTAGAACTTTTTCAGTCGTTTAACGCTTCTCTGTAACTTTTGTAAGGTGACTGAATCAACATTCAATTTAAAATTAAAAATATAGTTCAAACACTTTTTGAATCTGGAAACAAAAGCCTCATACATTATCTTAAATAATTAATTCGTTATATAGTTGTATCTGCAGTTTTTTATGCTTAATCATTTGAAACAATTGAAACAACATACTTTTAATAACTGCAATCGAAATTCAATACAATAAATTATATACAACTATGTAGTTTAATCTGAGCGACAAAACTTGACAATGTCTATAAAATGTTTCATTCTATACTGAGCATTTAGAATGGCCAGTGATAACTCTAGTTGAATAACATGTAACAGGAGAACGCCGAGACAGCTTTGGATTACTGAATAGTTCAAACATGACATATTGAGCATTTAGAACGGACGTTTATAACGTTAGTTGAATTACATGTAACATTAATACAATGGACGGAGAATGCCGAGACAGTTTCGGATTACTGAATAGCTCTGTATTCAATATATGGACATGTTCCTTGTGTTATATATATCTATTTCCGACGGGAAAATTAAGATTTAATTTTAATAGAACTTCCCCCGGTTTGATAGATGTTCCAGCTTCTACATTTGAAGAAAACTTTGAAACAAAGGTTTGCATTTTTTATCACTTTTAATGTGTACATATCATTACTGACTGTATTAATTTTCTCAACTGGTTTATAAATATTTTGTTGATATGTTTAGTTGAAATAAATGTTTTGAAGAGCTTATTTTTTCTAAGGCCGGTGATAGACTCCTTTATTTACTCACTTGAAAGAGGATATATCACTGTAAAGTGTAAAGTATAATATTACGTTGTGTCCTTAGACAAGACACAGATATCTCCACATTGTCGCTCTCTCTCTCTCTCTTCGAGATTTAATTCATCCGGAATGTGTCACGAGAGCGGTAATTCTAAGTTGTTAGAACATTTTTCGAAACTGAGAATAAGTAATTAGTATAAAACAAATAATCAAGATAAGGCCATAAACTGTACACCCAACGATCTACAAATTATTACGGCAATTTACGTGATTGCCTAAATGGTATACTCTTTATAAATAGTTTGGTGTTTTTGTCGAATCGGGCATCGAGACATTATGACTACCGTTTCAAGAATACACAATACTCGCATTGAGCTACGATAATAGCCCATGTAAGTATAGACAAGTGAAGCTTTCTGACATTAAATTATGATGCTGTTGCGTTAAGGAAGCGCCGGGAATATTTTAACTGAGACATCATAAGTTAGTGTTCAAAAAGGAAACTTATATAAATTTCATACGAACGTTATGACTACGTTTATGTATGAACTTTGTAACGGATCGAATATCAAACTTAAATGCCAAACTAAAACATGTATATCTGAGCTTTAGCTTAGCTTGAAAACATTTTGACATTTATCATTCAATATATAAAAGGTCGAGATATTCGAGCCTAACCACTCTCGTTGACACTACTTTGGTAGTGGAATTTCACCATGCGACCCGCCGTTTTTTCTTAAAACTATCTTTTCACGTTGCGGCCTTGCTTATTAGCAAATTTGAATACGTCAAATGTATTGATCTGCGCCCTCGTCATTTTAATTTTCTGCTCGGCCTTGACCTACACAAAAAGAAGTGAAATGGCACAAACGACCACCATATGCAACTCAAGTTAACTAAAAAGAGTAGGTGTATACAAAAGTCTTGCAACATATGTTATCGTGTTATTATGAACACTGTGTTTATCTTCATTGAACTAAGAAAGCTGTGATTATTATACAATGTAAATCAGGGCTTGATATGATAAATAAAAAAACAACTGCATCCCCGAAGACTGTAAAAGGCAAAACAGTCATTGCTCCCGATTTGTTGTTTCGTTATTTTATTTGCTTAGTCATACGTGAATATTAGCAATTATACCGTTTTTTGCCAATGACATCTTTCATAACATTCATAAAATATTTTTTGTTATGTTCAACCATGTAGTTTCATTTTTTATTTTAGAAAAACAGCCATCTAATGATCCCAAAGTTCTCCTGACTGGTTCCAAGTCCCACTTATTTAGACTAAGTACGGTCGTAATTAAATGTTTTGACAAAGTGCATAAGTAATGTACGTATGTTTTTAGCGGCTGCTATCTACGCAGTTAGACGATCACGCCAGTGATACATGCAATAAGAAAAACATATAACGTGTTTCAATGACGATAGGGGATAATTCCATTCAATATTTATTGAACTGTCCGTGTTTTTTACTCTTGTTCTGTACTTTAATGTTATTAAAATAGTCTTTTTATTCTTGTTTTGTCAAATGGACATGTCGGTTTATTTGAATTGGAATATGCTGAAATTTTGTAACATTGCACCGTTACAATACTTTGACATCATTGTAATAATGCGTAAGTTGCATGTTCTAGTATTAGTGTTCTAGCTGCATGAGCTAAAATGTGCAGTCACTGTTCACTCACTGAGCAATGTTTATCAATTTCTGTGTTCACAAATACAAAATGATAAATATTGACATATATGATAAGGGAATGTAATAGAGGCAATGGATAATGTTATTCCTTAGACTGTTTACATTATCAAGTAAAAGCAATATGACAACAACATCTTTTGAAATTAGAATCAGCATTTAAACGCATAAATTGTAGCAGTGACGTCAATATGTAAACAATTACAATCTACTTAGACAAAAACATTAATGTATGCAATTTGTTTTTCCTTCTTGTTATTCTAAGTCTTACCCGTGACATAAAGGAACTGTTCCGTGCGGAAAGGTCTGCTATACTTATTATTGCGGTATTGTAGACTTCTGTTGCAATAAATGCGTAAATTGATCATAGTATTCACTGTTCTCATGTTGGCCTACTTAACATTTTATTCATATGGACGTTGTATATCAGAGCTACCAAGACACAAACCACAAACCACAAACACACAATGATTAAGAATACTGTTGGTACTGCATATGTACATTTTTGTAATACTTTGAGTATATTAAACGATGATTATTAAATATGCTTTCTATTTCATTTTTAGTTATTTAAACTTGTTTAATACATTCAAATAATATTTTATGTTTCTTGATTTAATGAGTAGGAAACAAAAAGTGATAGTATCTTAGAGTAAATACCAATGGCAGTTATACGTGATGTATAAATATCAAGCCCCATCAACGACCTGAACGGCTTTTCTGCAATAGCCGGAAAAGTATTATTGGTCTTGAAATGCATGATTCAAAGAACCTTTCCGTTACTCACGCTCGCTTGACATAGCTTAGTTGAAAAAATATTTCAATCGCTCAATGTATTCACATTTAAAACTGAATCAATATCGCAATGCATTTAGAGTCGAACTGTCTTTTTATGTACTTTCCCTTGTTTGGCATGACTTATTATTGAATATAAAATAAAACTAGCGTCTAATTGTTTCCTTTATCATGTTCATCTAGTTTCCCGTTGAAGAACTACAATGAATAAAAGTTACTGACTTGGTTCTTCTGTGTAATTATGATTGGAGAATACCATCATGACAGTTATAGGAAACTGATTGTTTCTATTTTCAGAGCTTGTAACTGTTCTTTGTGTCATATGTATCTAGATTAAGTTTTGATAAAACTAACCGCAGACAGAAGGATGGACCAAAATAAACCGAGCCGGAAAAATTTGAAACAAACGTTTGTCAATTCAGTTGCTTTCGTAATTCTTCATTGAATACATTGTACATGTATAAGAGGTCCCTGTTAATACATGTAGTCGTTTGTTCAAGTATAAGCTAGAACCTTATACTTTATTTAATTTATGGTTTTTCAAGACAGAGTTTCTAGACTATGCCATTTGATGACATTCTGTGTCCAAAACTATAGATATTCTGTTATTATAGAGACTTGCATTTTCGGAACTTATTATGTTGTTTAAAGTTTTTTTGTTGTAGATATTGTGGAATGATAAGAATTGTTTTTTTATTGTGAATATTAACCCAGGTAGCACTCTTCTTTTTACTAAAAATGTTTTGATACAATTTATTTTCAATTAAGATTAAATTATAGATATCTTTCAATAATCAATATGTTTTCTGAAATACAAACGCAAGACGGCAAAGTTTCAGACCCGAGCGCGCAAGCTTGCTTTTATCTTGTTCAATGACAATTAGGATAAAAATAACAACTCCAACTGTAGTGATCACAACAATATGTCAGATATTGTATTCGGTAGAGATATTCGCGTGATTCTATGGTTTTGCGATTCTTGCTATTTGTGTATGTCGTTCTAATTCATGTTTAGCGTAATAATTCTCGTGCATGTTTATTTATACCTACCCTTTTTTAGGTTATGTGAACTCAAAAGTATGATAGTACATACTCAAAGACAAAAGAAACGCAACATGTTTTCATCCTCTTGTTATTAACCGAGGAATGTCAACGTATATTTCTTTTATTAAAACGTGTACACTAAGTAGAAAACTGTCGACCATTTGATAATTATTTCTTATATGGCTCTGTTCCAGGAGATTTTTTAAATGCACCGGATACCATTATCTTCAAGTTAATTGATAAAGTTGCGTTTGTTTTGCCGGTAAGTATATCAAGTAGTTCCAAATACCGATCGTAGGTACATACAGTAAAATTTAATGACGCTAAGCACACTTTGTCTTAGATAAAAACCCATTCTTTAACTGAGAAAATTGGGAGTTTTAATGCGGAAAGCTGTCACGTCTTGACAAATCACTACCGGTCGCATCCGTTTTACGAAACTTAAGAGAAAGAGAATGGCATTTTGTATCTTATATTTTCCGTTTGTTTTAACAAATTGTGACCTGATTAAACAAATGCCCATTAAAGAAACATCCTTTTGTAGATCAATTATCATTGATTTCAACATGCGGCTTCGTCGTCATTTCTAATCAAGTTTATTTTTCAAAATTGTATCAGACATTTTCTGATATGCATCTTGTTACTAGACAGCAGTTTGTTCTGCCATGTTTAATCTAAAATTGTTGGTCTCAGGCTCCTCTCTATTGTGGTAAACATCATTTACACCAGACGTCTTGCTATATTCCATTTTCACTCAGTTCTTTAGATCAATATGATGTCGTTTACCATGTGATCATGACGTCACGTTACGATATCCTTTATTATGTAAATGTGGTGTCACGTTACTCGTCACATGTCAGTAACACTACTTTTCTACTTTCTATTGAATGTCTGGTATTTTGTCCGTTTCTGAATTTAGCGGTTTTTCCAGTATACCACCAACATACTATCTTAGGTAATATGTTACTAAGGTCATTATTCTCAAAAACAAATGTATAAGACAAGTCATTTAATAATCAAATAATATGCCGAGAAAATTTTCCTTCCCTTATTACGGTCAAACTTGACTGCATCTTTCATATTTAAAGAAATTAGATTATTTCAAACGGTATTTAATACTGAATTAGATGTTTAGAGAAGACTGATATGTGTTCACTTGTGTTCCTTTATATTCTTACTCAAATGCAATTCTGTACATAAACCGAATATTCATATACTTTCCTTCGACCGGTGCAACGTTAAGAGAACCGGCCTTCCTATAGATCTAGATCTAGTCAGAGGTAGCACCATATTACATTCTGTCAATTTGACAGCAGAGCTCTTGGCCAGCTTTCTAGTACTAAATATATCCAAGGTTCACTCGTTGTGTTTTGCGATACACAAAATAACTGTCTTTTGCACAATATAAAACCTTTCTTTAAAAGTCATTTAATTTGGAGTGACGTTTTCTATGAATTTTCAAATACTCATTATATCGGAATATAGAATGTTTAATGTTGTTCATTATCGTCAAAGAGAATAAGTGTTTGATTATTAAATGAAGATTTGTCAGTGTTTGTTATTCTATAATATTACAACGAATATTATATGTATAATTTTATGCTAATTATGTTAATCACGTGTATTCATAAAGAAATTAAGTATTGCGACAAAAATTTGCATCCGGTTGTCGAAATTGTTTTGCTTTTTTGAGACAGTTCAAAGTACAAAACTATGTATAATGTGTGCTATCTAGTCACATATTTGTGGTGACTTAAAACACTGCCATAAAATACAAGCATGTACCTTTTCAGGAATGCAATGCCTTCATTAATTTATCTTTGTCATACTTCAAGTCGTCAGTTACAGCAAATTCCTATTGTATTTGCATGTTACATACTGTCATTTACCAGTTGCTCTGATGGCGGGCGAAAGAGGCGAACTACTTTAGATGCAACCGTGACTACGCGCCAAGACAAGAAGCTAACGGAGGATTATGTATCTCAATACGCTTATCTCTTAACAGTTTTAAGAAAGTACAATTTATTTTATGCTAGCTAATGAAAAAGTGTGTTATATCAGTGAAATATAGAGTGATGATATAGATTTCATATCAGTCACAGTGTGGGTGATAAAGGTCTGCCGGGACTACTTTTTTAAGTAGTTCATATACATAATTTTGCTTTTGTTTTAATATTTAGCATAAGATAAATAGAAAATTTGTTTGTTTTAAGTTGACTAGGAATATATCTTCGCGCTCGTGAAAATATTACAATTGTATCACTTTTCGGGGAGATACATATCCAAAACAAACAAATATCCTCTATAGATCGACATTACAAAGATTCTGGTGCTGTTATTGACTTATCATCTCTGAATCCGCCAAATTTATTTGGAATGCGTTGTCAAACATTATACGGACTGCTAGTATTGTAAACAATTTAGCGCTATAACGGAGAGATTGTTCATTGCTTATGTTGTACAATACACAGTACAGACCATCAACGGGTTTTACGTACGATGTGACATATCTTATCCTGCACTACATGATCCCATATTTCGCACACAGCCTAACCCATAATATATATACGTATGATGATAACATCTTGTCCCCTACCTAGAAGGATATATTCGTTAAACAAACATGAAGTAACTGCAACAGAACATGTTAAAACTTACAAACTGGGAACTGCAAGTTAAAATGAAAAAAATGCATATTCAGGTAAAAAGGACAGATATTAAAGGGACATATCCTTTAACTGCACTTGATCTAAACGTTATAAAGCTATACAGTACATTTGAAGTCATATCGATAAAATCAGCGGTTAAAAGTACCGTAAACCAATCAATAATCTATGTAGAGTTGTTGTTGTACAATTAATGGGTGGATGTGATTTATTACAGAAAGCCTCTATGTTGATAAATCGTGGTAAAATGAGGCTTTTTTCGCCATGATAGTTTTTTTCTTTGAAATTGTATTATTTATCACTTTACGTTCACTGAACAGATAATTTTTGTTTCCTGAATATAATCCGCTAGATGTAGGGAGTGCCCCATTTGAAGAAATCCTTCAGGAATCAGGTTTAATCAACAGCTCAAAAGATAAGCATTTCTTTTTAATTTTCCATTATTGTTTTAACCACCGTCAGTTTTAAGTCACTTATGCACGTATTGCTTTTAATAGACAAATTCGACCTATCAGTATGCGTTGTTTGTTGTCCGCCCAAAGATGTCATATAAAATAAAAGTCTTCTCGTACAAGGCAATTTAAAGAAATATATAAGTTAATGAAACTAGGCATGAATATTTTTCTGAAGCTTAATGTTGTCATTGTAATACTACATGTATATGTTGAAAATATTAAAAGGTGATTCTCTACAACAGGCGTTGGTCAATGCCATACTACAAGCCTGGCAAGTGAATAAAGAACTTAGGAACAGTTTGTATTTATCTATTGTTTCAACCTCCGACCGACCGTCGGTTTCCTTCCCTGTTGAACTTGTCATGACCCTGTAAGGAAAGTTGAAATCTCATAATATCTCTGGAAAAGCCTATTAATGGCTTTGCCTCCATGATTATGTACTAAAATTGCTATACTAGAAATGGATTTCGATAAAAGGGTACATAAATGTATTTACAGTCTGTACGGACTGACACGAGTGTTAACAAGAAAATTCCCGTATCAATAATTTTATGTTTTTCATGTTCTTTCCTCAGAGTTCAGAGTTCATTTGCGATAGCCTGGAAGAGTTCGACTGCACCAGGTGGAAAGACTGTTGCAGAGCGGCCGAACATTGCTGTAGTCATCAAAAGGACCGGACTACAAAATTGAAGAATGGTAAGCAGTTTTGATTTATACTAGTAATACAAACCATTCACATTTTATGATCAGCTTACATTATCCTTTATCCGCATTTCAACGTTCATTCATTGTTCTTCAATTCTTTGATATATCATTTGATGTCCGGGCAAATACGAAACCTTGTTTAAACTTGTATGAACAAAATATCATTGCAAAGCTCGAATACTTCATCAATATTTCACATGAAATAAAAAATTCTATTGGCAGCTGTGTTAAAGGATAATTTGATCAGTAAAATTTAATATAAAATTAAATTAATGATAAGGTTACTCATCAACCGTAGATACAAACATGTGTGATTTGTCTACCTTTCCGTCAGTCAAAGTTGTGAAAGGACTATCAAATATTACACGAAATGAGACAATGACCTTCGTGCGTAGGTGAAACGAAAACAGATTCCTGCGTTGGTTTAAGTCGACAATGCATTGCGAAAAATGGCTGCCAGTGAAATGTTTACACATGTTTACTCAGATAAAATGACTTAAATCTGCAAAAATAAATAGAATTAAACAAACGTACTTGGCAGACTAATGCAGAAATCAGTATGCTACAGGTTGCAATAGGATTTCTTAACGTGGAACAGGATAAAAGAGCAAACCTAATGCTTAGAAGTTGGAAATATACATGTATCGCGAAAACTGCACTCACTGTGGTAGGCATTCACAACTACTCTGCTGTATAGAATATATTATGTACAGAAATTATATGCTACATTACTTTTCTGTACAGAAAATTATCCTGCTTTTTTCTGTCCAGCTTTTTTTGGCCTAATTTAAATATTTCACAAAGTTCTGTACAGATTTTGTTCTTTGTCTTCATATTAAAAGGGTATTTATAGAATTCTGGTTCAACTCTGTTTCAATGAACCAGAATATTTTCTGTACAGAATCTGTACATACTTTTTGTATTTTAGTCTGTACATAATTTGGTTACAATCTGCCCAAACTTTTTCGTACTGAAGACACACTCGAAATACAAGCCCCGAAAAAAGTCACAAATCATATCCATTTAAAGGCCCCACCCCCACATCTAGCAGATTATATATGCAAACATAAATAATGTGTTCAATGAACGTAAAATGATTAAGAAATACAATTTTAAAGACCAACACATATATGCGAGTGCCTCATTTTAGTACAAATAGTCAACATAGATACCTTCTGTAATAAATCGCTCTCCACCAATTAGTTGTACAAAAACAACAAGTTGATTTCAACGATAATGACTGGAATATATAGTTAAAATATTTTAGATTAAGTATGAATACTTGCAAAAATTCTATTATATATGTGCTTTTGCAGTAATTGAGTTTGAAACCAGTTATAGGGAGAGTATCTCTATAAACATTGACCACTTGACCAGCTGGTTCTCTATTAAATCAACGATTGCAGAAATACTGTAAATGATATTTACCGAGAAATCAAGAGCCAATGACTTGCAAGAAATGTCACCGATATTACGCTTTATGTCTGTAATGTATTTATATTTGAATATTTGAGTAAAATATTATAAAATAAAATATCCATTTTACTCAGTTGTTGTTTATTTATAATTCATTTCAATTTTATGGCTAGCGTTTATATTCATTTTATTACGGTATTTGTTCACTATAGAATGTATCTGTTTATATTTAAAAGAACAATTCTGCCCACGAACTTGGGATGGCTGGAGATGCTTTGATGATACCATCCCTGGAGCTAAAGTTGAAATATCATGTCCTAGCTACATCAAGTACGGAAGTTTGCAAGGTATGTTCTGTATCATTTTTCAGGTTATTTTTACTGAAAAGTACTTCACATATGGTCTTGACTCTTGAGACCATTTGGCACAAAAATGCATAAAGTTCGCGTGAAAGAATCTTTCAGTGTCTACACATCAATTTTATCTCAATTTTTTTTTTGCACAAAGTAATGGTTTTGAAGACAGTGAGATGTAAATTATAGTAGGAATACGATAGACTATTACAAAATTGCAACGTAAAATGCAGACATTATCGCAACAAAAAAGTAGGCAGTTGAAATAACTATTTTTACCATTGTGCAATCCACGAAATGTCATTTTACTTTTGACACTCTATTAATCACGTGGCACAGTTCATTCTACTTAAGGATAACTACAGAGTACTATAAATGCATTTTAGGTTGATTATTTAATTTGTTTGCGCTTGCTTTGAAGGGGATGCTTTTTATCATAATTTTTTGTCTTTTTTTGTCAATAACTGTAACGCATTCTGTTTATTATTTTCTTAAAGAATCAATGAAATACAGGGAGATAATTAATAATGATGCTTGAATTGACCATGTTGATAATGGGCAATTTGGTTGGAAACGTTCCTATAATTATTTTCAAAATATCCAATCACTGAATGCTGAGAAATAGTGTAAATAAAATAAAGGGAGGAAATTTATAATAATGCTGGAGCATACTGGTGTTGATAAGCAAATTGGCGTTTAGTGGTAACGATTCTCATGCAGTCTTGTTTAACTTCAATCACTGAGTGCTGATAAATACATTTGTAGTGTTGAGTGAAAAAGAAGGAAAAGAGAGACAATTCAGTTGATAACAAGTTATCTTTGCATCTAGGCAAAACAGAGTCCATTTTGTTTGGCTCAAAACCTAAAATAAGGTCTCATTCCGGTATGGAAATTTCATGTAATGGCAAGACATTCAGTTAATTTTTGGCGCCCTTTGGACCAAAGCCTGTCTGGTGAGCCTATGGCAAGGTCGTAATTAGTAAAGCCAACCTAGGTTAAAGTTCCTATATGAAAGCGTGATTTTCTAACACAACATACAGAAAGCTATTGGTTACATCCCTCATCCAGTGCCCTTTGATTATGCCTGTTCTTTCTGGTACCAAAGTTTGACACAGTTGTTGAAAAATATACTTCAAACGACCCAAAACCTTAGTGAGATTCGTCTTGAATATGGTTCTATGTCTCATGTTGGTCCGGCCAGTTTAGGTATTTAAAGTGGTTACCAGTTGAAAAACGGGTAAACCAAACTTTTTGGGTCATGTTTTCAAAGTTAAGTCAGGCTAGCTCCAGATTACCTGGGTGAACATTTTAACCCTGTACACTCCTTACACACCCATCGTACAAGGTTTAGAGTAACCTCGTGTCCCAATCCTGATGACCCATCCATGTTAAATTTTAATGACAGTGGTTGTTTTGTATTCCCAAGGTGAAGGGATTTGGTAAAAGTCTTTTGCTTATCAGGGGTGTGTCCTTTGGAATAACTTGCCACGTTGTACGTAATATTACAGTTTTTAAGCATTTCAAGGAAGCCGTCAAACTTCATTTTTTGTCCTAGTTTTAACATTATGTCTTATCATTCTTAACGATCTCTTTGTATTTTTGTTTTAGTGTCTTATCATTCATAACGATCTCCTTGCTTTTTAAGTTTAATGCTTGAATAGGTATATTTGGTATATTACTTTTTAATCTAGTCTGTGCTTTTAGTGTCATAATACTGATTGATGCTCATATAACTGATTTTTTTTGTTATACATCTTTGATCTCATCCATTATTGATGTTGTAATCCTAGGTCTGTGATATAATACAAATGTGATGCCATTAATTCATTTGAGTAAATAATCGCGCCTTTCCGTGGTGTGCCATCAATGTCAAGGACCACATGGAAATAAGGGAGAATCCTTTTCCCTTTTTGTGTTTCCTTGGTATTGATGTGCATATCATGGTTTATAAACTTGTGTATACACCTGATTATCTGTATTGTATGCATCATGTTTGTTTTAACCTGTTTGTACTCTGTGATATACTAAAATCTATCTATCTATCTATCTATCTATCTATCTATCTATCTATCTATCTTCTATCTATCTTCTATCTATCTATCTATCTATCATCTACTATCTATCTATCACATCTTCTATCTATCTATCTACATCACACACACACCCACATCTATCTATCTATCTATCTATCTATCTATCTATCTATCTATCTATCTATCTATCTATCTATCTATCTATCTATCTATCTATCTATCTATCTATCTATCTATCTATCTATCTATCTATCTATCTATCTATCTTCTATCTATCTATCTATCTATCTATCTATCTATCTATCTATCTATCTATCTATCTATCTATCTATCTTCTATCTATCTATCTATCTATCTATCTATCTATCATCTATCTATCTATCTATCTACTATCTACTATCTACATCTATCATCACACACACACATCCATCTGCTGAAACATGTAAAATGCGCATATGCGTCTTTACGTAGTATAGCTTCCAATGGAGGACTGTTAAATTCCAATTATCGATTGGTTGGCAATTGAGAATTTGCTTAATTAGATAGGCTACAGCTATAAAAACACCCGGGATATAACTCGGTAAAATAAAATAAAATTGGGCAGTAACTGAAATTCGCGCTTCTCCCATTAGTACTTTAGTATACTATGGAGCTTTATTTGGATTTCTCCCCTGGTGGACTTGTTAAAATGAAATAGAGTTGAATTCCCTCTAGCCCGTCCTTGGAAATAGCGCAGTCTTATTCATTTCAATACAACATAAATCAAAGAGCCATAACTCTGTGAAAAATAAGTGAACGGGAGCCGCATCTCTTCCTAAAATTATCAGCATATATTGTCGTAAAACTCCCGCCAAAAGTTGTTGAGAAATAGCCCGTAAACGAATTTCAATACAGTAGTAATTACAGGGCCATAGCTATTTGAAATCAATCAAACCGGAATACGCGGACAATATGCGCATCTTTTCTTGGTACTGAACATTAACATGAACTTTCTTTGAAATCCCACCTGAAGTTGCCGAGAAATATCCCCTGGAGCGAATGCATGGCAGACGAAGCGGCGACGGAGAATAATAAAAAACATACTTATCAATGTTGTAACACTTGATGAAAAGACGTGAATGGACTTGCGTTATTCAATCGTAATTTGCTTAAATTGGTTAAACCACAAATGAATGAATGAAATAAAAACGATATTTGTTTACAAAAGAATAAATAAATAAACAATTAAAAGACGTCTAGCACATATTTCTTATCTTCCTTATTCACAATACAATCAAATATAAACTAGTAAGAAATTTAATTAGTGTACATTGTACCTATTTCACTTACCTTAATACTTCATGTAAAACATGCTATCTTTGAGCAATAGTAATTATATTATAGCCGATCTGAGCTGCAATGTGCTCCAATATCAGCATGCATAATGGCATATTTTGAAAGCTGCACTTTTACATTTTACTGTTATTTCAATACGCTTTGAATAAAATTGAGAAAATCTGTGAGATCTTATGAGTAAAATGTTATTGTTACGGGATAATTTTTCCGTATAAGAAAATTGAGTCTTTCTGAGGATGGCACCAGTCGTCTTCTGTGTTACTCTATAACGGACAATAATGACTCAAAAGCCGTATTACTTTGACGTGTCTGACAGATTTTATGAGACAATCTCAGAAGCCAGAATTATTTTATTGCAGTTGATACGTGTAAAAGGATCCGTTTTGAAAAACTGTCAAGTGTTTCTAGAAACAAATCGAAGAACATCTCAGTAGAAATTCCGACAATATTGTAGTGACATTTCATGTCTCGATGTTTGAATATTATCATTTGTACACATATCATTTTAAAGCTATTATCTCAAGGAACGTTGTCAGTAAATCCTTAAGCTGAGCGCCGTTGCATGTTGCGTCATCTTTCTTGAACCAGTATATCTGTTTCGTTTAACTGTCTCTTTATCAGACTATTTAACGACGGACATGAAATAAAGTTACTTTAGAAAAACTTGTTATGCCATCGTTCAGGCAATAAAGTTCCTGGTCACCCGATGGTAAAACTTGCGATATCAGATTCGCTGTCAACAGTCTCCATTCCGTCTCACAAGCAATATCTAAGAATAAGGGCTATTTTTATGAAACTAGGTACTAAACATATGGATATTTACTTGCTTTGGCAACCCTTGTGCCATGGTTCATTGAAACATTTAAATGGTAAGTTGCAAAGGGGGATACTTTATGATCGAAAAATGTCAGTCGTATGTCGAACACAGTTGCTACCAATGATTTCTTCTTATAAACCACGTCTTGGAATTTCACCAAACTTGGCTACACGCTGTCTAGCATCGAGCTGTTAGTCTTTCATATGTTAGGATGATTTGGTTGACTGAACAACATGGCTACCAGAAAGAAACAACCTTTGAACATCTGTATCTCCAAATCCGTAATGCCAAGAAATTTATCATAGAAAAAAATACAATAGGTACTAAAAAAGGTGAATGGTCGGTGCTCTCGGCTTTTGTAGTAAACTGTTCCCGCTCAAACAGCTGTGTTGTAGGAGAGTTGTTCACACAATCACGCGTAATATAAGTCACTGTATCAAATTTGTCTTGTAACAAAATGGTATAAAGAAATATCGAACTTCTGAACAACACTGATTCAATATATTAACAGTTACTAAAATAAATTGGAGTAAGAAGCCGGAAAGGAGAAAAAGTATTTTACGTGTGTTACATTAAAGACCTAGTTACACCAGTTGTTTCATGTACTATCTGAGTTGAAAATAAATTATACAAAGATATACCAACCGCTTAATATGCATTGTATAAAAAACTGTAATCAATACGTTATGATATCAAACAGGAGGAATAAAAGCATTGTAAGACTTAATTTCAAAATTATAGTCCAACATGAAAGTACAAGTTATTTATTACATGTATACACTGCAAAGAGAATTGCAACAGGGACTAGACGCCTTTTACAGAAAAAGATATACCTGAGCGACTTTGAATAGACATGTGCTGTGAAAAGTAGACATGTCAAGATATTTCAATAAGATTTAGTAGGTGTACTAAATGTACTAATCTAGCTGAGTCATGAAATTAAATGGCAAAATCAGTATCCCTTCATTATCAAAGTCTGGGTACCTTTTTGAATTTGCTGATATAGTAAAATAAATTTTCTGAACTGATATTGATAGAACCATGTTCAATTTACTCTAAAGCAATGTAACAGTTGACATATGCCTTTCTTTCGCATTTTAGTCGTTTCTTCATGAGAAATAGCTGCCAGAGAAGCATTACTATTCTTGCAATATCATTGAAAACAATACTGAGCTATATTTCAAACATGTATTTTTCGATTTAAAAAGTAAAGTTTTGAATGTATTTTGGTGCAAATGAAGGTCAGTTCTGCCGGTATGACATCTTTTTGGGTAGAGTTAGAGCTATTTGCAATTGCGGTCCTGAGAATACACGTAGGAGTTCCAACAAGACACAGCCAAATATCATAAAAGATTTGTATCGAATATAAATTTGTAAAATGAACGGAAGTCTGTTTTTACAAATGTACACCAATGTTTTCCCTAATGGTTAATTACTCGAAGACACGCAAATATTATTAATTTGTTAAAATTTACGCAACAGAACACAGATAGACGGAGACTAAAATCTTTGATATTATTCTCGAAAGAGACTGATAACAAAATATGTTCTAGAAAATAGGAGCATTATTAAATAATCAAACTATAATGACACGGTGTATATTGTATTAATCGCATGTTTAAGGGTATTACAGCTTTTAGTCACGCACATCGGTGCCAATGAAAGAGAAAACAGAATTGGTATCGAGAAATTGTTTTCTTACTGATCAACCATTTCACAGTTAAGACAACCGTGATGTAAAATATGTGTTCAATGTAAAGTTATAAACGTTAGTACAATCTAACCCATTTTTGGAAGGTGATTACACATAACATTATTTTTAAAGCTTCTTCAGTGTATATCATATGTAGCGACAAGACCACTCAGTATTTACTGAAAGATAGTGACGAAACAGTTTTGAAATTAATTTTACTTAAATATTTAATGATTTAATCTAATGTTTTACTAGAGAAGTGTTGGCTATCAAAATACGTAAATACATTTTCGTTATCTGACATGTTTCGAAATCACCTTCCATAAATACTTCAATACTTTGATTGCACTAGTGAAAGAATTATCCGTTTCAGTCACGGGCATCTGGTACAGCTAGTAATATTCATAACCGGGAATAGAGCCTCGTTCCCGCTGAAAACACTCAAAGTGAGCAATATTTCGTTTTGAATAAAATGCCTCATGATAGAAACTCTATTTTGTGTAACGTCTTGAACTTGCAGGTAACACCTTAGTCAGAAGGTCTTGACAATGTTCTTCATCGGGGGAGTGGGGGATTGGGAGGTATTAGATCACGTCCAATGATAGATTTCGTTACCTGTTTGTGTAGTCTCAATAACCAATTTTCATTGTGTCATTTTTCTCTTTCAAACCAGACAGAGGCAATAATAACCTGTCTTAATTTTACACAAATGATATAATAAAATAACACGTTTTTGATAATAGTTATCTGACGTTTATAATATGTCATAATTTGTGAAATTGGTAAAGAACCACATCATTTGTTTTGCATTAGTATATGTTTTATGTCAGAACAGTGCCTTAGCTTAGCTTTCTGAAAGTCACCCCAGTGTTTATATTTTGTGCTGTAACAACATTTATAATCAAAATGCTCTCTGGTATTCTCACTATCACTAATTGTTTTGTGTTCTTTTTAAGCTCAACTAAAAGCTATGCTTAATTATTTTTGCTTTCCTTTAGAAGTCATAAACTACACATCAAAAGACATTCTTGTCAAATGAGGCGTTAGTTTGATAGCTATGGTATATTTTTAATGTCCCTGCTACTTGTTGTAGTTCTTTGTATTATATGTTGCTTCCATGATAGAATATATCTTCTTCCAATGATATTTGTTCTAGTTGTTGTTATGCGTAACTTAAATGAATAGATATGACAGAGTGGTCAGGATTTGTCAGTTTTGAAAGATACTTTATTCTTCCTCTGTCATTGATTTGTCTTAATAATCATTGTGATCTAAGCACATTTAAGTCAACAGAGTTGCACAGTTATGATCACCCTACAGTTTGATCATAGCTGATATCCTATCATAACTGCCTCTTTGACCAATTTATTAGCAGTAGTTTATTGCATTTGTGTTATTTACAAATGTACTACAGCGTAAATAAGACATAAACAATGTACATATTTATTGAGGTTGGTTTCTCATTACAGAAACAATATTTGTAATATTTACTACTTCAATTTTATGTTACTTTCAAAAGTGTGTATAGAAGAGTATTTTTCTACCAATATATACATAGTTACATTGTTACATGTATGCACAATTAAGCTAGGTTGTTAGTAAACAAAACAGATCTATACAAAGCCAATTTCCAAGCATTGTACGTATTGAATCTACAATGTAACAACTTCTTAATTTGTTCATTTTGTCCGTCAGTTCTTAAGCTCTGCCATTCATTCATAATTTTGTCAGCTGACACATAACATTTCAGGTGCAAAAATTAAACCCACAAAAAGTTTATGCTCTTCACATTGCATATTTACTATACATGAGCTTTTTCTTGTGTTAAAGCATATCTATTTCAAAATAATTACTCAAGTCCCAGGAGCTCAATTACAATTAACTCTTATTGTACCAAGAAAGATTATTTTCAAGAAATGTTACGCATTATTGTTACAAATGATATTGCAGAAAACAAAGAAAGGCTTTCCGGCAACTCTTTTTCAGGAAGAAACGATTTGAACACGAAAGAAACATTGTTTTATGGTGAATAGAACATGATTTTAAAATTATCATATCTGTTAATATTTTTTTCGATATCAGTAAGTTCAAAGCGTTCATTAGACTTGAAATTGTCGTTTATTCTTACAAATGTATATCTAGGAATTGCACAAGATTAGTACCAGAAGGTGTACCAGTCAAACAAAAAAAAGAATATAGAAAAGCCTTACATATTTTTAACTATTTACATCTCATTTCAATGGGAGACAAAATACAGCATATTTTACATATATACACAAAATACAGCATATTTTAGATATATATACACAAAATACAGCATATTTTACACACATACAAAAATGGCATTATTGTCATGTAAAAACCGGTAAACAATACTCAATTTCATACCAATTTTAAAAAAAAAAACCACTTTGCAAACAGTTCTTTGATTCCTCATCTTCACATAGTAAATAAAATGGTCGTACATATGCAGATGAAAAGAAATTGATTGTACTTTCCAGTATAAAATGCATGTAAAAGAAGAGATGACCACTACACTATATATTACAGATCTTATGGCCGAGCTACCAGCACTAAAAAATCATTGCCGGTTTAGAATCATTGATCAGGAAACCATGCTGAGGTGTTTTTGTATTACTAGTGTTATTGCTCTCAGAACGGTTTGAAGAATTTCTGCTCATGGCATGTACAGTAGTTTATATATTTAAACTTTCCCATAATATACCATGTGTTTACATGGCTCTAGGAAATTTTATAAACTTTCGATGGCTGATTCTGGGAGTTCAGGTCAGTATTTTTGAGAAAAAAAACCTGGGATATTTGATTGATTATTACGCTTCTTGGACCAGTGTCGCTAACAGGCTTGGCACTGCTACCATACACCACGATGCCTCCCCACATACATATACATTGTATATGTGACAAGGAACCATATTCCAGTAATGACTTAAGGACATACTTAAAGGGGCACTCCGTACATTTAGCAAATTATATTCTCGAAACATAGATTATGAACTCAATGAACATAGAATGATAAATACATAAAATTTAAAAGAAGAACCTATGGTGAAAAATGCCACAACTAATCAGTGTAGAGGCTTTCTGTAATAAATCGCACCAACCCATTTATTGTACAACAACAACTGTACACATATTATTGAATGATCTACGGTTCTGCAGCATATTTCAACCTGCTGAATTCATCGATAATGACTGGAATGCATAGCTGACACATTTAGGTTAAGTTAAAATACTTCCAAAGATTTTACTATTTATGTTTTGGGTTATTTAGTTTGACATCAGTTATAGTGTTATGGCTAATACAATCTGGAGGAAGATAAGTTAGATCGTAAGGTGTGATATGCAGCATGTTGAGAGAATTATTACCATTATAACTTCTGTACTTAAAGGGGAACTCAATAAAATATTGTGGATTATATTCCCGAATCGTAGATAATGTGTTCAATGAACGTAAAATGATAAATTAACACGATTTAAAAAAGAACATATATTATGACAGCACAAATAATCAACATACATGCCTTCTGTAATAAATCGTCATCATCCATTAATTGTACAACAACATGTTTACGTATAGATTATTTAATGCTAACAGTACTGCAACATATTTCTAAACGATAATTTTACCGATAATGACTGGAGCGTCCGTTTGACAGTTAAAGTGCGTGTCTCTACAATTCTTAATATCTAAGAAACTATTATATACGATAACCACAGATCCTTAACCTACGGTATTCAGAGTATATTCTTCGACATACTAGATTATCGACAGACTTTGTGCCCGATCGGTAGCTACGACATTTAACAGATTTAAACAGCAATGCCGACCACGACCAGAAACTATTTTACACGCAAAACTCAGGTCTCTGACTCCGTAACTGCTACGGCTATGTCAAAACATTCAATCATCACTGCCAATCAGTCTATCAAGTGATAAAGATTTGAATGTATCTGTATGATTAATGAATTACTATAGCTATTTCTAGTGAAGTTTATTTCGTACTTGACAGTTTAATAAAACGTTTTATCTCGGTACAGTCTGGTCTAAAAGTCTAAAAATACGGTTTAACTTACGTGATATGATACACTTTCGACAGGAGTATTTATATAGTCTGCAGGTAAAACGAGTACATTATGTACATATAGAATTACTTTAGTTATATTCATTTTATTCTTTGCTGTGAACATTATTTCTTCTTTATACGATCCGATAATGCTGCAATTTCCCATTAAAATATTCACTCATTTTGCCTTGCAGAAATGTAATTGGAATTTAATGCTGAGTTCATCTGCCGAAACTATCTTTCTACGAATTACACTTCTTTCATTGCTGCGTCTAGAATGAAAACATCCTTATTTGTTCGGATATTGGAAATCATTTTTATAACTGATTAAATCTTTTTGAAGAAGCCTGAAGGAATGACGTATTTTAAAGCATGGTTTAAGTAAAGGGAAACTCTATTTGATTACCAAGAGATAGCGGGAATAAAAAACGAAATAGTATGATTAATCTTTTTTTCAATTCAATAAAATGTCGATTCTCACTTTTCCAAGCCAATGATTACAGAAAGTGATAATACAACTGAACATTCTTATATTATTGCGTTGTTTTAAGACCAATGAACAGCCGTTCTATGATAAACACTACTGCTAAAAATCATCGAGTTGCCATTATACTAAGGAGTCTATCTAGGATTGGCTCAATTTTGTACATCAAATAAAGATGTAAACAATCTGTATGTCTCAAATTCGAAATTGCTAAACTGTAGTTTTATAAATTTACAATTATAGTGCCTATGTATCGAACATTACCGATCCCCACTTATACTAAGAAGGAAATGATCAATTTTACCATGGTGTCATCTTAAATTTTTTATTGCATGTACAGTTAAATATTATGAATCCTTCAAAAAAGGAAAAGCTTTGATAATTTCGTACTTGAAAATCAGAAACAGCTGACTTAAAACTGCGCTTAATTGCTACACTGTATTATTCATTTAACTGTTTCCGAGACTGCTATTATTGTCTGCTACTCACAAATACACTTGGTCTACTGAATATTTATGTAAACAGTTTCAAGGAATAATTAATTTTAGAGATGTTTAGATTTACATCACGCCGAAAATAGGCTAGCTAGGTGTCTAAAATTCTACATTTTGTTAGTATACGCTAATGTCAAAATGTTGTCTTTTTCAAATAAAGACAATAACTTTATTGGTCAGGTAAGGATCCACACACTATAAAACGCTATTTCTTATACTTGCCTGGTACATTGTATGTCTACGTATGTTATCCTTAGCGTAATAGAAGTGATTTAGTTGAGCACTACAAAATCTGTAAAGTCCAGACGATCTCGGCTTGACTCCCGATAAAGTCACACGAGATTTGGGACAAACACCCCACCACGTTCTTAAGTTCAGTAAGCTTGTAACTTAGTACCAATAGTAAAGACTGTCGGTGTTCCTTTTCTTAGTGATTTGTGCCATCCGTTGTAAATGCAAAATACTATGCTTTGAAAATAAAAATAGATTTGTTTGAATGCAGAATAGAGCTGCATTTTATAGTTTATTGTGACAGACCTTTTTAAGATCAAATGACCTAAAGGAATATCGTTTAAAAGTGAATTGTCCTTTTCGTTTTCAATTGCGTGGCAAAACTAATAATTCTTTGTGTATGATATATTTAATGATAGTTTGATAGAATTCATATGCTAAGAAACTATGTAATTTGAGCTTAAAAGAGGTTAGTACAGCTAGAATGTCACTCCTTTCAGTGAATTTATGTTATGAGTGATAACAAACCTGTGTGATTCAGCACAAATACAGATAACAGTTTATCGAATTGTCACCTCAAGCAATAAAAGGAGTAAATAAGAATAGAAAATTCCGATAGACACTATCAGATGTGAAAGAAAATTAGAAGTATTGGCGTACTTCCGTGTGGAACAAATTGACATCTGTTGTTTATGTAAATCTTATTATATGATACAACATTCACTATCTTCAATGCGAAATAATAGTGGTTCTATATTGAGTGCATATAAGAAGGAATTATATGTATTCCCACTAAATGCACAGTAAATAGCCCACGGACAATCTTATTAATAGCAAAGATGTTTCTGATGCTAACACTTATTCAGAAACATTTCCATTCTAAGATAGTAATTAAATTTCCAGTAACAGCAATCCGTACGATAAATATTCTATATGAGACTCGTATGAGATATAAAAAAGTATTGTGTCTAGCATTCTTATAAAAAAACATCAACTAAATGTGTCTTTCTGTGCGCGAAAAGGAAGTGCTTTGCAGACTTGTTATTTATAGAAAGACTGTAAACTGGAAATCACTTTGACATAACTAACACGAACGAAGTATCTTTCTTCGATCATAGCATGTCACGAATTATTGCGAACACCTTTACAGCATTTTTTTTTCGAACAGCCCAGTTACCTGATACATGTACATCTCAAATCCAGCTTTCATCGGCCGGTATATGTATGTGTAAAAGCGGTGATACTGATGAAGGTTAGTTTCACGATGTTTTCGGATATTAAGAAAATATTATACAATCCGTTACATACTGTATAGATCTTCATGTATGTACTGTATATGCAATACAGTGTTATGTAACCTTATACTTCAAGTTGTAAAATAGTTCTAACATTGTAATATATATTAAATGGAATTCTGAAATATCCGACGGATAACTTTTAAATGTACAATTCTGATAAGCAGTATAACTTAACTATAAACTATCATAATGATAGAAATAACGCAATTCTTTATTTTATTTTCATTTTATCTGTAAGTGATTCTTTAATATCTAGTTTACATTGTACAAAGAATGCCTGAAGTTCTTTCAAATACCTAATACAATCCTATATTACGCATTCAATGTCAATTTCTTTTCAAGACAGAAGACAGGAATCGGACCTTGTCAATATCGCTTTGTAGTGCAAAACTAGTACCCGATTTGCCAACCCGTCCACTGTAACAACCAATTCTAAAATTAACGCCGTCTAGATAGCCGACATCTTACGAAACATATCTAGCCATTAAACTAATTCTAGAAATAATTCTGAACGACGGGAGTCTGAACTTAAGAATCTGCTTGCCTAATTGATTGTTCAATTTACAAGTGAGACCAATCACTTTCTTAACTGTCGTGACATGACAGCATTTATCTCAGAATTCGTTCATATAACACCAGAAGACTATAAAAAGTGTATTTCCTATCCATTATATAAACGACCGCGACAGTCACAGTCTGACAGTTATAAAAAAACTCGGACTTACAGAGAACGAAAGTTTTCGTCATTAATATTGTATTATTCACTTTTATTGGTCTGCCTAATTTCACGTTTACTTTCTATTTACGAATATGTATGTACTTACTTCTTTCAGTGGTAACACATTTGCAAACGTCTCTTGTCACTTACGAATGTGTATGTATACGTACAATGTACCTGCTTCTTTCAGTGGTAACATATTTGCAAACGTCTCTTGCTGTACTGCAATAGTATTTCAACAAAAATTATCAAAAACATTAAAGTCTGGATATGAAAAGAACGACAGTTTCGTGTAATTGGGTATTAAAATAGACACTCGCAAAGGTTCTATTAAAGTACATGCAATGTAATATCAATGCCATCCTCAAGTCGTCAAGTGCAACTGCATGACTTTTAAGTATGACCAATGTTAAACATTCCAGGAACAATGTCTTACAATGGAAACGTTTTACAACTGAAATCTAAACGGGATGTTTGGAGTTCATTTTATGTAATTTAAGTACAATTTGTACATGTTAGTCCATGTTCATGAGTTTTCAAAGACAAGTTTGTAAAATTCAAGATTGTACAGATTTAACTTTAACAAATATTTGAAATTGTAATTCTTCTATTAGTTTCTTCTCCAAATTAGCATATAAAACCAGCCAAGTTCTACCTCTAACTAGTCTAGAGACTGCAGTTAAACATGAAACAATTTCTGGGTTAAGACAGATAAAGCTCGTGTCATTGTGTAATCTGAAACAGAGCTACATAACCATCGTGACAGAGACAAATTTGAAATGAAGCCATAAACTGTTAGAAATTGGCTGTCAATTTTGTTTAAGATACTGTGTTTCCTTTGTGACATTAGCATGTTTAAAGGTTGTGAAGTAAAGTTTATTTAAAGCTATCACAAGACAGAAAATATTTCGTGCCACTCGAAAACCTAGTGTTTTGCATAATCAAATGTGAAGGTGCTCTAAAAAAAAAGGGATAGCCAAGCAAAATTGTTTATATTAAGACATTGTTTTGTTTTCGGGCGATGCTTCTAAACGAAACAGTCAAAATTGTGCTTTTACAGCCTTTATCTATTAACGACATCACATGTTTGAAGAGCAAGCAAGTGTTTCTCTGCGAACGCAGTCGTGTTTTCTTACACTTTATGACCTAAACATCTTCAGACTAACTAAAGTATTCTGGATACAGGTATAATAAATCACTTATTCATATTATACATATTGTATGATCATAACATCTTTTAAATGATATGCTGACCCTTTCTAGAAAAAGGAATAAATGATTCCTGAATTAAGGGAAATAGTAGTAAAGCAATCTGTTATTTATTTTTTTTGTTTCTGAATAGTAGAGGCACAATTATGACAAAATTATCAATACTATCTTTTATTTCTCGATCGATACTTTTTGTCATTAGACTATTACTTCCTTGAATACATATTGTAGGTGGACTTATTACATATACATTGTACCATACATACATTTAACCTATCCATTTATCATACATATATGAAACTAATTTGTTTATAAAATGATGCAGTCTTGCCCTCGGGAAAGGCGTTTCCAAATAGAAAAATGAGTCATTTGAACAAGCACTTCGACTTCCACTTTTGTCACGATTGTTCACTTGTGGTAATTATCAACTGCAACAAATCAAATTCGAAATTTATAGGAATTTTAATTCTAGAAGATAAAAGTTAGATCGAGTCCCTTTGTAACATTTAAGATGATTTATTTAAGACAAAACAACTCCTTTCACATTATCTTATGCAATTTATTGTCTCATTTTCAGATAATTTTTCTACATTGAACGAATGGAGGAAAACATAAATTTCATATTGTGTAAAATTGTTATTGACAAATTTATCAATTTTGTGACATTTTAAATTTGCCATGAAATTTGAATTCTGAGAAGATAGCTGTCATGCAAATATTAAGAGATGACAAAATAATTACAGTCTTGAAAAATATTAAATGCTATACAGCTTAAAATTGACAGTTAACCATTAAACGGCTGATAGAAAAAAAACACTTTCAAATCTAAATGGTAATGTCACTTGTTTATTGCTTAATTTAAATATCCTTGTGCCAAAAAGAACTGGAACACTAAATTAAATGTAAAGATTAGTACCGCTATAACAATGCTATGCTAAGCCACCCAATATAAAGGTCATCATCAATATTAAAAAAACAAAGAATTCGGTACCAAAATGAATAAATTGCTTGTAATTAAATTATTTATACATATTCTAGTATGCCTATGGTATATTTCTATAGTCAATTCGAGTGCTTTGATTAGTATGATAAGAAAAGTAGGCGGAGTTTCGGATATGTAAGTAGCTCCTACCGACTTTTTAAATTTACTCCCGCGTAGAAAATGACATATTGAAATATAAATAATATCTGTATAAATACATCAGTCGCATGAAAAAGTTGTGTTTAAGAACCTAAATATTATTTTTGATTGTGTCATGTAAGTCTTAGAATACCTTCACCTTGTTTTCCTTTAAAAAGGCCAAGAAAATTCAGGCTTAACAGCCATACAGTGTTTTGATTCCGGGAGACAAAAGAATGAATGAAAACGTTTACGTCATCACACTGACGTCATTACTCCACGTTAAAGCGTTGTACAGTTCAGATAAGCCGTACGCAATTAAATCGATTGTCTGCTTTGATAGGTTTTGAATCTGACGTCTTCTGCATAATGTCGCAGTCAGATATTTAATATATTTTATTTATTAGATGGTGAAACTAATAAAAAAAGGTTTGCATAATATAGTTATGTATGATATCATAAATGGTTGGCTGAATAGGGGAGTGAAATCCAACAGCCACTATTTATGTTATTTTACACATTACCGCCGAACTGAAAAAGGTCCGTAGTAGTTATTTTTATATTTTTCAGAAATTCGGCTTATAAGAATCTTTTTGCTTTTATGTTGTATTTAAAAAATAATCTATGGCTTGGAGTGCTTTATCGAAATGGAAGCATTTCCCGTCGGTAATGTGCCTGCATAATAATTCAATCGGCACATCACCTCGGTCCGGGGAATGCTCCAATTCTGATAAAGCACTCCAAGCCATACTATTTATTTTAAATACAACATAAAAGCAAAACGTATCTTTTACACAAAATCGCAAGTACAGTAGAGCGTCAATCTATAATAAATCGCTACAACTAAGAATGAAAGTTTATCAGAACAACTGAATGTGTAACACGTCATTCGCTAACTTTACCGGTCATAACTTTATACTTTAGACAAATACTGAAATGGTGACCACTCTATCATATAATTCATCAGTTTTTAATAGGACCGTCTTGTAGGATATTCACCGGTGGTGGTCATGCTTCGACATATATGTAGTTACATCGAAAGGTTTGAATACGCCAATATATGTCGACTGCATGTTTGCACTTTTTAATGGAATTAATATCCAATACTCGTCTCTCTAGAATAATGGCACTTTTACTGCCAATGGTCAATAAACTAAGTCCCCTCTCACTTTTATATATGGCCTTCGACGCGCGAAAATGTACCTTCGGACATTTGTTACATTATTCGACGATAATTGATAAAAAAAAACAAAAGAATTTACATCTTTGTCACCCTCTTTAAATGCAAAACCAATGTAAAAACTGATAACCACTATGTTTTCCTCAACAGAAACATACTTTTGGCTTCAAAATTCTCCAAGACCATTACTATGGCAACAGCGATTTGAAATGATTCTTTTTTTATTTTGGCTATACCTTATGAAAAAGGCATATCGTGGAAAGAAGACATAAAATAGTTCACCAGAAATGATATATATGATGCTGTTGGGAAATGATTACCGGAATAGTTTAGAAGTGAGTTTTGACGTTAAATTGTGGTATGTGACGTTATTTTTAGAGTGAACAATGACGCCTTAGGTAAACTTTTTCAAAACGTTGTAGTTTTGTATGTACTGGACGCAGGTAACTGAAATTTTCCAATATTGATTTGAAATATTGTTTATTTCAAAATGCAAAAGCTGTTTCCAAGTATTTTGTCCGAAGGCCCATTTTCCCGTGTCGCTGGTCATATGTTTGTGATAATTCATTTTAAAGTTTAAATCAAAACTCCCTGAGCACCGGACAGTACCTTCCAGAATTCCAAATACCTGCTTATTTCCAAGTACGAATTATATATTGGCATGCTCATAATTTTTTTCAATTTCTAGAATTATACCAAATTGTATCTTGGAGAGTCTTCGGCAAATCTTAGTCAAACCTTGTCACGATGGGCTGTGTTAAACTATCTTGTCAACGTCTGATTACAAGTAAGGGCGCTCACATTTGCCATTCGCTTGTAGATTTTTCAGTAACATGTATTTATTTAAAGCTGATCGCTCTCAGTTGCCGTTAGAAAAAAAATCAAAATGTCATTATTATACATGAATATAAACCTAAAGGCTACAATTAAAAATAAAAGTAAAAATCTAGGTAGGAGTTTGCAAAGATCGACAGAAAATGCTGGTTTCACGACACCGCTACACTATATGTTTATATTGAAATTTCCAAGGGTTTGTGACGCTTTTTTGGTATTTCAAATCTACAGATATACTTTACAGGAATTTATACTGGAACCTTTTTATATGACTTTATGTTCTAAATTACGTTATCGTCATACATATTGAAGAAATTTATTTGTTTACCTAAATGTGAGAGCGAGCAGCTTTGATATATAACATATGCTCAATTAGCATGTTTCTAGGTTGGCAAATATTTAACCAATCTTCAGCAGGTTGATCAAGTTAGTCAGCCCGGTAAGTTCAAGACTTGCGATTTCAGGGTTGCGGGTTCGATTCACGGGGCTGCCCAACTGAAATTACTTACAGTCATTCAGATGATATTATACTTAAAAGCTGAGGTCCCAGTTATTAGTGCTATACACCTGGCATGTATAAGAACCAGGAGTGTCTCTGGAATTGGGACGCTTTCTGTATTTTGCACTTCCCTCCAAAAACTAAAATACTAACGTCTTCTTGGGGCGTTGGTCTATGGGCATCTGGAACCAACGATAAAGCTCTAATATACAAACATACTTAATCAAGTTATTCGATTACAATCGCCCATACCACAAATTCAAGGGAATTCGAAACAGTTTTAAGTTGACATAAATTTCCATAACAATATGGTTTATAAATTTGAACAAATGAATATCTTATTTTTTAAGTGATTAATAGTAAAACATTTGAACTTTAGTTTGTCTTCTTCAAATCGGATATTTCAAAAACATGTATTTATTTAATTTATAATATTCTTAGGTCACACTTTTTTCTTTAGAACGTGTTTGATTCTGTCTCTTAGATAATTACCAAGGAGAAATAAATACTGTATGGTGTAGATAGTGTAGAATTTACATCTATGTACTTACATAAATCCGGGAAAGTAGAAATCACGACTCAGAAGTGGGACAATGGTACGTGATACTGACTTGACGTTTACAATTTGGTGTCAATTATATACTTACATTTATACAAATTAAACGTATGTAATAAAAAAAATATCTCCGAGATGTTACCTTTCTCGTAAACTGTCTATAGAATGATATACGTACCTATGTTGTTGCCGTATTTTCAAAATAACAAGTTTGTTGACAAGCACAAATCTATTTCTTGTTAAGATACATGTATATATCGCCTTAAAATCAGTATGATTTTCCGTGACACTATATACATTTGGGTAATTAAAAGTACCAAAACATTATTATATAAAACATGTGATGCTGATAAGTTATTCACATGAAAACGACAATTCACATTGCTATTTGTCTCTCTGAGAAACATTTCCACTAACACACGTTCGAGAAAAGAAAGTTTGGTTTGTGTGCATTATGCCACCGGTCATGATTAATCAGGCATCTCTAACTGATGTTGGCAAGCTGAAAATCAGTTTTTGCTTAAAGCAAAAGTTATGTTGATCATGTTTTAACATATAACTGATAAGTGACAGTATCAACATAATTGCAGTCATACATGTATGCCTATAGTTTGTAACTCTTGATAATAACATGTATAATTGCTATATTATATCTATAAGCATTATTATGGTGCTTCTAATATATTACACTGTATCCTTAGTTCTGTGTCTACGTATAGTACTTATTTGTTACTGCTAACTACGCTTCTGTGGTTTTGCCGACTCAAAACTAGTCTGTTTGATACGTATATTTATGTGTGTATGACTGTCTAAAATCTTCATATACTGAAAACTGTACTCTCACAAAACTAATTCGAAATGTTATATTCAGAAGTATTCTTTTCACATGTAGAATTCTGCAAAATTCGTTTCCTACATCATTTGTCGAGTACAAAAGCAGCTCAAATCATGAATTGTTCATTTGCTTTAATCAACTAAAAGAATTTACATTTAAGTAACAAAATGGTACATAATAAGGCTTAAAAGTCATTCCCCTCTCATTTTAAAGAAGATTTATTGCAGGCAAATACTGCTGCATTAGCACTGCCTAATCAGATTGTGATTATTTATTGCTACTTGTCATACTTTTGCCATGAACATAATTAAAAAAATGCAGGATCGTGTTAGTAGGCTTGACATTTTATAACGTTTTGTCTAAAAATTGACAAGAAATTTATTTTTATTCTAAGAGGATTCGGAACAAAAATATAAAATGTTTATATTTGAAAATTCTATTTAGGACATGTATACATAACAAGGGCCATCCAGACATGAAACTGTTTTTAACAAATGATTTTCCTTAAAGCTGCTCGCTTTCATATGCCGTTAAAAATAAAATCTTAAACAATTAAATACTAATACATGAATATAAACCTAAAGGCTTCAATCAACAAAAGAGTAAAAATCTAATTAGGAATTTGCAAAAATCGATTGTAAATGCTGGTTTTATGGCACCGCTACACTCTATGTTTATATTGGAATTTCAAAGCATTTGCAACGCTTTATTATTTGGTAGCGTATTATTTAAAATCTACAGATATACTTTACAGGAATCTATACTGGAACATTTTAATATAATTATATATTCTAAAATATCTCATTTTAATACAGCTTGAAGAATTTTATATTTTTATCAAAATCTGAGAGCGAGCAGCTTTAACAGTTTGAATATTTAAATAAATTTAACATCAGCCGTCTACTCAAAATGGCCAAATTATTTAAATTATGGCGCTGTACTTAGTGACCAATACGTGCATTTTCGATGAGCTGTTGTTGTTTACTTGGTCGAAATTATACATCTGAACGATTGACAACAAACGATCGATCAAGCGTTTGAAACTACCCACAACAAAGGTTCTCCTAATTAAAGGACCGGTACCAGTATAGTAGTTTTTTATCTGTTTTTAATATCCTAGTAAATGCAAATCCCTCTACTTTGTGAGTTGTATTTTATTTCGTTCTTATAATATGAATAACACAGTACTGTGTCAATTAGTTCTTTCATGTTGGCATGGGTATGAAATAATTTCGCACAAATGTAACATGATTTAAATGAACGTTTTTTTTTAAAGTATATTATATTTAAAGTCCAAAGAACATAGTGGGTATTAATCATATATCTTAGAAAGGTGTCTTAACGGCAAAATTGACCGTTACATTGTATAAGTACGAAAAGTAGTGTAAGGATATATTGTAAAAGCTAAGAGGTTTAAGGTGTCTGCCGGTCATCCCTTAGGTTTTGGGTTGAGCCCCACTGGAGACACGACCGTACCTCATCATATGACACCAGTATTGATTTTTCAAGGAAGCGGACACGAAAGTGACTCAATCAGCTACAAGCTTTCTTCACAGTCGAGCTAAAATAAACTAGTATAAATTATAACATTGAAAACGTCCGAGGTAAAAATGTGTTTTTTCCGTGGTGAAAAATATTTAGTTTATCAGTAAGAATTTTGTGTGGTGGAATAACTGCAAATCAAGACAGATTGTTTCAATGAAAATGCTGTATATCAAATACAAGGTCAAACAAAGCAGTCATAATAATTTATGCATAATTCAAACTGGCGTTGTGGTATATATTGGTCTGCCAAGGGAGCATATTAATTGACGGGACAAGATATTATTTTCTGTAATCCCAAATCCAAAGGCTCACAAAATAATTAAGATTTCTTATTTCCAATTTATTTTGTGAACGTATATTTATCCTTCTTCAATTATATCCGTATTATTCCAAATCAACGTCTACGATTTTTAGCCGTCAGTCTAATAGACTATCCACATCCTCTGTGATACTACCATTTGAAACGTGGATCTGTTCCATCAAGATAAAACAAATATATAATTCCCGGTAATTTCAAATAAGTTTATTCGAACACCAGAATAATAAGCTTTTAGTCCAGCTGGAAAGTTAAAGACCCAGGAGCACAATTAGACGTAACTCTAATTTTAGCAAGAAAGATGTCTAACCGGCGGAAAATACCTTAATTTGTTCCAAAACTTTTTTAAATAGATACATTTGTAAGTACATGTTAGAAATATAGCGCAGTATTTTTTCCAATGATATTGCAAAAAGAAACAAACGAATTTCCATGTCTTTCTCATAACTCTTTCTCACGACGAAACGACTTGAATACAAAAGAAGGCACACGTGTTAGAGTGAATAGTACATGGTTGTATCCTGTCAGAAAATATTTGTGTCTTTTTCAGTAAGTTTAAAGTGATCCTTGGACTTTCACTTGTATAAGCAATCTATTTACATCTATTCTACAGTGGATTAAAACACTCTTCATTATGACAGGCAAAGCTTTGAATAATTGAGTGTTGTTCTCAACTAAAATTGCTGTGCTTTCCACTTTGCATTTAATTTGACTGTGGGGTTTAAAAAGCGATTAAAGTGGTTATTAATAAAGAGCAGGCCATGAAACAGTTATATAAGAACATATAATTGTATTACTAAGAATGGCTAAAGCCATTACTGTTCATTTGTTGTATGAACCTTTTGACTACGTGTGACAACATTAAAAATGAAATAAACGTTAAATACTAAGCAAAAAATATGAAAATATTTAACTTTTTCAATAAAGATTATATAAGTCTATATCCCTGGTGAATACCTTTGACATGTCGAAACATTGGAAAGTAATTAACCTTAAAAACTTAACCTTTGTTGGTCGTGAGTTCCACTTCCTGCTTATTTTTCTTCTGTTCTTAAATAAAAATGAATGAATAAAAGACGCATCCTCCAAGGAAGCATTACGCAAACCAGAAGAACATCCATTGCCCATACCGTAAGACTGAAACACGAAAAATATATTAAACGCGGCATTTCACATCACCAATCGCAGATAAAAATGTAAGCACACAAACGTTATATCAGCTGAGTGTGAAGGTCATTAATGTAATTTCTGGCTACATTATTCCACTATTTGAACAGTGATTGTCCAATCATTGTAAATAACAACTATTTCCCAGGAGTGTTAAATACTTGTTTTTTAGTATTTTATTGGGGTTTGTTGACCGCTGATGTAACGCCTTCTTCTTATTGTCTTAGTGCAGAAGGTTTCTCCCTTATACACGTTTACAGATCTTTGTATTCTCTTTTTGTTGCTACATTTATTGCTCTAATTGGCTTGTCGTCAACACATGGAGTCCATTTTACAAATTACGTAGGTTGTCCATTTCACAAATACTTAGGTTTTATTTGCTGTAGTATTTGATAGAGTCACTTTAAACATAAAATCAGCATGGAGGAAATGCTTTGTCGGTTGATTGCTAAAAAGGTGTGTCTTGGCCCAGACCGTATCAACATCATAATTTTCATCGTGCTAGTAAGAGACACACCATTATCTATTATTGCTCGCCAACCTTTCGCTTTAAGACCTAGTTCTTTGGTGTATTCAATATATGGCATAATATTTTACCCTGAAACCCAAGACTGATGAGAGCTGAAAAGGATATTATCTTGTGTACAAGTGTAAATGTAACACATTCCCATAATTCCGTTGATTATCTATTTTGATAATCAATGTTCCTATATATTATATTTGGGCCAGGGATTGTACTTAAACAAAAAGGTAAAATTGGCTCAATATTGCTCACGTGACTAACATTGGCTTCATTGACTACAAGGTCGGTCACCTACATTTGTATCGCATCAGAGGAAGGATCAGTTTTTACCTTAGGGTCATGATTTAAACAATATGTGTAGAGGTCTACCACCCAATGCTACACCTCTGGACTCTATGGTTTTAGACGAAAAGATTTCCTCATATTAGCTTAATTTGTTTATCATACCAGTGCCGTGTAGTCTAGTATAACAATGTATCACGAGTAATCTAGCATGTTCATAAAAATGGTGGCAATTCCTTAAAATTCAAGGAAAAATACTAGGTAGTCCGTGAGGTTTAGCTCAACAAAATATTTTTTACGATTACATTTGAATGCATTCCCAACAATCTATGCATACTTCAGCGGGGGGAAAGGAACCAAAACACGTGGAATTTTAATGGCCAGGGTATAGGATATATCTTGAATATCATCAATATGTGGTGAAAGTAATATGAACGAGAAAGTACGAAAATCAGGCACTTAACTGTGTTTATCATCCGCCATTGTCCGTGAAGTTGATCAAAACAAAGTCACGTGATTCCCCACAGTGTAATAAGTGCTCTAATAGTATTGCCTTTTAACCAATTATGTTTCTTTAAAACACTTTTATTTAATATCTTTATACAAAGTTACAATATACATTCCTACAAATTCATTTCGCTTTTATTGAAGGACGTTTGCATAATTTTTCAGTCATAACTAACAGAAAAATAGTTCTTATGTTTTGAAATAATTTTGTTGCAAGCGCAGCATCTTTTATTGCACAGTGTTTATAATTCAGCTTAATGATGTGAGCTTTTGACACAAGTGTATTAAAGTACTAAAACAGTGTGTTTTAAGATACTGAACATTGTTTAACCTGCTGATTTATGACATACAGTGTTTTGTATATCTTGTGCACAAATTTAGGTATTTGTAACAAGCTGCTGACTTAATCAGTATTAGGTAAATGCGTTCGATGTACTAAAAACTTATTTCTGGTAACAACGCCTTAAGCTTTGAATGTATATTTTCCAAGCCGGTAATCATAGTAAATACGTTTAACCCGTTAGTTGAAATATTGCTGCTTTCTATAAACATAAAGTAAGCAATTTCACTAATTGAGTTACTTGGCAATCAATTACATGTAATTATAGAAGATACTCTGAAAACATATATAAATAATGAGTCATATCCTTGAAAGATATAAATGAAACTAGACCTAACATAAATCTTAGGGCTGATTGTTATCTTTTGACTAGGATAGTAAAAAAGGAATTCCCTGATTATCTTCACTTGCAATGGCAATACAACTTGGACACAGAATTATATATTTGGTTCATACTTTGGTAATGTTCATTGTTCAAGTAGTATAAATCATTGATTAATGCCTTTCTTAAAATAAGGACGGTCACTTTGAAGGGTCATATCACTTAAACATTAGCCTAACTATTAATTTTGTTCCAAATACAGGATTCAAGGATCTTTTTGCCTGTAATGTAGCTAGTTAATTAGAGAAACTGGTCTCTGGCATCCATACAAAGATACCTTTTTCGTTGGCAGCAGTATCCAATTGAATTGCATATAACAATAGCAATTCAGTTGATTGTCACGCAACTGCAGAATAATTTTTATTATCTGACTATTCATAACCATTTTAAATATAGTCTCTTTTTTCCATTATGAAATACTAGATGTCTTATTGGTGAGTACATAGACTCTTTTAAAGATTATATAATTAGAGAGATGAATTTTATATTTATTAATTTGTACAATCTGTGTCAATAGTTTACTATAAAAAAATGTTTGAAAGCTCTCTGACTTATTTCGTTCGTGAAAAAGTCGAAATTTTAATTTTGACAGTTTCAGAAATGTACACAATCATTGAAACTCTAATCAATTTCAACTAAAGTATCAACTGACTTATTGTAAATAAAAAGTGATATATTGCCGCCGCCACTTTATTTCTTTAATCTCCAGTTCCCGGAATCGCTTGTAATATACAGACTTTAACAAGAAAAATTAAAAATCTTGAACAATATTTTAAGGTATAGACCTTAGTTGTCGTCTACCAAAATTGTTTATATACTATGCCCCTTGAGTCAAAATTTGCCATACCCTTGGGGTCATAATTTTATATAAAATAACATAATTATGCAATTTAAAAACACACCAATTCGCCATAAGTGAACGGTCTAGACCTTAGGTACAGTATATGGTATGTAGTATGTCCAGTAACTATTCCAATTATATCCTTAGTGTCAAATCTGGCCCCGCCCATTTGACAAATTTTCATGTTTGTGGAGCTACTTTAATGAAATTTTGACCATGTATTAAATTGAACAGTCAAATAGATTTAAACGCTACCTATGATGTCTGGGATATTGGTCTGTACACTTTCACAAGTTTGATGCTACAAGAGACAAATTAAACAAATGTGAACAGGTTAACTTGGATAACATAGACTTTGACATTTTGACCGACTTTCAACGATGAAAGTATCTGGGTACTCGAGTAAAGTACATAAATAATTTGTACAAAATCAGTGTCTACGTTTCATGCGAAATATCACATTCATTCTCACGTAAAAGAGAAAGTTCACGAAAAGGTTTCAGACGAAGGACAAAATGAGGTGTACAGTCTATTACGTCTAGTATACTAAAAAGAAAAGATCGTACGGCCGTTTCCTGAGATAAAGTAGTGTTTTATTGCATTTCAAATACAGAAATAAGACGTTTCTTGACAGAGAGGGAATATAGTTGCTTAAACCGCAGATGTAACGAATGTTTCTTGATTTTTATTTGTCCCTAGGCAGCAATTTTATGACTAGTGGTAACGTTGCGTGAGTTTACATCTATCTTTGGTTAAAAGTGGCTGTGAAAAAGACGTTGAAGTTTCAATCCTAGACATTTCTTATAGTACATCATTATATCTTTTAATGGAAGCAAATTAGTTGTTCTTATTATACAACTCAGAAGGTTCTTAATATTTCCCAATTTAAGTTAATTTATATGCATGCTCTTGCGTTCCCTTTAAGTTTTTTTTAAAGGATACATATATTTCCCCAAATCACTATATATATATTTATAAACAAGTTGCATCTACAGTCTATAAATACATGTCTGTGATGCAGTGTAGACAAGACTAAAAGTGAATAAAAAACAACACGAACCTTTGATGTTAAAGAACAAAATCTTGAAACAAAGTATTCAAATGATTTCACAAGCAACAAGTTAGCAATTAATGTAACTGCTGTCACAACCCAAAAGCTGAACAAATGAATAAATAAGTGATTTAAGCATTAAAACAATTATTATCTCATTTGACCTTTGTGCTGTAAGTGGCCGTGTCCGACGCCATGAACGTGGGCACACATGTCCAGATAAGTCACAGCAAATTAATGGAGACTGTAGTTGTCCAAATACAGCCCTCATGTGAACACTATCAAAATATTCATGTGCAGAAGAATATCATTGTTTACAAAACAGCGTTTGCTTACTTTAAGAGATAAATCAAATCAATTGAAATCAAAACTTAATTTTCGATTATTTGCAGTTTGTTTTGACATTCTTCTTACATATAACTGTAAGCAGAATTCAGTTCGAAATAAGAAACAAGCTTCTGTTTCTGCTTATTCATATTTGCTGAATATCTTTCGTCTTATTCAGATGAAAAGTACATGTACTAGTATGCCTACATGTAATCATATACGATTCCACAAGATCAACTTACATTATTGTACATAAAATTATGAATATATAATTATTCACTGCTTGACTGATGGTGTAGAAGGAAGATAAGTCTTCTGGACGTGTCTTCACGACATGCAAAACAAGCATCATCGTAAATCATGTGCGACATATGTATATTTAAATATCGATTCAAGAGGCGAGAAGCGCAGATCTGTCATTGTTGATTTTGATATAAAATTCTGAATTTCTAAATATGCTGAAAATTTAAGTAAAAATACTTAGGGAACATATAGAGAGATGTGTTTTTTACACCATTACTGCAAATTGTCGTACGCTACTTAACGTTTCTCTTATTTGATATGAGAGTTCTAATGTACATGACATTGTACGGTACATTGTATGGCTAATATAGCACGGTATGTCTGATATATCACGCACTCTTCTTGAAAAAAAGTCTTGATTATAGACATAGACGCAGAAGCGAAACAGTGTATTATGAGAATGTTACTTGTTGCAAACAATGATTGTCAATGTGATGTATACACAGTCTTACTTACATAAATAACGTGGCGCCATGAGTCAATCAAGTGACTTTAATACCGATCAAAGTTTGACTTCATCTAACACAAATAAATGCACATGGAAAGAGGTTGAAATGGATTATTTTGTGATATATTCCGACATCAACAAGGGGGTGGCATTATTGGCGTCATGTTAATTGAATTAAAATTTTACAGCCAAAACAAAAATGAAAATTATTTATTATTATAACAATTGTTTTGTAATTTTGTTTTACTGGTGTTATGATGTTATTCGAAACGTAATTTATTTCTTTGAATAAAGATGTCAATTATATGGTTGTATACCTATAACAAATATAATGCATTTACAGACCAACCTCTAAGGGTTGAATACCATTGGGAACACATACATTTTTTTGTTGTAGAGAGATGCTGTGCCGGAAAGGTCCATTCTTTATATAACTATTGCAATAGGAAAGAAAATGTGTGCTTTTTAGAGAGGTTGTTACTCTTTGGAGCTGCCGATTGGAGAGATTTGTTTGTACTCGTATTTATCAGATTATTATCACCTTAAACGCCTTCAAAATGGTAGTATCTAAAGTATAGTTCGGATCGATACCGATAGATAATTAGAAGGATATAAGGAAAGCCATAAAATTCCCTGTGGGTATTAATGTATGTTCTTCTTGTGATTAGTTTTGGACGAAGAGTAGCAAGTTGAACCTTGATCTTTCAACAATGAACGAAAATAGTGCCGAATCAAAAGCATAGACTGTATGTTACAAAATATCTTTACAAGAACTATTTAAAAAAACGATTGGCGGCGCGATTTTGGGTATATGAAAGCGATGGGTAGTTAAATGTTATTGTAAAAACTATGTGGAGTTCACTTTTTATGCAGTTAGAAGGCGCCAAATGTCACAAGGTGAGAAAAAAGTAGCATTCAGATGATGGCTGGCTCTAACGACTGAGCAACCCGGCCGCTAAATTTTTCCTCCCAATTGTGATTAACCCCGTCCGTGACACGTGCATCAAAAATACAAATTTAATCCTTGCTTTTTATCAAATAAGTTACTCGATATAACTTTACCGTTATTCATTGGTACAGAAAGTATAATTACTCTACACTTGAAATTAGCATTAGTTTGGCGGTTACGACATACTTATTATGGTGAAAGTATTTACTTTTTACGAAAAAATATAACAATTAAATTTAATTCAATTGAAATAGTTTATTGCGTTCAACATACAATAATTTGCTTATAGCAAAAAACATGATTGCATATATACGGACGACATGAATTAACAAAGAGTATACACTACACAGTAATGGTGAAATACATGTTGGACTGAATTCATAATACGGAATTGACAGCAAGTTTCATTCTCTACATAAGTTAGTAAAATATAAATATTTCGATAAAAAAATTAATATCTGTACTGTAGGCCACGTATAACAGTAGTGTTTCAAATGTTACTTTCTTAAATCCTTGTACTTAGTACATGTAAGCAATACTATATGTTTCTAAACGTCTGGAGTTATAGATGGATCCATACCAACTTTGAAAAAACATATCAAGTATTCTTTGATTTATAACATTATGATTAATCAGCATATTAAATTGAGTTTGCCAAAAATACGACAAACCGCACTCATTTAGTATAATTTAGATCTGGAACGCCCAGTTGCATTTACTTTATGTATTGTTTTGGTCGGCATCAGTTTTTAACATCTTATACGTTTTGAACAGTATTGAGTCTTCTTTAGATGTTAACAACTTAACCCAGTATTTAATCATTATACGTTTTCTACAAAATGTACTTATACTCATCGGAACTCTACCAAGTTCACCATAAAGTGCATTTGAATTCGTAGAACGCTTAACACCTAAAACGTTTTTACAATATTTTGTGTGTATAAGTTCAACGTCCGGTCCTGAATGATTACCCCCAGATTTATGCGGCATAATGTTTACGTAGAAGCAAACAATGAATCAAATAGTCTAGACTTCTGCGATATTGGTAGATCTAGCTGGTTACATACTACAAAAAGATTGTGTAAGGAGTACGAACCGTGTTGAGCATTCTCTTTTGTGTACGATTACTATTACCGTTTTTATACTAATATACACCTAATTATTTAAATGTATCTACAAGTTCAATGCGATTGTTATACAAGTAAAAATCAAAACGAGTATGCAGACCCTTTTCAAATATCATTACCTTGGTCTTATTTATATTAAGACGTAGACCCCATAGGTTTCTATATTATTCTATGCCATTTCATATAGCCTCCAAATATTTTGGGTCGTGCGCAAATACAATTGCGTTATCGGCAAATAATAGAAGAAATAACTAAGTCATCAATGTTCAGAATAATAAACACCATTCAAGAAAGACTGAAAACGCAAGAGTATTCGGTATTATCCAATTAAAAGGTGTCTTACAGAGTCAATTTGAAACATGTTATACACTTTACTCGTCATGTCATTGGTGGTTGAAATGTTACCAACTTCCGATCAAAAGCGAGCATTATACGGTTGCGCCGAACAAAATCGTTTTTAGGATATTCTGAACTCTGGGTTGCTTGATCATATATGTAAGGCCCTAGGATATTTCGTTATTACAATTTATTAAACGACAGACGAAATTCAATAAGATAAGACATGTACGCCTTTAAAATGTGTTTTATTCAGATATATTGTAATTGCAATCTTTATCAACTATTTAAAAACCTTCTGTCGTTAGTTTAGTTTGGGATACAGAGTCAAATATAATAGGAAGAATTGACATATTATGTTTCTTATGTATTTCGTTTAATAATCACATGAGTAATACATAGTTTTCGTGTTGCCTGTCAAAATATGCAGCTAATACCGGCTGATGCCGTAATGGGACAAGAATGGATGGAAGCTGATCCAGAGGATCATGGAAAGTAATCATCACCGCGGGGCGCGAAGTAAACCGCATCTATTAAGTAAGCTTGCAGACATAGGATATAAACTGTATGTTGTAAAAATAATTTAGGCTAGAAAAGGATAGCAGCTTTCAAGTAGACACAGGGTGTCTAGTTACATACATACACAACACCAAACATAGGATCAGATAATACATATGCCAACTATATAGAGCTTTCCCTCAACCCTGTGAATGTTGGTCTGAATGTCACAGAGTAGATTACCTTCGATACAATTTGTCAGAGACTGGCTTAAGCAAAGCTAGCTTTCTAAATACTGACGAAAACTGTAATTTTTATCCTTTATTTGACAGTTTTGTCGTTTTATAAAAGTAGCAATACATGCTCAATACTGTCATACATTGTAGTTTCATACGAAACAGCAAATTGAACTATTGATGAAATGAAATAATGGCTGCTTTCAAATGCAGACTTTTCTGGTATTGATATAAAGATTTGTAAGCTGTTGGTACTTGATATTCTGCTTCATCGCATCGTTGTAACAAAACAGATCTAACACTCACAAATCAAACCAAAATGATCAAAAACCAGTCAGGAGAGCAATTCCTCTATCTGCTTTTGGATTGATTTAACAGGAGGAATCTTTTGTATAACAAGAATAGGGCAAACACTTCTCTTGATATTTTAGCCTAACATAACATAGATAACATGCAAAAACCGTACTCTCTGGCTGAGAGAAATTGCTGAATAAGACTTTATACTCTTTCTGCATACGTACATGCATGGGTGTGATGATGCGTACACTGTATAGATATATAGTGGGCGTTTACGATATCGTAATCCTTATGAGCCTAATCTAAACGATGCTTAGGAGTTTGCAAAGCACTTGAATCAACAAGATACACTTGTAGTACCAGTAATAAAACATGTTGGCTCTTTCTCATAGGTCTGGAAGTGTAGATTTATTTTTGAAAATAAGCAAACTAGATATATAAATTTAAAGAGTCAAATTCTTAAACTGGGCGCAATTTGAAATAACATAAATCGATATGTAACACGCAATCCAAACGAATTGTCAACAAGTGTAATTAAACCAAAAGTTTAGCGAAAAAAGACGTGTTTAACTGCAGTCAGCCTTTCATAATTTCTACAATTTTCGAGCGGATATCTATTTATTATCACACGCAGAAATTTTGTATCTATTCCCACAAACGAAGTTTAGGGGTGTATATGGTTGGTCTGCGGGCGGTCGGTCCGTTGCATTTTCCTTATAAGGAGCATAGCTGGAATTCAATATAAGTTTAAGAAATGGTCAAGCACATTGGGTTATTGTCCTTTGTTACTTTTCCTTGTCCGGAGCATAACTCGAAAACTACTTGGCCAGGTTGGACTTCAATCAACTTCATACAATGGTCAATCTCATTGAACGGAAGTGCAGTGCACAACTACCATATCTCTATCTTGAGTATTTTCAGAGTTATTGCCCTTTGTTAAATTCCTTGTCCGGAGCATAACCTGAAAACTACTGGTTCATACAATGGTCAAGCACAACAAGACAAGGAACAGTGTACAAAAACCATAACTATATCTCGAGAAATTTCAGAGTAATTACCCTTTGTTAATTTTCCTTGTCCAGACTATAACTTTAAATCTATTGGTTGGAATGAGTTACAAGTTCATACATGTACTATGGTCAAGCACAATGAGAGGTACATGTAGTGTGCAAGAGTATAACTCTTATTTTGACAATAACCATAATCCTATTTTAGTGTTTTTCGCAAGGTATTTTGTTACTACTAATTTCGTCAGATTAAGCGGTATTTCGGAGGTACTTATCACTTTTAAATGCACATTTTCATGGAAGAAGCGGTATATTTTGACACTTGACTTGTGCGATTTCTGAAGAAGACATATCAATACATTGAATAGAAATCAAACCTATCTTTTTCTTGAAATTCGAGGACTTCGCTTATTCAATAAAAACTGTAATAGGAGACGGAAAGAAAGTTCCTACTCTATACGAGTTAAATTTTACTCGAGTATAACGCAATTACGGACAAGTGTTCGCGGGACTTGAATTGCAATACCATTTATTACTGACCTCCTAAAGCAGCATTTAATGCAGACACTGTATTTAAACTCGATCCAATGTCTATTTTGTCACATCGGTATTTGACATGATCTGACCTTATTTACGCATTGCATGAGAACACAAACTAACTGAAATTGTAGCTTGTAACTAAACTTGTTCAAACATGAGAGGCTTTCTTTGCTATCTTTATTATATTTACGGATGACAACGTAACAAATTTTCGTTCTTCCAAAAGTAACTTATCAGTGCGAAATAGCAATAGCACTTTGTAGTTCTGCTACACATAACAACAATATGTACGGCGTACTACGACTAAACACTGTTATTCGTCCCTTCGTCTTCCATATACGGTACTGTATGTTGATGATGGTACGATACGTTTAAATTCCTAGACAACTTACGTAACTCTCAAAGTAACTTGCATGATTTATCGAAAATTTATAAATTAGTATGATAGTATGATTACAAGTAAGTGCTTTCCTTGCATGGGGTTTTGCTTTAACAGTTACAAAAATTTCTGGTTTCATACGGAATAATAAAGCGTTATATGCTCCCAGAAATGCGAGTTTGTTCTGAGTCAGTTAATTTGAATGACAACCGTAACAAGAAAATTAATTCAGTTATGAAGTATTTAATTGTCCTGCTCAACAGTAATTAAACTCATCATAAAATCTCACGCCATGGCAAGATCGAAGGAGAAGACGGAATGAGAAAATAGGGTTCTTGCAGTGTATGCTGCATTTCCCACAGAAGTTTTCCTGCATGTAGTATAAATTATACTCGTTTATAGTGTGTATGTCGTTAAACAGTAGCTACAAAAAATATACGTTATAACAAACCTATACGTTATTAACAGTAGCAGGCACATATCAGTTTGTTACCAAGCCATAGTACAATGACCGTACAAGGAGAAAACCCTTTTCAATCTGCTGGAAATAGCCCGAATATACTCCTTTGATTTAAAATAGTGTCAACCATTACTTTTTATATACAGGTGTTGACGTTATTTCAACACAACGTTTTTATGGGCTGTTCGTAAATAGTACGATCCATAATATTTTTTTAAAGATCTAATTCCTCTCTTGCATATGGATCGGAGATATTAAAATAATATTTTAGAAGCTTTCATTTATATATCTTTTTTACATAATCAATGAAATCATTTGCTTATATATGTAAATAAGTGGACCAAAAGTTTGCTTACGCGTTTAGTCGAAACATAATTCGCAAATTATTATCAATGACTCGCCTTAATTCTTACACTTTTAGATTTAAAACTATTTATAGTAAGAGTAAGACATGTATGATCAGACGACATTTGTGTTAAATATATCTGAAATGAAAATACAAAACATGTATCATCAGACTTAGTTAAGTGCCATTTATTAAGGCTTCACATTGTCATTCAAAGTATAGCTGAACTGAACTATAGCTTCAAGTGTCAATATTTTCATATATACCGGATATTAAATTAGCATACTCAAAATGGCAATCATAGTGTACAAATGCCTGCATTACACACACCGTGCGATCGTTTGAGCAATTTGTCGCATATTGTCACAACGTAACAACGGGTTGATTTGAACAGTTATTTGAATTATTATTTATTACACTTTGTAACAAAATGTTACAAACACACACATAATGTATGCTTGAAAGTGTTTTTATAGGGGAAGGATGTATACATATGACTCTTTTCCTTTCGAGCTACTTAGTTTCCCGGTTTCTTAAACAGTAGCTACAAATCGATACAGTAGTGTTTTGCCCTGTGGCTATAGTATTTTCATAACACGTTCCATTTTGTAATCATATCGTTTAGTAGCAAGATCAATACGAATGTCCTTGAGCCTTAAAGGTTATGACATACACCGGCCCAAGGCTTTGACATTTAGGACTCTTGACGTTATTCTCTGAAGGCTCAACGCTAAACTTTCGGCCAAGTTCCCGGGAGCTGTTAAACTCCTGCATAATGGTGCAACATATAAGGAGAACCCTAACCTTTGTGGCTACTGACTGAATCATCCGATTCTGAAATTGGTATGCCTAGATTTAAAAGTAGTCGGAATAATCTGGTAATGTTAAGAGTCTTAGTCACTAGCATAACAGAATATAGAGAAATACGCCCTGTCTCTGTATAACAGTTTATTTCGAAACACCTCCTTTTCCCCTGAAATGTAGTACGTTAGGTACTAGTAATGGCGGTAATTTGCCCCTCCGATACTTTTCCGGAGAGTTAAAAGTGTATTATGCATGTATGGAGCATAACCCGAAGAGCTTCAAAGGGATTTGGTTGATACTTTATAGTGAAAGATAGAGGTCTCTGAATTAGAGGGAGTGCAGTGACCAAGAAACATAACTTTCGCTTACTTATTTTCTTTAATTATCCATTTCTATGTATTACATTAAATGCTTGTCCATAGGTACATGTAAGGGATTCGATGGATATTTCTCACTGTGATATAGGACATTGAGGGGAAGTGCAGTGCCTAAGAACCAAAACTCTAGCATATCCTATTTCTGAATCATCGCCCATTATCATTTGGAATTATACTGAAAAAGATATAACACATAGTGATAAATGGTAAGGTGAATTACAATGTTTACTAACCTTAACTATAACTTGCATCCTTTTACAATTTGATTGGTTTAGCTTGTGGCGAACATACATGTAACTCGTTATATAAATCTAAAAGTGTTATATTTTCATATTGCATATTAAGCAGAACATGTCTATCGATGAACACACCCTGTGTTATCTAGTATCTAGAAAACTTATGATTAATTTATACTTGCCTTGACTTTTTTTTAACATATCTTTTACTATAATATAATCAAAATATATCATAATTATCTTTCAATGCACTGTATCGGCATCTTACAATGCACTATATCGGTATCTTACAATATGCACTGTTTCGATATCTAACAATGCACTGTGTCGGTATCATACGATGCACTGTGTCGCTATCTTTTGATGCACGGTGTCGGTATCTTACAATGTACTGTCGGTATCTTACAGTGCACTGTGTCGGTATCTTATAATGTAATGTGTCGGTATCATACGATGCACTGTATCGCTATCTTTTGATGCACGGTGTCGGTATCTTACAATGCACTGTGTCGGTATCTTACAATGCACTGTGCCGGTATCTTACAATGCACTGTGCCGGTATCTTACAATGCACTGTGTCGATATCTTACAATGATATGTGTCGGTATCCTACAATGCACTGTGTCGGTATCTTACAATGCACTGTGTCGGTATCTTAAAATGCACTGTGTCGGTATCTTACGATGTAATGTGTCGGTATCCTACAATGCGTTGTAACGGTATCTAACAATACACTGTGTCGGTATCTTACAATGCACTGTGCCGGTATCTTACAATGCACTGTGCCGGTATCTTACAATGATATGTGTCGGTATCCTACAATGCACTGTGTCGGTATCTTACAATTCACTGTGTCGGTATCTTAAAATGCACTGTGTCGGTATCTTACGATGTAATGTGTCGGTATCCTACAATGCACTGTAACGGTATCTAACAATGCACTGTGTCGGTATCTTACAATGCACTGTGTCGAAATCTTACAATGCGGGAAGACACAGCACACTTCAGATTCCGAATAGTTGTCAATCGTTTTGTTGGAAAGTGTGCACAGGCAACATCTTTCTTCAACTTAATTAATTTCTTACTATATATCTTATCCATCCTGTTGTCCGCCTTAGACAAGTTGTTTCTCCTTTTTCGACAGCTTACACATTTAACAAGAGACAATTGTTTGAAGAGTTATCTGGTGCATGCGTAATTGAAATGCTGGACTTAGTCATTGCACTGTATAACAACTTACATACATTGTTACAGAAGTTATTATGGTAGTAAATAAATACACAGATGCTTGGGGTATGGACTCGCCACCCAATCTATACTTATCCCATGTGGTACGGAACGTATATAAATACAAGATTTGAAACAAATCGATTTCCTCTATCACATCTCATGCACCTGTACTGTTTCTAAAAATAGTAACGATTCGAAAACTTTAGGCAATAAAAATGTAACCAGTCGTTTTATTTATAAATCTGCTTTTAGATTTACCGCTATATATAGCATTCCCACAAGACAAAATCCCCGCTGTAAACGTAATGGTACCCCGCGCACGCTTTTCAATCTGCGATGCGGGGAACCTATTTTTTACTTCATGTATATACTAAATCTGATTTGTGCGCAAGTGACAGAAGTGTTTTTCCTCGAAATTCTCTTTAATTCAACCGTATTCGATGTAATTTGAAGTGGGATTTTATTCAGAATATTGTTTTGCATCGGAAAAACCGGTTAGTTATTCCTTATTTACACGAATGCCTTAAATATGCGATTGGAGTTTTCAGTTGTTTCAAATCTTGTTTTATATACTTGTCACCATAAACATGTGATCAGTAGGTAAGTAGAATAAGGCTTGCTTTGTAATCTGTGCTAAGACGCAGTTGTAGGATGTATATAAGGTCTGCGTGAGCAGGGCAGGTGGCCTAAGGTGATGAGGTCCAACCCCAGGAATAAATATGCAGCTTTCAACTCTTTGAAATGTTTGGGCCAAACCTACATGAAAAGTGCAACATGTAAATTCGCATGTTTTCTTAGATTTACCGTAATATTGAATCTCCTAAACAAATACGACGTTTGCATATTTTCCGATACAGAAGGATTAGCCTCATGACAGTCAACATGCATCTCTATGAGAATTAATATTTTGATGTATTGAACTTTTTCTGCGAATTGACAAAAAAGACAGGAAGAGCTACAATAATCAAGTTTATTGACTTCAGAGACCAACTTATCATTGGAATAGGCATTGACGTGAACTTGAGGGAAATAAGCGCTTCTAAAACTAGCAAATTCTTGACTTCTAATGAAAGCGGATTCATAAAGCATAAACAACTTATATTTTCTGTTGATACATATAATTAGACCATTTCATTTATTAGCCAAGACCAAATGAAAATAGAACCCTTATTTTTTACCAGTGCAAATTGTGAAAATCACAAGTTTAAAAATAACTCCACCACAAGGGAATATGGTAATGGTCTCAGCCTTTCCGTGGGCTCATCCCAAATTCTTGTCTGAGCTTGTTTATGAACCACTAAGTTAAACTTGAATTCAATGAAACATAATAGACTGCTTCACTATCAAATGGCAATGCGCACATTAGCGGTAGAAGTTATTCCCCTTTGATTACTTTTAGATAATTTTATACCGTCGTCTCTTAGTCCAACTAATTGTACGCGCGTCCAGATATTGTGCTATTTTTGTATGGGCAATATCTCTCCTCTGCGTACAACATAGAAACCTGGCTTTCCGTGGTGAGCGTTCCTCTCAAATTTTCGGCGGCGGCTTTAAAGCGTCAAAAGTCATAATAAAATTAATATTTATGTAATTTTTTTACGATACCTTTAAACAATATCCATTTCCACATCAATTTATTCCACTTGTATCTCGTAACATTTCAAAATATGAGTTTTGATGAATTATAAACACTTGTACTACCTAAGTTTACACATCATCGCTAAAGTCACGTGATAAATACCAAAAATCCGTGAAAGGCTAACTGCGGAAAAGCTTACGCGACGTAAATGTGTACGTAGGCTGTTCGTCAGTATTTAAAATTTAAATATTAACAATTTGTTTTTCATATCGAACTGGTAGAATGTAGTAGATTTTCAGACTTGTGTTCTTTATCATCAGAAAAAAAGAGAAATAAAAAAAATTTTCTGCAGTCACCATCATTTATAGAACTAGCAAACAGTCCGGTTATTTTACGTACGGAACGTTACGGGATATAGCCATTTTCAGCGTACATATTTCACTACCGTGGTAGCATATAAATATGGCGGAGGGAATAAACAAACGAAACGGTAAAAGGAAACTTTAGCTGATAACTTTCTTTAAACTTGAGAGACTGGCGATATTGAACAGTAAATACATTCATTTTTATGTTATATTACAGGTTCTAAGTAAAAATGTATTGTCTTTAAATGTTTCTACATAAATCTCTGTTTCACCACGGAAAGATAGGTTTCTAGTTTTGACGTTATAGCGAGATTCTGACCCGAAACGAATATATCTCAGAATTTGCTCAAAAAAACGTATATCAAACGGGAATGCCACGTACCAAAAACGCAGCCTCCCAAAAGAGCCCCACAGCACCCAGGTGCAACCACCAACCACACACAACACACACACACACACACAACCACACACCACCCCCACACACACACACACACACACACACACACACACACACCCACACACACACACAATCATGTACACACACACACATACACTACCGACACTCACTAGCATACAAAGCAAACACACGAGGACAAAACGAACAATTAAAGGAACACGTGGGGCCCCGCCCTTGGAACGGTCAGTGGCAAAAACACCACTGGGGAGCTTAAACGGTCACTTAAATATTTTGACTAAGTCGTCTCTGTGCTAATTTTCGGCATTCAACAAATCTTTATGCTTTCGGCAAACTCACTTACAAGAAATGCCTGGTCGTTCAAATACATTTGCTCTCTTCGGCGATCTTGTACACAACACACCTATATCGACTGGATAAATGTACAGTTTTGCGTTTCCTTGTAGTTAATGGTATAGCAGAAAGGTTTTTAATTGGCGGACATGAAAACAAATATTTCTTCATAAATCTTCGAAAATGGTCACAGTTACACCATGATGACACTTCAGTTAATGTATAATCAGTGGTTTACGATGATTAAACCATATCTGAAACAGCCACTCATTGATTCAATTTACAAGTTTCATGACCTGCGTTAGATTCTGCCATTTATTTTACATGTTACAACTTCAAATTGGCAATACAGATTATGCCATAATTTAAATGGCCAGAAAAAGTTATCCCCAAGTTTTAACACACGGATAGATTCAAAATATTTTCAATTAATGGGTAATCGAAAAAACACAAACTAAGTTGAACTTTTCTAAATAAATCACAAACTCAATCGGTCATATGACCCAGATGTGATAAACTTAGAACTTCAAGAACAAGTTAATGTCCCTGAGTACACTTTCTAGGCAAAATTTTCCTAGTTCGAATGTCAACATCACACATTTAATCAGACTAAAATATTATGTAAATGATTAGTCTGAGTACGTCTATGTTTAAAGTGTAAATATAACTTTTATAATACTCAATCTGCATGTTTCTACCTTAGGGTACTTACACATAGACATTAATGTGTCTTCATTCATTTTATTACAATTGTTTGAAAGCTACAGATTTCATGTTGTTTGATGTTATGTCATTCTGTTTGAAGGTCACGAAGGTCACATGGATTCAAGCGAAGTTCTGATCTTCGACCATAGGAAACTTTTCTGTAACAGAAGTTACTTTATATAATATGTACCACCTACGCTTGAAGCACGAATATAGTTTCAATATTTTATCAACTGCTTCTTGTCTCATTTGCAAATTATAACTGGTATTTACTGCGTGTGATGACTGTTCTCTGGAAGGGTGACCATGATTGGCACAGGAAATGGGGATTGTTAAATTACTATCATTTAATCATAGCGAAATCATTCTGTTGACGTTATATTTAATACATTCAATCACAAAGGAGTATCTAATATGTATATAACACACGAATTAAGTTATATATGATTTATAACTTCAGGGTATGTAGAGAAATACTGCACCGAAAATGGCACATGGGCTCTACATCCTAAAACGGGAAAAGAATGGACTGACTACAGCCGATGTGTAAACATTAAGGTAATACTAAACTAAAGGACTCTGAGATTCCCTTGATATAAGTATCATTATTACAGATATTAAGTACCAAATAGGAGTTTCCTGCGTATGGTGTATTTAGAGCAAAAGATATATACATAGTTCCGAAAATATAGTTTAATCTAATATCAAGCATCATATTTTGACCAAACAGTTTATCCAGCGCTTTATCTTTACAATAAGGTTCCTGAAATCAGTATTTTAAATAAAACATTTATAGGAATCTTTCCTTTTTTATTTTGGATTCATCCGAACGTTCACTGTAAATTGCGCATAATGTTTTCTTATTTTGAAACATTTTATATTGTGCTGTTGTTTATGGTTTTACGAAAGAAACCTTTACTTGGGTTAAGGTTGATATAAAATAACTTGTCAATGACAGGTTGTACCAATGTACCTGTATTTATTCCATATTGCAGGGTTTCAGTGGCGTTGTTTATGCTGGTGTTTCGGCGAGCGCATTTAGCCTTTTACTTCTTGTCCCGGCAGTAACCATTTTCCTCACATTCAGGTAAACCTAAATGTATACAAACCATGTTATATATTTTTGGGAGCATTGGATAGATACATGTACAAACCATATGAGTCAGAGAAAAAGACCTCTCATGACAAAACTGTCAAAGCCGATACTTACTTATTTAAAAAAAGAATAAGGCTAGTTCCTGAAAGATATTTCTACAATGAACCAGTGCCTGTTCAAAGACAGAGGTAATGAGAAACTAAATATTGTCCATCAAAGTTTATACTTTATTAAGACATAACAGTGTCCTAAGGATTAACACATTCACTATCAATATCAACACATACGATTTTCGTCATTTGTAACATGTTTATTATTATTACATTAGGGTCCAATCTCTCCGCCTGTCTCTCTGAATGAGCATGCTGGTAATTTTTGACACTTTTTATTTGATATACCAAAGAAGTTTGAAAAGTTGACAACACTTGTAGTACTAATTAGTTGGCCCGGCGTCGAATATTCAGCAACAATGTCTTGGTTTTGATTTAAGTTGAGCAGCAGTTTAATTTAGTGAAAGAAACATTCTTTGTTACTTCACTTTTGTCACATACAGTTTATAATTTATGTACCTTTTTATAAATATACTTAAACTGCTTTAGAACACAGAGCAATATTTAGGTCAATATGTGCAATAATAGGTTTGGAAACTGATATAATTCACCAACCAGTGACTCTTCTGGCCAAACATTCACCTCTGATTGTTATAAAATAGTACACCTCCGTGTATTACAAGCTGTCTAGTTGTTACGCATTAAAGCTTTTATTTCAGGCAACTGAGAGGGCAGCAACGTATTCAGCTACATGTCTGTCTGTTTATTTCCTTTATCAATACGTCAGTTCTTAACTTAGTATGGGAATTGGTTGTGTACGTTGACCGTATAGAGAACCCTGCGAAAGATACATTTATGTTTCAGAAACAGGTCAGTAACGTGCTCATGCATTGTTGGTGTGTATTTTGAGAATTTCTTTTCATGAATTTATGAATGGTTTATACATTATCACTATACTGAAGATTACTTTCTAGTGGCTGATACCAGTCATAGAAACTGCGGAGATCTAATTTGTGGAACATAATTATTTGTCATAACACGTGTTTCCATGTGTTAGTAAGCCGGGAATTAAATTAAATATTAAATAATAATATTCGAAAGATTTTCAAATATTGTAGCTTTAACTAATCCATATGAATAAATTTGCGTTTATTTGAACTTTATGAGCAGGCTTTTACACTCAAGATGTCAAAAAGTACATAACTCATCACATTAGTCAGCACTCAGAAACGGTTTAAATTTTCTTGCACACACCGTTGGCTTAAATCTGAATCGTACAAGTGGTCACAATAATTAATTGACTTCTTATTGCCAGTTTACTGTTACCGTTTAAACACATCTAAGACTGGAAAAAATTACCAACAGTTATTCCATTCTTTTTCAGAACACATGCAAGCTGATCTACATTCTAGTTCGTTATGCAACTTGTACCAACTACTTTTGGATGTTCTGCGAAGGGCTGTTTCTACACAGACTCCTTGTACATGCTTTCCGTAGTCCGCGTAACATCACACCATACTTGGTCATTGGCTGGGGTGTGTATAAGTACCCTCTTAATTGATTTTTAATTTCATTTTGTGATTACGTGCTGTTTAATATTTTCATAATTACTTGAAACGTATACGTTCTAATAGTAAGAAAAAAAAATGTTTGCTCCATAGTACATTTCATATACATGGTTGTATTAATTCAGTTTAAGATTAAATAGAACTGTACCCATACATTATGATTCACAAGTAACGTTGTACAGCCCCAGCTTAGTATAGAATCTTAGAGCAAGGATTTAGCTTTGAATAACTGTTATAATGACAAAAATAAAGGAACACACATGCAAAAGTATATATTGAATTACATAAATCTAGAAAGAGAAGTAAAGATTTTCAAAGAACCTCGACATAACAGAACTTTTGAATGATAAATAAGTTTCCCTTAAATAATCACGATCTATAATCAGATGTAAAGAAGTAGTTTATTTTGTACAACTTAATATATATGTTTTGCAGTTGGGCCTGCTGTTCCTGTATTGGTTTATTCTATGATGAGATTGAAGTTTGCAAATGATATGTAAGTAGAGCAGCAATTACAGTGATGTCTTGTATATCATTTTAATTTTATTTACATGTTGATATTCTTTTATTTTGTCTAAATACGAGATGATCATAGAAACTGAATGTTAGTGTAATTCACTGCTTATGGTGTGAGATATATTCGCAAAAACTAATCCTAATGTTCTTATAAAGTGTCAACAATGACTTTTGCAGAATTTATTTTGGAAAATTTTGAATTCATTTAATTAAACTTTATAGTATCTAGAGCACCTATTTTATGACTTCAGTGTTATTATTGTGTCAATGTGTGAAGGATTTCAACCAATTGTTGTTTGTACAAAACATTTTACTTCTGAATTACCTTATCAACTTAACGCGTAGTCTGCATAACCTCATTCTTTACACATTTCCAAACCAATTGTCCCTGATGTTAAGGCATGATTTGTTGAAACTTAATCACATAAGATAGTCCAATTTATTATTGTTTTGAACTTTGTATTGCTACGAACATCCGGAGTTAACATTTGTCAAAAACTCTTTATCAATTCCAACTGTATTTCGGATAAAACATTCCCATTCAGTTTCAATAACATGGATTCTGTAAAAAGACACTAGAGGCATAATTCATTGTGATATGAATTGGTATTGTTTCCACTTCGTAGGAAGCAAATTCTTACGCTTTGAAATAAGTCTCTTTTTCGAATTGTGTCAATCTTGTTTTAGTTTAGTTGTTACTTTGTAAGATCCATATGTCTAAATAATGTGCTGTTGCAATGTCTTTAAAATCTAAAACATATTTTATTGTGATTTGTTTCAGCTGTTGGGTGAAAAATGCGGGCGCATTCGAATGGGTGTTGTACACGCCAAATCTTTTATGCATATTAGTAAGTGATGTCAGTGACATTCGCATAAACACAATGTGAATATAAATTTCAACACAAGCATAGTGGTGTGTATGATGCATATAAGATACAATTCTAAATATATCTTTAAGAATTATGAGGATTGTAGATGTACTGTTACTAGAAGGAAACGAAGGATCATTTGTATGTCTCTGGCTGGAGTTTCCCTTTCTTTGGTATTGTAGTGAATAATGTACTGCGTTTAAACGTAATTAGGAACGTTGGTTATGTCACATATGCTAGTAAAACTGTTGTAATGATCACTTGAAATAAGCCAACATTTCTTATATGTCTGCTAATGGGAAGTCTGAAGTGGAATTGTGTTTCAATTCTGTTAATACAGTATGTCAAGTTGAAAAGAAAAGCTTTTGTTTATGCAAAACCTTGTACATTTGTTGATATGAAACTGTTTTTTTAAACGACGTTAGACTTAAGAAACATTGAAACCTTTTCTGCTTAATGATAATTACATAAGAGTTTGACCTTACATAAAAACGACATTGAATTCCTCTGACTGGTTCAACCAGAATATGTTCTAGAAATGTTCAACTATTGGATTACAAGTGTGTATTTGATGTTCATAACATTATACACTCATTAAATATTGTTTAGATGATTTTATGGTGTTGAGACCGCTTATTTATCTTACCTTTTGCGAGTCATGTCTGACTCAATGGCTTAAGTTGTTCCTAGGATATGTCATGTGTGAGAACGAATGGTATTTGTATGGTCATTGCCCCTTTCTCCAATTACAGATCAATCTGGTATTTCTATCGGGTATTCTTCGGATCTTACTGACACAGCTGCATCAGCACCCAAATGAACCAAGTAATTACAGGTAGCAATAACTGTGTTCTATATAGCCTCAGCAAAATATGAACTAAGTTTTTCATTTCAGATACTCGCTATACTATTCAGAAGTTTTAATATCTTGCTTTAAGAAGGTATTGTCAGATTATTTTTAATAAAAAACACCATTAATCGATTTTGTTTTGTGGATACCCTAAGACCAAATAACTGTTGAAATAAGAAATGAAGCAATTTTTAAAACTACGACAAAGTAGTGTCTTGCTCGCTATACCATAATTAAACTAATGTATCAATTATAATGTTCTACTAGCCTCAGGGTGAGCATTAAGAAAACCCCATTGACAATCTTAGCAAATGTATTTCTGTAAACCGATATTTTCCTTAAACTTATAACCACTTTCAGGCTTGTCTAGTTTCTATTTTATATTACTCATAGAAGTCACATGGAAGGCTAATGCATGTTCGATTTTCTTTTTCCAGGAGAGCTTTGAAAGCGACGTTCGTGTTAATTCCTCTATTTGGGCTTCAGTTGTTTCTTGTGATATATCGTCCTAAGGATTCCGTGTTGTTCAATATCTATGAAATCGCTTCAAAAATAATCATAGATTCTCAGGTAATGCTAAAAAAATGTTTATCACAGATTCATATATGTTGCACTTGCATATTAATCATATGTGATAGGCCAGCGCACTTCAATATCTGACTTTAAGTAAGTACGACTATAAGTAGTTCTAAATATTTGTTAACACATTCATCTCCAAAATGGTAGCATTGAAAAAATTACCGAGAGTGCACTGTTACAGTAAAACAAGTACCTTGCAAACCAATTTCATTTTGTATATGTAAGTGTATATCGTAACTGTTCAATGGAAAGTAGAAACATCGATGGGGGCGTTGTCACAGGAGACTGTTGTTGTCTATAGAACAAGTACGGATGAACAGTTTGATACTTGGTGAGAAGTTTAATTTGTTATCCAATGATAACGCCTTATTTTACTGTCTTATCGAATACACTAGTCATAATAGACATTATAGTGAAATATTATGAACTGATATATACAAAGAGCTTCATAAAATGTAATACGAAGGAAATAACCTAAAACATTTTGATCTTAGTGGATGGTAAGTGAAGTTTTCCACTAATATTATGTATTAATTAAAGTTGTTTTTTTATTCAGGGCGGAGTAATAGCCCTTGTGTTTTGCTACTTTAATGGAGAAGTGATAACTTGCTTGAAGAATGCTCTGAGAAAGCTACAAATATACAAGTCAAAAAGACCTTCCCTGGTCACCAACTATACAGTTGTCACACAGAGAATTAAAGAACATGACAATCCTGCACGTGAAACTCGTGATGGATTAAACAGTAACGTTGAACATATAATGTTAACAGAAACAAAACAGCACCCGAATGGGATTGTGTAATTAGATATACTTGTTGTGTTTTTGAAGTGCTACATGTTGTCAGGAGTAAGCATCTAAATACTGCCAATGATAATCGTGACAGTTGTGACAATAATGTAGTACATGTACGTGCAATTTTTATGGGGGAAATTCATGTGAACGCTTTCTCCAGACATCTACTATCACGTTACTTTGTGAATAGCGGTACTTCATAGTGGAACAATGTTGCATAATGCTCATGAGTGGAAGAATAGACAATTATACCACCGCTTAACGTAGTAAAGTTGTGGTTATATCAGAATCACGCATGTTTTCCCGTATCTCCCGTTCGTCCGTCCTTCCAGTTCCGTCACATCTTATTCAAAATCAATTATTTCTCCGAAACAACATCTCAGAGATTAACCGAACTTGCTCGAGTTTACACAAGGGCCGCTAGAATTGGAACAAAACTTTGAAACGGCTTCTTTTGATGAATTAATAGATCTGTCATCAAACCTGCTCTATAGCATCATTGCATCGTCCTCTTTCAAAACAGATAGTTTCGGTCATTTGCAAACAGGGGGCGCTGTTACTAAATATATTAACCATTAAAGAGCTTCTTTTCCTGAATCAATGGATGGAAAGTCACTCTGTAGCGCACATGTGCTTGCATTGTGCCCTTAAGAAACAGGAAATGGTTCCAGTGGATTGCACACTGGAACCGCTGTAAATATAAATAGAACAACCTTTAAATGACATCTACTTATGAAACAGTGCGTGGAATAACACTAAACTTGATTTGTAGCATTCTTGTATTGTCCCCTTTCACACCAAAAGCAGGAAATGGTTCTGGTCCATTGCACAAAAGAAGCTGCTGTTATTAAAATAAGAACATTATTTAAATACAGTATACTACATTATAATAATAATGATTTAGAACACGTCGTAACGTAACATTTTATGGAGTACTACTGTACCAAAACTAATCAATCAGGAGTAAAGAGTACCATAGCAACATAGAGTACTACAGTAATATCTAAGAGTACATGCACTATATTGTTTACACTTCTGTAGTATTGTACAGTACCACCGAGTACTTATGTGCCAGAATGACCAGCACATAAGCTGGGGTATTGATAATTTAAAGTGATAGATGTAGTTACTTGTTTTCTATATTTATTAATTTTCATCTTTTAGACTACAATGTGTTATCTTTAACACATAATCACTGTTACCGTTATATGTAGGTGTTATGTATCTGAGCACAATATTTTGATAGTAAATAAAGGATAATCGAGTTTGGTGCGGTGATGAAATTAGCATTTTATTGCCATACTAAGATAATTGTTTTGTATGTAACCATATCTGAACATTGCTAAACAGGATCATGATCAAGATTTCTAAACAAAAATGTTAGCAATACATGTATAGCTATCAGATGTCGACAGTTGAATAAACAGATCAATAGTAGCACGAACAGGCCATTCATCATGTCACTACTATAACACGTCGCTTTATACTTAGTCTAGCGTAATACATATGGTACAGTTTTTCAAACATATTTGACCGTGAACGATTAAAGAATCATTCAGGAAAGAATTTTGTAGAGTTTTTCTAACTTTGGTTGAACGGAGTGAAATCAATCTATATGCATTATGTCTGCATCTCATTGTACATTTCATATCACATTGAATCATTTGTTTGAAATTTGAAATGTTATAATTAAGTAAACAGTCAAAATTGGCATACTGCATTTTGGCAAAGAAAGCTGCTGGAAACAATGAATGCTTAAAATCATAAAATACGTAACTTATGCTGAAGCAGTTCTATAATAAATTATGAGTGAGCATAAACCTTACACAACAGCACACAGTATGCATATTTCAATAAAATTATGCTAGTTAGAAAGAGTTTCACTAATTTCAAACGAAATCAAACTATGTTACAGATTTCAACATTTTAGGTGAACAGTTAAAAATGTTCATTTTTCTTAGAGTGTTATCTGGTGCTTAGGGGGTCCGATAGGTGACAATTAGTATAACAAGAGATTTTATCGGCCTTGCTTTTTTTATAGGAACAAACATATTGCTTCAATGTAGATAGTAGCATGTAAATGATAGGCTAATGATTTAACATTTTTGAAATATTAATCTTTATTGATACACCGTCAAAGCGAGGTGCTAAATTCATAAATCAGGTATCGTTAACGTTTTTGTCAGTAGTATGTTTTTCAGAGTAGGTATAAAAATCCTGAAAATTCACTTTTAAGTTTTGTTTAAATCAAGTTAATGTTTTTAACATATTTTGTGAAGTATAATATACACAAAGAAAAAAGTTAAGCACCCCCTCGAATTTTTAGATTGACTTATGTAACGAAGCTTTATCATGAAAACACCGTAAAATTGAGCTAGGAAAGAAGAATGTAATCCATAACAGCAACCCTTTGGCAAACAGAGAACGGCAAAACTGTAATGTTATGTTGGGCTTTTCGGGTCATATTGTTGAACAATCAACGGGTGCCGTTTTATCCGAAATCAAAAACACATTAATAAACTTTTAAGTATGGATCTGCAGAGGTCATAGAAAGATTTAAGGTGGCGAATTAGAGTAAAAAAAGCAGTTTTTGGTCTTCAGATGACATCCGTACTTCCTACGTTCATTAACAGAGTAAACCTTCACTGTGCCTGGATGACCACCATGAGCCTCCAGGTGAACTTCGGATCTTTTTAAAGACAATCCTCTTACACTCGCAGTGCAAAACTTATTGCAGTTCGTGCAGAGGGTTTTTGTTCTGATTTACAGCATTTTTTCCTTCGATTTACTGCATAATTGTTTTTCTTTTCAGTTTGATTATAATTTTTGAAATATAGCACATGTGAAGACTTAGTGCAAAATCCAAAACCTCACCAATGGCCCACATTAAATATGATTTTATGACGTTATTACATGTAGGTACATCCTCATGCATCAGTGGTTCGCCAACCTTTCAGACAAACGAAATTATGTAACGAATGCTCTGGACGTACGAGAATGATGTAGGTAATGATTGAAATAGTTTTCATGTTGACAAATTATGTTTATTACCTGTACAATTCAATTTTAAAGGTAACTGGTATAAGAATATACATTGTACATGTTCTTGCATTTAGCATCTTTGATATTGCATTATTAAAGCTTAAACGCATTCACTTCGTCGTGTTTACTTTTAATTTTGTCGAGAATAGGAATAAAACAGTCCCTTTGTCCTTAATTTCTAAATAATGTAAGTACAAAACATTTAATATTATTGTGTTTGTCTAAATTCATAAAATGTAATAATGAGAAGGCACCTTGTGGGCTAATTCCTAGGGGAAAATGTCTTGCTTAACCCTACAGAACAATCATGAGCTATTGATTTCGAATTTTATACACATGAAAGCTTTAAATGAATGTGATGGCAATTCGCTCCTAATTCTGTAGAGACATGACGGTATGATAAAATAATAAACATTCACATCCGCTGTAGAACAAAGAAGATCAGGCAGGTCCATGTTTCAAACAACATTTGTGGTATCCTATTTTAACTTACTTTGTAATTAAATATGATATTTCAAAACTTCTGACATACGACGTACATGCATAGACTATGCCTTAGTTTTGGGACATGAAGGATATCATGTTGAAAATAAGCTTCTAAACAGTTCTGTTGCACATCAAAATGAATTTAGGTTTCATGAATTCGCAGACACATGCCTGATAATGTCACACACGCTGCTGTTCTTATTTAAACTATTAAATTTAGTAAATTTACTTATTTAAATATTTGAAGCGTTCGTCTTTGTGCTACCGTGTACTTCAAAATAAATAGCTCTAAAGTGATAATGCTGGCAACAATTTGTTACAGTCGCTCATGCATGACTTACATTAGGCAATAAAATTCGCAATTGTAGAAACTAGAAACGACATATAATTTCTCTGTTCAGATATTTCAATAAAGACAAATTTTACTACCGAGATTAAAAGACGCATATTAGATAAGTTAAGAGGCAATGCGACTTTTGCCAACGATTCTATCGCTGTCTTCATCATTCGGTTAAGTGCTCATTAGACGAGGTGATTTTTTCACTATCTTGACAAAGGCGTATTTCTAAGGATACAGAAACAGCCCTGAGCACATATTTCTATTACATTTATATACACCTCGAACTGGAACACGAATAGCATTAGGTATCTATATTTATCTGACCTATGGAGCAAACTTAATGATAATGCGTTCAGCACCCATTTGCGTCTATCACGTGTAATATTTTTTTACTGAAAAAAATATATCGACAGAACATTAATTCTTTTAGCCTAAATTATTTTAATATGTAGACTAGTAATAACATAACAGATCATGAACGCCCTGGATATACAGACATTAATGTAAACGAAGAACAGGAGTGTCAATAAATCGAGACTCCAGACTGTCATAAAGACCAAGCCCTATTAAAATATCGAAGAGTTTTGCATCATTAAGCATTTTAAGTGTCAGTTACTTATGTCTCATTAGGTTCCCGACTCGCATTAAACTTGCATCGGAAACGACACTCGCGATACTTTCTGTGGAAATGAGACGACACACTGCATTATTTTAGTTTGAATTTCTACTAAATTGGGTTCGTTCCAGCTGAGCAAAGAATCCATCATTGATGAGAAAAGAAATTATTGTTGTTTCAACAAAGTTTAACGTCCGTTTCAACTGTGTTTTGATCATTTTATACAGTTGTTGTGGTCTTTTTATACAGTTCCTGAGTTTGAAAATAACATTTATATCTGCTAAAGATTTTAGGGGACTCATATACTGCATTCCCATTAGATTTGTCAAGCTTCCTTCATCTATAATAAACTAGCATGTCTTTAAAACATCTCTTTATTCTGTGATTCCTTATAACAACTGGATATCAAACAAGTGAAATATGCAAGGATTGAAATTGCCACCACAAATAGGAACAAATGTTGCAACTACGATGGTACATGTAAAATCGAATTTACAAAACACGATACTAAAATGTTGAAACTACGATGTTGAAAAGACTAAACAACGATTTACAAAACCGTCTTAACAACAATTGTGAAAAGCCAAAACCACGATGATCAAATATCGAACCCAGGATGTTGAAAAGTTTAATCAGCGATGTTGAAACATGTAATCCAAGTCAAAATTTTATATGTATAAAACACAATGTTGTTAAGCCGAAACAACGAAACTACGATGCTAAAAACCCGAAACCATGATGTTCAAAAAGCTTTAGCTACGATGTTGAAAAATCAAAACTACAATATTGAAAATTCAGATGATGTCAAAAAATGAAAACGGATGGTAAAGTCGAAAGCACGCTTTTTAAACACGATCCGTGATGTTTGAAATTGTAAACAACAACGAAACCATAACAATTGAAAGGCGAAGCAACGATCATGGCAGTGAAAAGTCGAAACAACGATTTTAATAAATCCAAAAAAACTTAGCAACGAAACGTCGATGATGAATAGTCGAAACAATGATGATAAGATCGAAATAATAAAATGATGAAAACATTTCATCCTTATGTTTTCATTATTTCGACATTTAACCAGCGTAGTTTGTTTCGACATTAAATTTTTTACACTGCAATTTGGACATTTAGTCATGGTGGTTTTGATATTTTGAGGTTTAAACATCATAGTTGAACTAGTTTACTTTGACGAAGGTCCTTACAAGACACCGTAATTAACAGTCAATTGTTACCAACTAGTAATTGCATTATGAATGCGTTTACAACCAATTTACTATAACGTTTCGATAATTAAGCCGTTCTTGGCTATTCAGCTCTTTCAATGTACTCGGCAACATCATGGCTTCAACAGTGGAACTACAGGCAAGTGTCCATAAATTATTTACTAGCAGCTCCGTTAGCAACTTCATTTATCCTACGTATGTTCTGAGCGTATCTTGGTGCTGGGACGCCTGTAAACGGTTTACAATTTGACAAGTTGAATTGTTTTGTGTAGATGGTTCTATTGTTACATGATTATATTGACAACTCTGAAGACGGAGCAGTAACAGACAACTCACACGTAGTTTCAGATCGTCTGTATTATACATTTAGTGCGAGTGTTTAGTATACTAACTTAATAGATGTTATTTCTGTCGGAGTGATAATGTTACTAGTATCAAGACTACGGTACTTCGAAAACTCATGCTCTTTATGAATCGAGTGAGCACAAAATGTAGGATAATATATTGATACCTGTAATGTAAAATGCTTGTTAAGCTCTCTGGAGTGATTTACATTCAACATAAGCAAGCCATAGTACTCACTTTTCGAGACTGGTTTATATTTCTTGTAAATTCTCGCAAATATTCCTTTGGCTTCCGAAGACAACTATTAGTAGTACAGTGTAACCTGCCCAGTTCGGCACCACTTGATGGTTAAGGTTACAGCAGGTTGCCAGTTAAACGTGTTTTTAAATGTGATGATTTTCAAATCCTAAAATTTATTGTACCCGGTTTCTGAGAAGAGCAGTTTCTACTTTTAAAACCGAACTACCCATCAATTCTAAATAATCCTTCAGATTGATCACATCTCATATCTATAAAAAGTAACATAAGTAATCAACAGTTTTGGTGTTGGTATGATTGCAAAGATTTATATTGTTTCAAAGATAAGAAAAATATGCGACAATTTATCATAAAAAAGAATTTAGTCAATTTTTCTAAGTTAATGTGCATAGGTTGTAAGTAACTTCTTAAACGTTCGACAGATACAGCATTATGCCACTTAAGTGGTCTGTTTCTTACTACGCAGTTTAGACATGCACTACGATCAAAACGCGCTGAAAGTGACACACCTCATATACCGTTTATACTGGCAATACTTTACCTACATTGCATTTATAAACGCCGTTTCATCGGTTATTTAATGAAAATGTAGGTTCTGATAATAGACGGAATGTCGTTCTGGTTCACTACGCAGTTACGATATGTTTTCACTCCAAAATCGAAAGTAGCGAAGTCGCGAAGATACTACGCAGTTGGGAGTTTTAAGATGATTGTTATTTAGCTATAGAATTTATGTAGAAAAGACCCAGTTTTTACGTTGCTGTCGCTATTAGAGATAATTGTTAAATTTACCTTTTAACTGCCATAGTCAGGGAAGCACCGTGGTGTGCATTTGTTAATATAGTTGAACATGCAAAATAGACTTTTAAAATGCACCGAAGATTTTGTTAATCACGTGAAGCTAGTAGCAAAATAGTTTCGTCTTAAAACACCTTTTCAACAGTGTTTCAATAGACAGGTTGAATGAAATTAGTGATTGATTACTATGATTATTTACAATAATATACAATAATATACTGTGATTCATTCATTTTGAAATACGTACCATTCGTGTGTTTTGCATGGTTCAGTGTAATAAAATAACAAAAGTTGAGCCGCGTCATGGGAAAACCAACATAATTTGTGGCCATGCAAGCAGTGTGGATCGATACTGGTCGCCCATCAATGTGTAAGCAGTTTCTGTTTTATGTTGTGTTTTATGGCATATGTTACATGTACCATACAACTGTTTTATCGTGAACGGGATAGATAGGAATGTTCGAGTATAACACTCGACAGGAAACAATTTGTTATGAATGGAACACCAATAGAAAGTTGTTTTATTATTTCGCGTATATTACATGTGTGTATTATACCATGAATGCTATCGATCATAAATTGTCATGTCGATATTAAAGAATTGTGTTCTGTTAATGTTTACAACGGTGCAAAAATGACGTTGTAAGCCATGCTCAAGTGCTCAGTACAATGTATACTTTGCATTAAATATTCCGACTTTGTTGTAACATAATAACACCCAACGCTGGTTAAAACAGTTTATACAGTTTATTGTTTATCTAAAGACACTTTACAAATTTTATAATTCATTCAATAAGCTGTCAAGTCTATTTCATAACTGAGATAGTAAGTAAGCGGACAAACAGTATATCAGACTAGCCAACTGAGCCAACCTGGCACAGAGGCTGTCTCTTAGCTCCCTTAACTAACTTACTGCCTCTTCCTAACTTTCCTCCTAACCTCCTTTTTTTTACAGAAATAACACAGGTATATATACTAAAGACGCCAGACTTGGCTTATGTCAGACTTCTCTAATTTCTCAGTTATTTCCTGGTTTCATCAGAAAATGTCCCGACAAAGATCAAAACATCCGGGAACATTAAACTTACTTTAAATGTGAATTACAAATAAGACCCTTTGGCTAATAAAGTTTTGACAGCTTTTATACCTTCCCATTTTCAAAGCAGATTTAATAAATTATCTATGAAATTATATGTTTGCTCTTATTACGCTACAAATGCCTTCCTTTTCTTTTAAAAAACAAATAATAAAAAAAAAAAGGAGCGAACGTTATTAATCAGAACTTTTACTATTTACCAACGGGTCATAACGTATCTGCTCAAAATCTTGGCACATCCGTTTTTAACTAAAGTTTCTATATAATTGAGTAAACTAATTTAGTAAATATATAGTAGAGTAATCTTGACAGAAATACAGGAAACGACAACTAAGGGATACCTTTAATTGTTCGTCACCTTTTAGACCACATATGATATATAATGCGGCACTTTCAGTGGTTATGCATCAGGTTTTTTTTAAACAGTAAAACAAGACATAAATAGGAATTCCTTAAACATTTCAGGTAAAACATTCATACGTAATGTTCAACATAACATGCACATAATAAATCTAATTCGGTAAGAAATTAACACTTGTATGTAAAATGTTTCGTGATACAAAATACATTATTTTGAAAGATAAGTTTTCATTCTGCAACATGTTTCCTTTTATTTTTGGAATTCCTGCGTCTTTTCCTGATGCATGTTCATTGAAGTGTTTGATATATAATACACAAAGAGAAACTGAAACGAGAAGAAAAATATATAGATCTGGTTTACGCAATGCATGTAACTGGAATCATGTAAAATGTGAATGCTAGTGAATGCTAATACTTGCATAAAAGTAACTATTTTTTAACTAAAATGCATGGAATCATTCTATATACAGTGAACTACTTAAGATTTCTGTTCACTGAGTGTAGGTAACCAAAATACCTTTAACAATCTCAGATGAAACATCATGTAGGCAATTCTTGTACAGGGTGTCTCATGCTTCTACAGCATGCCCTAACCTACAATTAACACCACTAGTGTTCTTCGTGAGCCAACATACACAACGTTGAATGCAACACGCTTGAATTTTTTTCACTCACTGGTCATCCTTATTTACACAAATAAGCAGTTTAACTGTACATACATGACACGTCATGTCAATAGAAGTCAAAATCAATACAATGATGATTATTGAAAATGTGTGTTTTGTTATATTTGTATTAACTGGTAGAAATTTAGAGTGAAAAAAAAACTTTTAAAAGGCAGCAACAAAATATACAAAACTATCCCTGACAACAATAATTGAGACAACGGTAAATTCGTTAACAAAACAAAATGGTTTCCACATGTAACACATGACTAATTTTCCTTTTCTTTCTTTCTGATATTTTTTTTTAACTAAAAGATAACACGAACTGCTTTTGAAAGAATTAAGTAACTTAGTAACATCTATTTAATTGTCTTGCTATTTCAAGTTCAATATATGTTTTGAACTGTTATATAAATTAATAATAGATATATAAAGTGATACAAAGCATCTGAGGTCCAATTTTCTTCCGAGTACCAGTGACCAGACAACCATAACGTTCTCCAGGGTTAGCCAGTGTGTCTCCTTGCTTGACCATACTCATCTGTGCCAACTTGAGCTTTGGAACAGATCTGATTTTCGGTGTACAACAACTGAAGTGTTTCCACAATCAATCGGGTAGCGACGTCTTGGGTGTATTTTTCTCTGGAATTGGCTAAAGTTCTTTGTGCTAAACATTAGTAGTTTCATAACGTGTCAGAATTTCAAAGGTGTTCCCTTATGTCTCATAATAACTTCATATGTGTGTCTCACACGTGTAGACTTGCCTTTTCAGAGTTTCATTCAAATTTATCAAGATTTCAGCTGTATAAGTAGTATAAAGTGAGAGCCAGTCTAAAGGTGAAGTCACTAGATAATTATGTTCAAATACTTGCAGTAATACACAGCTGTATGCATTTTACTGTTGTCAATTTTGTTAATTTGTTGCATGGTACAGCTAAGTTATGTAATGTGTTGACTTATGACAGTTTGTAAATACATGTTTATGTCCTCTGGCAGATTAATAATAATTCTGAATTGATTTGTATGTTGCGCAGTTTATATTTCCACTTTATGAGAGTTCATTTATGATTATTTCAATACTTTAGATGCAGTTGAAATTCATATTCTAGACAGGTGTCGTATTTGTTGTTGCACTCATGCCTGTTACAGTACCCATGCTTCTAGCATATCTTGCAACCCTATGTCGTATTTATTAGATTAATGATTCTGTATTTCCAAAATTTGACAATGAACAAAGTAAGCTATATATAACAAAATAAAGTGCCCAGATAAAACAAAAAATTAACCAGGGATAATAAGAAATCTTTATACAACATATATAAAACAAATGACCATATTTAGGTTCTATGAATCAGTCCGACAATTGAATTTCACATAATCAAACAAAATACCAACACCAAAATATTTACAGAGATGTCTGACCATGACATGTGTCCTAACAATGTGCCTGACAGAAAACATATGTCGCCCAAATTTTGCGACAGCTTAACCAACAGGGAGTCAGCCCATCCATACCTGTACAAACGTCAAACATAGCTCGAAAGACAGATCCGTTATTCTTAAATATTACTATAAATACACGTAAATTAACGAGAGAACACATCCCTCAACACGCAGTCACAATGCGTAGATCAACAGTTGTAGAATCATGAATGTGCCGGCGAAACGTAGCGCCGAAGGCGTCATCTGCGCCCCTAATACAATTAGACACCATTCAACTACACTGGAAGTCACTAATCTCCAGGTTTATCAAAATTCTGAACAACATAACCGGAGTACAACATCTCCGCATCTATTAGCATAGAAACACGACAACAAAATATCGTACGGGAGTAAATCACTTTTACCCCACACATGTAATAGGTCTCAATATTTATAGAATAACGCATAAGTTCTCAAGTCTACCAAAACGCAATACAAAGGTAACCATGAAATGACAAAACCTAATAGGTTATTTCCGCATAGAAACACATGGTAACCATCGAATATGAATTCGCAACAGAAAACACATCAGAATAATAACATGATCGCACATTAAAAACAGTAAAAACTACAACCTTAAAACAAAACTAACACCGTTTCCCAACATTCCGAAGAAAATTCATTGTATAAATTACAAAGCATATATATATGAAGAGAAGACATTCATCACAAAACTTAACCTTGTATATACACCATCAATCGTTTACATATAGCTTTAGTTCATTTTATCTATTTTTTTCTTACTTTTTCGAGTTTTTTTTATAGCTTTTTATGATCTAGCCGTTTAGATTTTCTTTTGCAAAAATGCTTTTGCAAAAATGAAACCAATGATCGTATAGTAATTTTTCTTTTTAACTGAATGCCCAAACTGAACAAAATATGTTCGTAAATACGACTTAGCTTGCGCCATACTAGAAATAAAGGTAAAAGTAAAACAGGTCTTACAGTTTTCGGCATCCGGCGTGTCGTAATAATGCTAGTACTTCGGCGAAATGTCCTGACGTTGTTCCAAAACTTCGATCCTGTCGAACGGTCACCAAAACAAAGCGTTGTAACATAATAACACCCAACGCTGGTTAAAACAGTTTATACAGTTTATTGTTTATCTAAAGACACTTTACAAATTTTATAATTCATTCAATAAGCTGTCAAGTCTGTTTCATAACTGAGATAGTAAGTAAGCGGACAAACAGTATATCAGACTAGCCAACTGAGCCAACCTGGCACAGAGGCTGTCTCTTAGCTCCCTTAACTAACTTACTGCCTCTTCCTAACTTTCCTCCTAACCTCCTTTTTACAGAAATAACACAGGTATATATACTAAAGACGCCAGACTTGGCTTATGTCAGACTTCTCTAATTTCTCAGTTATTTCCTGGTTTCATCAGAAAATGTCCCGACAAAGATCAAAACATCCGGGAACATTAAACTTACTTTAAATGTGAATTACAAATAAGACCCTTTGGCTAATAAAGTTTTGACAGCTTTTATACCTTCCCATTTTCAAAGCAGATTTAATAAATTATCTATGAAATTATATTTTTGCTCTTATTACGCTACATTGTTCTTTATTCAATACTTAGTCTAGAAAAGAGATCTACGTCAAAGGAAATACATTTTGAACAATTACATGTACGTTTATTTACAAGCGGACAGTTAATCTTACGATAATTCCTGGTAAGGACCAGTACTATAACTATAATCTACTTAAAAATTTGCAAACTTTCTCACATAAAGACACGTGGTCAGTAGCGGGGCTCGATCCCAAGACTCTCAATAATTGAGAAGTTTTAGCTTCTCTAACCACTTGACCAAGGAGGAATCTCACCGTCCGTAACATTGCTCAATGTGCCGTTACACCAAGTGATCAGATATTCCACTTAAAATTATCAGACATATTGCAAAACATGTGATTAACATTCCTCTCCTAAGTACCAATCCTTACGATAATCTATGTTTCAGACCGCATTCAGCGCTATATCAATATTATTGTACAAGCATATGACAATATTCCAACGGAATAGGCTTTGCGTTGAACATTTGTAATTCTTAAAGAAAGATACCTTACAACCAACACGGTGTCAAACAATAAATACATGCAAAAACATTTTTAGAGGAACATGTTAGTACGGTGACAACGAAAGCTAAAAACGGAAATAAGCTGATCATGAAATATAACAAAGAATGTCATATACATGTACAGGACATTGTACCAAAATATTATACATGGTCTGTTGTTTGTCAGACCACTTGCAACAATTGCCAAATGTTGATGCAGGCCGCGAAATGCAAGATGGAGTCCAAGATGGCCGCCAGTTCTCTGAGTTTTACCTATATACATGAAGGAGTCTATATTTTCTTTTACAATGTACGAACAGTCTTGGAAAGACTTTGTTGATGACTGTTTGAAAAGTACTTTTGAAACATACAACTTTGAGATACTGTAATATACTAAGTTAAGGTCTAATATAAGGTCAATTAGAATGAAAATTAACCTCTACATACCTTAATGTTAAAGTTTACAATTAGCAAATTGATGTTCCAAGAAGACTTCTAAGAAAGTTTATAAGAAAAAAACACGCTTCTAAAACTACAACGTGCGCGTTCTATTGGCGTGATATGCAATTTGTTAGTAATTCCAATGTAGATGTAATTCAAAAATATTTTGCTATGCTTACTCACTTTTTTTTTTAACTCGAACAAATGACAATGGGAACCTGGGATGACAGTAAAGCAATTGCCTACAGAAAATATAGTTTACCATTATTTCATTTGATTTAATACAATGCATAATGTTAACTTTTGGTCTACTTCTTTTTGTCTTGTCTCTTTTATTTATTTTATTCTATATCAAAAAGTGTGCAGAAATGTTTGTTCCATCCTTAAAGATGATTTTAAATAAATACGTCAGATTTTATCCGCCAGGGAGCAAATTGTCATAGTTGTTTTGAAAGTGGAAATTAAAATAAAATGTTTAAACAGAAAACAACATTATGGTAATATTCAGTTAAATACAAATCAATAGAGCTATGTTTTAATCCTTAAAGGCAGATAAATTTATGTTATGTAGGTCTAGTAGATTGAAACGTATGTAGTCAATAGTTTTAGTTAAAGATGCAGCCATGTGTATACAAATGTACAAAGGTCTTGTTTATGCATTAATAATAACACATTTAATTTAAGCTTTTAGTCACTAGTGAAGTTTAACGCACGTTATTTCGTGTTATAACATCTGTACAATCCCGTGGGATAGTTGGTGCCCGATCCCGTTAGGCTACATCATATTCCGACGAATTCTGAAGGTGTTATAACACAAAAAATGTGCCTTAACGCTTCTCTACAATAAAATCGTTCAGAAAAACAAACTTTTAAGAAGACTACGTTATTTCAAAGGTCCATAACTAACACCAAATCGAATTTTCTTTAAAATCTGGAACCGTAAAGGGCGTCTTCTTATAAGGAAAAATATGACATACTGCATTGAATGTGACCATATTGTGTTGAAAATTTGAGTTTAACAAAAGAATTAATAAATTATATTTTGCCTTTTAAAAAAGGAAAGTAGGTTTTCCCGTGTTCAAATATCTTTGTAATTTTCCAGAAGTCTCCCAGAGAGAGGCTGTAAATAGGTTGTACATGATAAGCATGGCCTATTTTGATTTATAATTGAAGAACTTCACTTCCAATGATATGCAAAGTATATGTCGGACTGTTTACAACATTCTATAAAGCGAAAGTAGGACAAAAAGACCACCCAGGTCAATCTAAGGAAATACACAAACATTCACTCGTTTTTCTGCAGCAGCATTTCAAACAGGGAAATACTCCACGGCTATTGTAAAGTTTTAGAAGCCATTTTCAAACTGTATTTCCCTGTTACAATTCTAGATTTAAAAGAAAATTCGATTTGGTGTTAGTAATGGACTTTTAATGTAGCTTAAGTAGAATCACACGAAGCTGACTCTCGTGTCGTTTTGGATACGTTTTTTAATTATGCGGGTCCAGGGCCTCACATTATTTGACCTAATCGGCCATGTTGAATCAAGTGCTGTTAAAAATTTGCATTACAAGTTCAAGGATTATATGCGGATTTTTATTGAAAGGATAAAAACTTGATATGGTTATTCTACGGGTATATGACCGTGAAATTCGATGAAAGAGGTAGTGTCCAGCGTTCATTATTTAGAGTGGCCATGTAGCGAGCATAATTAAAAACGAGTTATAACGGCACGTGAGCGCGAGAATATCCCCGTTAACACGCGTTTTTCCTCCTGTTAAAACATCGGCAATATGAGCAAAACCATGCAAATGCTTTATGCTAAAATAAGTATAAAACAATAAAATTGTTTTAGTTAGGAGTATTAATTGATGATGAATAATTAAATATACATTATTTATATCAAGCAGTGTCGGCACTGTAAACATTAACTCGGTGCATGTACATTTGTATAAATTCCACCAAGACTTACAGCTCCCTATGATAAAATTTGCTTAATTCATTTGCAACTGATGGTATCGATGATGCAAAATGAGCATGACTCAGAATTATTCAGACCATTCAAAGAAGTCTTGACGCAGACAAATGCTGCTTTTGTAATGAAAGGTTTCATGAAAATGAAAGTCTTGTTCAACCGGATTTTAAAAAAGTGTGAAAGTCTGCTGTCTATTTGTAGCATAAAACGAGATGGCATTTTTGTATATCTCCATTCAAGGGAAAATTACATTAAACATGGAGAAATATGCATTTTCTGCAACAGAAGTTGTCGTTGAACGTTCATGCATCCATTTTATTGTAATCCAAACCAGAATGAAGTCTCAGTTGAAGATCAGAAAGATTCATTTACAGATCATCAGTTGGGAAACGATCTACATGATATGGTGTGGGAAGTGCAACTGACAAAGGCTCAATGACAAACGAATTTTCTCAAGTACTTAACACTGCTGAATTGCAAAATGATAGAGAATTACTTTCTAGGCTTCTAAGTTCAAATGGTGATTTAGTGTCTATAGAGTCACGTTATCTGAAATAGAAGCTATGTTTCACTTAGTATATTACAAAACGTTCATATGTACCACACCAGCCAAGGATACCATTTATAGATCATTTGACTTACTCAAAGCTGAATTTAACGAGTCTGTTGCAGTTAAATATATATCCATGAAATTTCTTTCTTGACAAAGCGTCTACTTTTCAAAAGAAAATGTGTTGAAGTAAATGATAAACTTTTATCAAACTTTTTCTGAATTTTGCAGAATGTTGCAGTTCAAAACATGTGTATGAACTTTCATTCATGAAATAAACGAAGTCTAATTTTCGAATGAAAAAGGTATCGGGGTAAATGATAAACTTTCCACAAACTATGTCAAACACGTACTGAAAATCTCATGGTCAGATCTCAAGTTTATTTCAAGGGAAATATTAAGTGACTTAGTTCGCACTAAAGTGTTGGATGAAGGTGTCGTTACAGGAAGAGCAGTAAAACTAGAATCAAAACATTTGGGGTGGAAAATTTATTTGCACCATACCATTTGATATAAGAAATTAAAAGAGGAGTTTAGTGGTTTAAGTCGCGCATTGAAATATTCAGAAGTCAGGCTTGTTTACGTCTGCTGCATTTTTATATCATCAACTCAAAAGAAAACATAGTCTGATCCTATGGTTCCTACACATATCACGGTAAGAGAATAAGATGGTACTGTAATTTAATTTTCGCTGTGGCACACAACTGGGACCATAATGAGAACACCCTGAGTAGGAAGAAATCCACGCCTAGAATGGCAAGCATAATAGGTATTTTTAATTTAGCTAACATTAAAATATATTGTTTTCATCTGCAGACTTCTTTATATCAAAAAGCTTTCTCAGTGTCCAATTATTTGAAAATACGATCTAACACCTTGTACATTTGTTACTTACGTGTTCTTTAGCAAATAAAGTTATACATTTAAAAGTTAAAGAAACAAGGTGTAAAATTGAAATAATAAAGCAAAGTTTAAAATATGTATATTTATTAATGTGCAGCTATAAGAATCGGTATTGCCACATGGCATTCTGCCGATAATACAGTGGATATATTTTAAATATGCCATTTAGGAATGTACCTTTACATTTCCAGTGGCTCCTCACAACAAGACTACTCAAGTCTTCACAACAGTTACCTCCAAGGATAGTGTAAATGGTATTGACACTCAAATTCTGTGCAGAGTATACACTCCCGTGGTTATAGTTATACGGCGACCACTAGTCTGGTTCCCTGTCGTACTTGCATCCTACAGTACGTCAGGCAAAGCTCAATAATGGCGGCGCCCAGTGGATGCTCAAAAGTATACTGTTTATATAGTGAAAATGATAAAAGTATTGATCATTCAAAACTAATATCTTAATTTGAAATAGTTGTTGACATAGTTTTAAGAGACGAAAGGTTTTTTGAATGCTCAATCTGTGAACGTTGTAAACGTTGAAAAAGTTGGACCAGTAAGTGAACTATATTTCGGACAAGTTACTTGAAGAAGACATTTCGGATATGTTGTTTTTTTTTGTATTTTATTTTTGCCATAGTCGAACCTAGAAATGTTCAAATTTAAATATGAAAAGGAAAATAAAACAAAAAGGAGGAATAAGTGTCGCCGGTGGGATTCGAACCTCGCCCGTAAAATTAGAGCACTAGTGACTTACCCACTGGGCCATGGTGAAAGACCTTAAAGTGACCTCTTAAATAAGACATCACTATTCAATTCCTATATATAGAACAGCTGCAAACATATTAGTTTACAGACTAAATATCCGAAATGCCAGTGATATCTTCCACGTCCGAAAACACGGCTATTTTTCCTGTTGTTTATTTCTTGTTATATTTTGCTGGTCAATCAAATATTTTTAGCAATAAACATTTAGTTTGTATTGACAAATCATACTGCAAGGTTTTTTGAATGATCAACTCCTACATAAAACCCCCTATTAACTCAATGTAAAAATTTGATAGTATGGGCGCCGCTATTATTGAGCTTTGCCTGACCCGTACCGTATGGGTAGGGGCAGGTAACACCAGACTAAGCGACCACATGCTCTAAGGCATTGTTCCTTTGTATTGCTAGACATTTTCTCTATACGATAGGGTTTGAAAACTGATTGAGGGCTTGTTAGTATGCAATATTAAATCTTTAGATTTTTAGACCTAAAATAAATTAGTATAAACTAAACTAATATAAAGTCATCTTAACTAGGTTTGTTTGCTAAAGCCAGCTTTTACATTTTAACGAAGTATTTTTGTGGAAATGGCCATGCGTTTAGTCTATTATTCAGCTTCTATTGTTGTTAGCGGTGGTTTTGGTGGGGAAAAGGCTCAGATACTTTTGTAATTGCATGTTACATACCCTGCTGTATTCGAACCATGAGGAGGCTTATACCCGAATGCTTTTACATATTACATACAGTTGAAAACTTGGAGCTCGAAAAGGTGTAGTGGTCAGTCCGCACACTGATGTCCTGATTCTTCACACCCCCACTTCAAACTATGTATACACATTTCTTACCTGTACGTGCCAAAATAGAAAATATTACATTTGTTAATATGCTACATGACGTAAACAGCTGTATAAGTTTTGATAAACTGTGAGCTGAAAATGTAAAAGGTAACACAAATTTAAAAACCCGAAAGCTCCTGCATGTACCTAACGATGGTAGTTTCTAGCTACATAATTATGTTACGTTGCACCTACCAACTACATGTATTTATCTTGAAAGAGTGTCCCCCTGCCCCATGTTGACTTATCAGATCCGTTTGTATTTTGTTGTGTACCACAAAATCATTCAAGAGTTTATGTGCCATGTCAGCAAGACATGTGTCCAAAAAGAACTTTAAAGTATCATGGTTTGAGAATGTCTCAAAATGTGTGAGAGTGTGTTTTTGTGTTAAATAAACACCCTTGCACTCAGGCTTGTGAGTAAAAGGCAGTGGTTGATGGAATTGAAATTTATACGGTACTATAAAATGCTACATATGATCAAGGAAGTAAATAGCATATTGCGAAATGTGTTCCCTGTCAAAAGAGTTAGGTCTCTACTGACTTATAAAAAAGGATAATTTGTATGTTTCGGCAGAAACTGTTTATCAAGGATCAGATTATTTGTCTGTTAGAGTGCATATTGTCTGCAATAGTAAATCGAGTAGTCAGATGTTTGTATAATACTTCTTTGCTTAATGTGCTTCTGTCTAGACTTACATTGCTAATAACGAATCAGCAAACCAATTCAATTATTTTCTGCAGACCTAACTATCAAATAGTTGCTTAACTTTTTTGACTACGGTAAAGTCCTGTAATAAGACCAACCTTCGGACCGATATAAATTGGTCTTAATATCGAATTGGTCTTTTCATCGATACAATTTTACTTAAAGTGGCTATTTGGTTCCGAAATGTTTGGTGTTAGTACCGAGCGCAGTTTTGATGTCGAGTAGTCCTAATTATAGTGGGACTTTACTATTATACTTTGCAAGAGATTCAATGTACATTTATACCTTTGGTGACTTACTGTTCAATAGAACAGTGACTTCGAATAGTAATAGGTTGATGGGTAATGTTTGTACTTCTGATATGAAAATAACAACGTTTAATTTGTACTTCAAATGGTCGATTTTATATTACTGGTGTCTATACATGTTACTACTAGTATTGCTTCGATGTATTGTTTGTAATGTTTAATCTGTTGTTGTTAAGTAGTCGGTCACTAGCTATGTACGGTGTTGTGACAAATTTTCTATACGACATTACCCTTCGGTAACCACAGAGATTAGTCAATTACCGAAATCTTTATTTGTGCGATTCGTTAACTGGCGACGAACAATATCTAATAGGAATTTATATGCGACTAACGCTTAATAAATACTTCGGAAGAATTTCTTAAGGAAAAATGTCTGGCTTAAACGATTGATCATTATCTCTGAAACACCAAAGAGATCTACATAAGAAACTGCTAAAACAAAATGATGTGGTAAACGATCTAGTACACTGGTCGACCTTCATGTATATGGAGGTAGTTGTGTGATCTGACTTATTGGGGTTGTTAAGCCTCGGTACCGACTGTAGCCATATGACCGAGCGATTTGGATTTTGCGTATGCTCATTTTTATAAATAACTAAATACCAACATTCATCAAGAATTACCATAATATGATATGTAGTGGGTTTAAATGCATCTGCAGTAACTGTAGATTCCATGACAGCGGAACATTCCGTATGTCCTGAAGCAGTGTCGACTGCTTTTATCTCCTGTGTCGGTGTCTGAACTAGAGCCTTCGTCTGACTATTTTCGTCCTTACAGTCTAATAAAAGTTGTGCACGTTTCTGGAGATATTTTAGCATCAGCAATAAGACTTTAATTTCCCGTAGACATTTTTACATGCATAATATCGATTCAGAACACATTTTCTCGTGGTATTAAATATTTTACTCCTTTTAAGAGGAAGTTTTCCTGGAAATCACATTAATTAGATATTTTGTCTATAAGCAAGCAAACAAAATAATTCATATTCCATTTTCTTGAGCCAACTTACTTCCATACTGACAGAGTTCTTTTTAAACATGACACAAAAATCGCACTGTATATGATGTAATTCGGTAATACTATGTAAACAAAATAAACTTTCGTTTCAACAACTAAGCTGCTTAGTGATATCAAAAAGTATGCATTTACATTACGAATGAGTCATTACCAAAACATCACTGTTCACTTTATATCTGACAAGAAAATACAATAAAACGCAGGCGATTTTATGGTTTGCGTAAACCACATTTAAAATAGTATTACACAATTTACATGTGAGGGTTCCTCATGAACCAATCTATTCAGAATACTCAATTAAGCAACGCTTGGAAAGTTTGCAAATGTTTTCTCGAATTTGGCTTATGTTATTATGTTAAAATTCGCCTTTCTAAGGTTCGGATAGTTTGAAGATCTATACAGTCAATATGTTCTAACATGTACACGCGGTTTAATGTATACAGAGTACATTCTGATTAAGACTTTTAGTTAAATTCTATATATTCTGAAATGTGTATTACCTAGAGAAGATAAATTAATCATTTATTCTGTTTACTTTGTTCAAGAAATACAATTTCATAAGTCCATATGATAAGCTTGTATAAAACGTGATGTCCGTTTCATCTTAAACGTGCATCGTGATACTTTTATGGATCCTATATAGATTCTGTTATTCTGAATGTTTGAAATTACGTAAAAGTAGTCAAAACTTGGCCAAATAAATGAACTTGAAATTTTAGCTTCGCGTATGATCGAATATTATTTTATGATTGAATATAATTTTTTGCAACGATTAACAATGCATAATGCTTACATTGCACACTATTTCGTGCATCACAATGTATTGTAATGGTAATTTATATCAAAGAAGATTAATGAGCGCAATACTTATCCTTTTTCATTATTCATACCTAGCACCGGTTTTAGTATTCTGGTTATTTTAGACCTCGTTATTATATATAATCAATACCAGACAACTACGATGTATTTTACACTGATGGTAATAAGCAATGTATGTTTACTCTGGTTTATTTTGACAACTGAAGTCATTTTATGCTGTACAATTTTGCGATATCATTTTTCTGTTTTCTGCCAAATTAACGCCAGAAAGATGTGGTATATTTTACGCTGATATGATAAAATTTGTTTTTCTATGCAAATATAATATAATGAGTTATACACTTGCGTCACACGATCACCAGATAATGTTGTATTTTCAGTAGGAATGAAAGCGCCTTAACTTAATGGATCAGATTACAAAAAGAAAACAAAACAGAAGAAGGAGTGGAAGCGCCTTAATACGTTATGCATTAGATTGAGAAAAAAATTTGCTGACGTGAACAAGATCACTTTCATGGCATGAACGAACTGTATGATGAGGCAATCCCTGTTGATTTTGTAATGTGTAATGACAAAGTAGTATGTAAAATGACGAAATGAACACTCACTTCAACTGGTGTCATAATATAACTTCAAACGCATAAATAATATGATATTTGCAAGAATTATTACTTAACATTAATGTTCAATCTAATTATACATTCCAGACATTATCGGTGAAACTAGCGCTTTAAAATATGTTCCAGTGCAGTGACCCATTCAATAATCTATGTGAAGTTGCTGTAATACAATGAATGGGTGGATAGCGATTTATTCTATGTTTATCATTTGTGCTAAAATGAGCTATTTCTCGATGAATGTTGCATTTCAAAATTGTACTTGTACTTATTTATCATTTAATGTTCAATGACTACATTTTGTTTGCAGATTATAACCAGCTAGATGTAGCGAGTGTTTCTTGAAAATGTCTTATCAAGCCATAAGCAATAACCTATATCTTTTCGTAATCGTGGACAGCATCATTTGTGTACTCGTATGAATAGGTTTGCATATTTTCTAAACTCAACAAAAACGATGATCATGTTTAAAAAAAAATTTAATTAAATTCTAGGTTTTGCCATGCACTACCTTAATAATTTTCTGTTTATGGTTGAAGAAATAATGGCTTTTAATATTTTCAGTTCAGAACCCGAGTGTTCGAAATTTAACCAGCCGTTAAATTAACAATTGATCAACCTAAAGGATTGTATCTCTACTTGTTTCACGACTTACTGAAACAAATGTATGTGTTCAAGAAAAAAAACCTAAAACCTCTTACACCCAAAATAAAATATCCTGCATGATATTTCCACCAAGAATCATACTTAGTTTATACTAATATATTTTAGCTCGGTTGGGAAGAAAACGTGTAGCTTATCGAGTCACACTCAAGTCTGGTTCCTGGAAGAACCAGTACTGGTGCCATATGAGGAAGTTCGATCGTGACCCAAGTGGGGCTCGAACCCGCAACCTCCGCCGGTTGTTAGTTAAAGAGCCGGTTAAATTTCCGAAAAACTGGTCCTATGTCTATCTACTACATTTTGTACAATCTAAACGTGTTGTGTAAGGTCAGTAATGCCACACAGTATCATCGTCAGAGCACTTTTGAGGAAGATATGACTTTATAATAAAAAATAAAGAATAGTACCTATGATTACAGGTTATTGAACAATATGCCTTATCAGTCTCGGCGACGTTATGACCCTAGAAAATCGGTATCTAGTTGCATATTTTCTGCCTCCTTGTTGCCAAACCTATATAAATTAAAAGAAATAATTACGTGTACTAGTTCTTTTCAAAACATTTATACTAATGGAAGGTAATTTCGAAATATGTCAGCTTGAGAAAACGCGAAATTAAAGCAGTTTGGCAGCCAACACTTCTCTGTTAAAAAATAAAGTTTAATTCAACTATATATAGGTAAAATAAATTGTATATAGAAGTTTTGTACATTTACTTTCAAGTTTCACTTATATACTATAGATACTGAGTGTTCGTGTCGTTCATATATGTATCCTGACCCTACATCAGAGTTCGCTTCCTGGAAGAACCAGTACTGGTGCCATATGAGGAAGTACGGTCGTGAACCCAGTGGGGCTCGAACCCGCAACCTCCGCCGGTTGTAAGTCAAACAGCCGGTTAAATTTCCGAAAAACTGGTCCTACGTCTATCAACTACATTTTGTGAATTTTAAACTTTATGTGGAGGTTAGTCATGACCGTTGGATAACTCGTATTGATATTGAAGTCAGTACGTCAATGTCACAGAAACCTTGCATAGTAAAACGTTTTTAACAAGGTGTCACGTCACGTGACACCTTGTTATAGTAGGCAATTTTGAAAACGACTCAGCGGAGGGGCTTATACGTTTGACGCTGGCCGGAGTAAGCCGGGTACGCCGGTATATCCAAACCTCATTGCTTAAAAGGCGCCGATTTCATTCTGGCTTTTTGAAACGAATAGAACGGCGTACGCCTGATGCGTCAAACGTATAGCCCCTGACAGTTTGAACAGCCATAGGTTTCTCCTTTCGCCTGCAAAGTAGATCGACTTTAGCTGAAACGCGTGTGGATCGTGTTTGTGATCTCGACTTAAAAATAAACTAAAACCCGTTTCCGTTGCGTAATACACGTGTTAATGCTTAAAATCATTGTAACACTAATGTAGGCAAAATTCAGAGTATTTGAATTACTACACCATCAGGCAGATTCAGGATCAAGTCTTGTTTTGGCATCCCGCATGTATACATGTATTATGGAAATTAAACGTAATCGAGAGGAGTATTTCGATCCGACATTTCATACAATGTGAACATCCTTATTTCCATTCAGTAAAATTACATGCGTGCTTAAAACGGAAATGGATAATAAAAGTGGGTTTTTGTTAAAGGGAGAGGTATTATCAAAATAAACGATGAAGTAAATGAATGATAAAATGTATTCGGTTTAATTGTCGGATTTCATCAAATGATTTTAAATCCATTCGGACTCGAAAAGCTGCAGACACCCCGCCATTTTGAATGACCACACAACAGCGACCGATTGTGGCGACCCTTAACTTAGCGACCGATATACGTTATTGAGATATGCTGAGTTACTCCGCTTGAGTTAACGGTGTAACCGGTGAAGAGGTTAAATAATTTCTGTTACCTCCTTACTGTTCGTTTTATAAACAATAGAAAATGATCCTAGACGAGAAAGAATGGCCCTCTTTGGCCAAGGCATGTGGGTTTTTGTTAAAGGGAGAGGTATTATCAAAATAAACGATGAAGTAAATGAATGATAAAATGTATTCGGTTTAATTGTCGGATTTCATCAAATGATTTTAAATCCATTCGGACTCGAAAAGCTGCAGACACCCCGCCATTTTGAATGACCACACAACAGCGACCGATTGTGGCGACCCTTAACTTAGCGACCGATATACGTTATTGAGATATGCTGAGTTACTCCGCTTGAGTTAACGGTGTAACCGGTGAAGAGGTTAAATAATTTCTGTTACCTCCTTACTGTTCGTTTTATAAACAATAGAAAATGATCCTAGACGAGAAAGAATGGCCCTCTTTGGCCAAGGCATGTTTGGTAAAGTGTTGAATTACATAATTGAAATCACTTAAATATTAACTTATCATATTTGCAGTCTCACGTAATTAAAAGCTTATTTTTTTTAATATTTGAAGAAATGGATTGCTTTGCATTTACTAGGCATTATCCCCAGACTTTTTCCAACTTTACCGGTTAGTTTGTCTAGATCATCTTGTAACATAGTGCAACCTGTAAATATTTTGAATGCTCGGATTTAATTGAATACAGGTAGGAAGTGTCTCCTTGTCTGATCCCTGGAATTTTATTGAGTGAACCAGACTTGGAGACTGTGCTTGTCTGGTTCAACTGGACAGAGACAAATGGGGGGATATGTCTCAACGTCCAGCTCTATTTCTGTTAACCGACAACCTATACTGTAAAATTATTTGTAACATATTAAAAAACTTTATTACTTTAAATTTGAAATATTTGCTTGACCTGAGTGAGAGGAAAGCAGTGTCTTTATTTATGCTAAATTTACTAATAGTTCATTTTTCTACTATTGCATAACTTTGCACCAGTTAATGGGAGTGTGTCTTTAAATTCAATTGTTCACACATTTGTACAACACACTTCCAATGTCGACATAAACAATATCGGATTTATTCAAAGATATAAATGTTCTTGTTATTACTGAAGCATAATATATTTCATTTATAGTATTGCTATGTTAGTGCTCACCATGTACATACTTCATTAATAGTGTTACTATTTAAGTGCTCACCATGTATACATTTCATTTAAACTGTTACTATGTTAATGCTCAAATACTTGCAATTTGTCTGAGTCCCATCATAGCAAGGCAAATTGTGGCTTTAAAATAGGACCCCTTGTCGTCTATCTGATGTCCATTAACTTCTTTCTTTAACAACATTTCTGAACTCACAGCATTAAACTTTAACAATCTTTTTATGAACCAGAAGGCCAAGGGCTTAAATAATTGGCATGCAGCATTGTTAACTAAACCTCTACCAAGATTGTTAAAATTCAACCCCTTGATCAATATTATCCCTATCAAGGACTCGCTTGGGTATAATGCCTAAAATACAAACATTTTAAATTCTTATTGTCTGAAACCAGAGTAACATGTGGCCATTTAAACCCTCTTGTTTTAACAGAATTGTTGCCTTTTTCAACTTGGCGAGTTTTCAATTATAAATTGTAATATCTTCAGTATCAATGATCCCACTGTTCTGAACTCCACCTTCAAAATCTACAATGACAAATTTTTCATATAAATGCTCCTTGTCCTTTTGTATTTAGCACATAGCTCTACACCCAAATGATAACATGATTGCATCTATCATACATTCTTGGTACTTTGAAATTGTAAGTGAAACTTGTCACACCCAATGTATAAATCACACTAAAGTATTCTACTATTAAATCATAGCTTTGTGAAATACCATCTTCTGCATATACACTTGTGATGCATTTTCAATCTGATACATAAAACTGCATTTTATGATTTTAGCTCAAATGGACCAATAGTGCTATTAAGATCGCATTATGTCTATCATCCATCCATCCACAATTTCCTTCAACAACACCATGTTGTCTGAAACCATTATCTCATTGTTAAAACTTTGCAGGGATGTTTCTTGCATGAAGCTCTATCAATGTTGTTCAAAATATTTCATTCCATGCAGAACTCTAATTGCTATGGCAACAAATAGAAAACACTTAAAGACTCTTCTTCTCTAAAACCACAAGGCCTAGAGGTTAGATATTTAGCATGTGGCATTGTCTACTGGATCTCTACCAAGATTACTCAAATTATGACCCCCATGTCAAAACTGAACCCAACCGAGGTGTCACTTGGTTTTACATAGGCTTATATGGGAAAAACTTCTAAAATCTTTCACTCTAAATTCACAAGACCTAAATATTAGATATTTGGCATATAGAAATGCCTAGTCCACCTTTACCAAGATTGTTCAAATTATGACCCCCAGGTCATGTGTTGAGGGTGCTGATAATGATTTTTGTGTGACTCAATGTAAAAGGTAATCAGAAATTTTTAACATATTTGGAATGCAACAGAAATGCGTTAAATACAGTCAAAGTTTGTGTAATGTCATATGTAAATGCAATGCAAGCTAGTATCATCATGAATATGGTTAAAAAACATTTATCCCATCAGCAACACAATTTCATAGATAGTATGTAATATGATCTCAAATATTTGATCTCGTTCATTTGTTATTTGTTCACTTTTTTGTACGTATGTTTTGTTACAATAGTTTATTTCATTTAACTATATTTTATATATTTAAAATATCTTCTTAATATCTTGCACCTATTGATATTCCAATGCCACAAGTTTTTCAAAATCCAATGCCTCAGTCTGTCCCAACTGTCATATAAAGGCTATAACTCTCCTACATGGGTTGATTGGGATTGCATTCCGTCCGTCTGTCCGTCAGTCCACCATTTCCTTCAAATGACATCTCTGAAACCACTGGTCCAATGTTGTAAAACTTTGCAGGGATGTTTCTTGCATGAAACTCTATCAAAATGTTCAATGATTTCCATTCCATGCAAAACTTTGGTTGCTATGGCATAAAATACGAAACAATTAAAAAATATTCTCTAAAACCGCATGGCCAAGAGCATAGATACTGTTAGCGAAGTATCACTCATTTTGCAGAGGACACCTTGTTGTCAGCACTTTCAGTGCTTTGATTTTTGACGATAACCCGAGAACGGTAGGGCCTTGCATCTTGACACTTAATGTGGAGATTGACCAGCAAATGACCCCTATATAATTTGAGGTCAGTAGGTCAAAGGTAAAGGTCATAGTGACCCGGAATAGTAAAACGGCTCTTTGGCCTAGCATCTAGAATCTTAATGTGGAGGTTGCAGCAATTTACCTTTTTTCATTTTAACGTAGGTAGATCTGTGAAGTAAAAGCACAGTGACCTTGAATAGTTAAACAGTTTCCGGAAGATAACTCGAGAACGCTTTGGCATAACATCTTCAAACACGATCTGGTGGTTTGATATGACCAGCCGATGATCCCTTTTGATTTTGAGGTAAGTAGATTAAAGGTAATGGTCACTAAAAGGTTTTCTGAATCATTAGTCAAGAACCATAACTGATTGCATCAAGGGGGTGGGGCGGGGGGCGTTCGTGTTTTTCAAACAGCTCTTGTATTCACTGCAATCGATATAAATTTTACTTTGGAATAGGCAAATTTGAATGTACATTTACAATGTAAAACTTTGAATTGTATTATCATGCACAAATTGTCTGAAAACGATAGGACGGACACAATTTCGAAAGAATGTTAATTATATACATTACTGTCAAAAAGCAGGCTAGTGTGTATGTTTGCAATAGGAATGTAATAGGTCTAGACGATAATGTGATTGTAACGATGAACTAAATGATCTGTTATAGAATATTCCAAAACACATTTTAAAGATAACTGATATAAATATTCAACGATCAAAAAACAAAACACCGCTTTTGGATATATGTTTTCCCAGACTAATACGTTTCTAGTAAAGACGATCGTGATTATAGCGTTTATCTATTTTCAAGTGTTTCACCTAAATTTCAATCTACATCCTAAATGATAATATATGTTTACTGCTATCCTCTTGATATATTTTACATCTTCATTTGAATAAAACAAATCTAAAAACGACGTTTTGAATCTTATAATCGACTTAAATATCAACTCTATAGACACCATTAATATCAATCCAATACACTGTATTTCTCAAGGAAATGCAAAATGTTGTTATTGAAAAGATTGCAATAAAAAAGCCTGATTCATACATAAGTTGTATCAGAGAGAAACGGTCTACTGACATAACACACACACACGTGACACTGAAAACTTCAAAACTAAAAGTAGTACATGTAAATGTTCGTCTAATAAATCAGCATCAGTCAATTCTGGGAATATATTTGCAGAAACAAGACGAACTGTTTGAATGGACATAGTCGAACAAACAACTAATAATACCCTTTTCTATGATAATTAAATATTGCTTTGTAGTTCTCTATTTGTCTGCTTGGACAACGACAGGAGATTGCTTTCTGTTATATGCGATACCTAAATCCAAAGACTTAGAAGATAATTAAGCTTTCTTATTTCTCATTTCCTGAATTAGGGTATACTTATCCCTCTTCCATTGTACCTGTATTACTCCAAATTAACGTCTACGCCCTTAAGCCGGAACAGTCTGATATTATAATCTATTTCAGATCTTCTGTGTCACTAAACGTGTCATATTTTATCCATACGTAGTATCAAGTTACGACAAGTACATTTGTTAATTAAAAAGAGACAGTGTGTTTTAAATATGTTTGACGATATTTTTATAATAGCATCACGACATATGTTGTTTTAGTACCACAAGAAAATTGCTGCTTAAGAAATAATAAATGTGTCTTTCTGTTCTATTGTTGACTAAAATACAGTAAGGAGTTCGAATGCGTAGTAATTAAATCAAGGGTACATATCACGAGTGGTTCCATTTTTTACTTTCGGACGAATGACTGTATCCTATTAAACGATACCATGTTTGCAAACATGTATTATTTCGATTCTACCACGCCTTTTTCTTTTGTTTCAAAGTTTCAAAGTTTATTTACAAACAAAGCTATGAGTCCCACAAATTATGGGCTGCATCAGCACAACATACATACATATACATACAAAAGTAAGCAATGAATAAATGGAAAACGGCTATCATACATAGAAAACTTAGTCACAAAAAGAAGAAAAAAGTAAGAAAAATAAACAGATCATTTGTTTTAAGTCATAATTATATGGTTGAAATCTAGTCTTATCTTTATTCAACGCGTGCAGCAGTACATAAGTGTATCTTTATATCGCGAAATAGGATTTGACGCTTTTGTTTACATCGTCACTTCATTACGACATTTACTGCACTAATAAACGTGCTATATTGTATCGTAGTACACAGCCACTCGCGTTATAATTGAAAATTATATTATTTCAGTGCCTTTGTACTGATCCTACATAAGAGAAATGAAGCCTTGAACAATGGACACTTTGAGGTATCTGCAAAGTAGCTGTAGATCATGAATTTTGGTTGTTTCTTAAAATATTGATTTTAAAGTATATTTAAATTAATGATCAAAGTGATAAACATGAAAGAGTGATCTAATAAAATTGCTAAATTTGGTAATAGTGTTGCCTTCCCACTATCTTATTTGCATGTTCAATAATTGCACAAACACCGATAAAAATCAGCCCTTTAAAATAAATGAATTTTGATAACATTTTAGAGAATAAAAACCATCTTGTAATAAAATAATTAAAATAACGAACACATCTTCGAAATAACAAGCATATTCACTTTTGGCAAAAACAGAATGTAACAGATATACATCGAAAGTGCACTCATATTTACTGGAGATGACACACAATAGCAGACAGTTACACGGAACTTCTTCACTCAGAAAAACACAACAGCTGAAAGCACTTTGAGATAATATAAGGTCAAACGAGACCATCGTATAGTAATTACTTTGTAATTTCTCCATCCATTAGTTTACAGCCGTAACAGACATTTTTTCATTTTAATTTGCATAAAAACGTCTACTGGAGTTTTACAGGCTCCCTTTTGTGTGCGTGTTTTTTCGGGTTCGTTGAGCTTTCAAAATAATTATCACGATATGTTCCCAATATGGCCATCTTCCAGGAACAGTCAAACAATCATATCAATTCGTCATGGCTGGTGTTAAAATCGTGACTTGTTCTATAGGACTTTCTAATTCATAATTTGATACTTGTAGGATGTAACGTTTAAGAGCACACCGACTCTATAACTTATACTAAACTGAATTGTTTCTCCTCAGATTTGAGATACAGGTCTACAGTAAATGAAAATCCAAGTGCGTACCTTGACTATACATGCATTGAGTAAACACTCCGAACCCACTTAATTAACTTAATGACTGTAAGTAGAGCTTATGTTAGCCATATCAATAGCAGGCATGTGGAAATTCCAAAGCTCGGCAAAATAATTAGCTATGTTTAAAAGGTTACAATGTTAGTATGCGTTAAATAGATATCCTTAGTGCAGTATTATATTTGCTTTTGCTGCTTCATTAAAGCGTTTACGTGCCGATGAACAGTTATACTGTATTGACACGGTGCAGTTAATGGAAAGCTTCCTTCAGTTTTAAAGTTAATTACCGGTTATTTAATGATGTGTGTGTAATACACGAAGCACTTTGTTCATGTGGATGTTTGTGTAATGAGGAATCCATAAAAGAGAAAGAGGAACTTATGTGCTCGTACTTCCCTAACAAGTCACACTCTCAAATGTTTTTGCTGAACAATGAGATATGGTTTCCTATTTATATTAATTATCGTTGCAATTCCTTGGAGACATGTCCCGTAATCTGTTCTGCCAAGGAAGGAGAGGTCAGTCAGATACATGTAGTGTTAGTTTGAATAACTAGGTAAACTATTTATCGATTGTTAAATTTATTTTATTTTCTCTAAAATGTATACCTACATACAACGTAAACATAACAAAATGTTGTGACATAAGATGAGCATAAAAATAATGCTACTCAATACGTTTCTGGTAGTTTTAAGTTTTTTTTTTAAGTTTTAAGTTTATAATAAGATCACGTTCACATTACAGGAATCAGTCTATTCAAAACGTCTACTTTACTGAGCAGGAAAAATATATCACTTTCAAGTTGTCGTTTCCTGGCACAAAATAATGCTTTAATTTCATTTGAAATTAAGAATAGAGGCGTTTCATGACGCAGAAATAGAACGCTTCTTGATTTTATTCCTGTGCTAGAGTTTTATTACTAGTTAAAACGGTACATAAATTTACATCCTTTTAAATATTAAATGTGGTTGGTACCGTGACGAATGGCTACTCATAAGTCATCATGATTCATTTAATGAAAGCAAAACAGAAATTATTTCCATATTTCGTTTTGCTCTATCTCTGACGCTGCATCGAATTGAAACTAATTGTGTGAACTTCCTTTTTCGTTAAATTCTGTGTCTACTTCATTATCTTTCGTTTCCATATAAATACATGATTGTACTAGTCGTTGTTAAGGTTTTTTGTAAATTAAGATTTTATTAGACTGGTGAATGACCCTTCAGTCTCTCGTCAGAAGGGGAATTAACAAGCATTGTCACAAACAGAACGACAAATGTCATCCGCATTTAATGATTGTCTATACACATCTGTTCTTTTGCATATGCTATGTCCCAAAAGAGTATCATTAACTTCAGTTTGTCCCACTTCAAAATAGTTCGGTTCAGCTGTTATATACTCATGAAATATGCTGATTGAAAGAAGCCTTATTTCATTATCTAATCTCATATGATGTACGTAAAGTTCGCTCATACACTGACTCAGCCCTTTCATTTTGAAGTTTTCCAATCAAGAAATATTGCCAACAGTGAGATAATAACATTTGTATTCCTGAAACTAGTTGATTAAAGGGGATAGGTCTGCTGAAAGATTTAAATGTCATCTGTTTGTTGGAAAATATTGATGTGGTTACCTAGTGTATTGTGATGATGAAGCTTCATTACAACCTCAAAATGATGTTATTTACAGCTGTAATCACAATAATTTGAGGTATTTTGTATACCAAGAGCTTATACATACGTACTTCTTTTGATACACAATAAATATTGCTGATCTAGTTAACTGACAATGACCTCTATCAAATATCTTTCAGATTTGGTTTCTACAACAGTTAAGATGAAAACTGGCATATAATTTCAGTGTTTTAAATCATCTTAATTTAGAATATTTTGATAAATATTGAAGTTTATTGTTTTCCCCAAAGATGGCGGAAACGCAGTGTCTAGAGGTTTTGTGATAATCTTTGCAAATATGCTTCTTTCCGAATCATTGTTGACAAAACAAGAACTGTCTTTAAAATATGGTCGGCGCAGTTGTGAGTATAAAATAGATAGGTAGCTAGATTTCATAGTATAAATTCATGTCAAGTTTAATTTTTATACATTAAGAAGGCGCCACTTGTTACTGGGTGAGAAAATGTGCAATCTGACCGGGACGCGAACCCGGTACTCTTCGTTTACAGAGAAAATGTTCTCCCAACTGAGCTAACCTTTACTTATACATCGTCTCCCAATTGTTATTAAATCCATTCCATGACATGTTCATCAGGAAAAACAATGTTTATCCGTGTTTTTCTTATCAAAGTATTCACGAAATATTGACCGTTATGGACTGGCCGAGAAAGTAAAATTACTCTTCACTCATACTTAACATAATTCGGCATTTACAATGTACTTAAATCATAAAACCATTAATAAAAGACTGAACACGCAAGTCAGAGTATTTTATTGACCTTTTTCATTCGGTATTATCAAAATAAAAAGTGTATTACAAAGTAAAGCTTTCAATGCTGGAAATGTTATAAATTCTACGTGTCATTACAGGCGTTTAAAAGGGTTAAAAGAGTGTTTCAAGTTCCGATCAAAAGCGAGAATAATACGGCTGCACCAGAAACTGTTGAACAGTTGGCCAAATTTTGTTAGCTGAGCAATTTGACTACCGATTATTGAATATTTGTGCATGTATCAGTTACTTTGTGTTTTGGACTATTCAAAAAGCGCTACATTTATATTTTATTCAAAAAGGTACATATAACTAGTCGAAATCTTAGAAATAAAATCCCTAAATCGTGATTAGCTTTATAATAATAAAAAAACTAAATATCAGGATAGTAAGGAAATTGTCAAACATTTTATTATCCACCCGCTAAGGCGAAGGGGATATGGTAATTGGATCTGTCCGTTCGTCCGTCCGTCACACTTTTGTCCGGAGCATTACTATGGACGTGTTCCAGGGAATTTATGTAAACTTTACTTACGTACAGAAGACATTAAGAGGAAGCGCAGTGTATAATGACCTTAACTCTAGCTTGTCCTATTTTTGAATGATCTCCCTTTATGAGTTTTCTTCTCCGGACCATAACTCCTTATGTACTGAACCGAATTGATTTAAATGGCATACACTTACAGAGGGCACGAAGTGGCAGTGCTGTTATTACGAACCATAACCGTACATAACTCTATTTTTGAATTATCTCCCCTTATTGATTTTTAATAAAATCCTTTTGTCAGGAACATAAATCCAAAAGAAGTCAAGGGAATTTGATTTAACATTACACCCAAGCTGGACATTAAGAGAAAGTGCAGTCTACAAAGATCTTAACTCTAGCTTGTCCTATTTTTTAATTATCTCCTTTTATTACTGTTTATTGTCAGGGCCATAAGTTCTTAAGTACTGAACTGAATTATCAAATTGCATACAGCCATGGAGGACTTTAAGATGCAGAGCAGTGTCCAATAATTATAACTTGAACTAACCCTGGTTTTAAGATATCTCTCTTTATTCATTTTTTGCATAAAATGTTTGCGCAAAGCATACAATTTCAGATTTTTAGAGTGCGTCATTAGCACAGAGAAAGTGTAGGTAAATAACCCTCAATACGTTATAATTACTAATATTTTATCAAATTAGAACATATACCATACTTAGTATCCATTCCTCTCACCTCCAGTGTTGTGGTAACTGAAAGAGCACTTAGCGGAATGGCTCTTGTTTTAAAGACAAAGTAGTTAGAACAAAGGTCTAGTCGAAATCGTGTATGTAAAACCTCACAAATCATGTTTAGCTGTATAATGAACTGAAATGTGATAATTGCATTGAATTGAATTATTATATTGAGATAAGATTAAAGTAAAAATATGTGATAATGTTAAAGCAATTTGTGATAGTAAAATTATAATACAATTATGCATTTCTAATTATGTGATATTCTGTGATACTGATTACTGTACATTGGTTCACTGCCTCTCTCAGTCACGCCACCAACACAAAGGGACCACAATGGAAATAAGAGTTTACTTATTGTTTGTGTTTTCCCTGTTGTTGGTGTGCATGCCATGGCTATTATGTTCATGTTGTGGTATTGTTTTATTGCAATCATGTTTGTTTTAGACATGTATGTACTCCAAACAAAATAAATCTTATCTTATCTTATCTTAATAATAAAATGGACTAAATGTCAAGAAATAAGAAATAATAAACATAGCAGAAAAAGTAAACTGTCAAACAGAATGGTACTATCAAGAAATGTTTTTAACAGTTTGTTGAATAAACAAGCCACATATTTGTTAAAGTTTGAGAGTGTCATTAACACAGTATTTACCTAATTATCATAGTTAGAACAGAAATATATTTACGGTATATCCTTGCCTACTGTATATCATAAAGTCCGATGCGTTTCTCGCATTTAAAATTCCAGTATGATAGTTGCAGAATATAAACTAATATTATTCATCTATTGGTCTGATGCTGGAAACAGTGGATAATCTAACAGAATCTTACAAACTATGAGATCTTAATTACACCATATACAGTTCATAAATAGCATAAGGTCACAATGCAGAACACAATAAGATATCATTATTACATTGACTTTTTATAATTACAAGCACCGGTAGAGATGTTTCACTCCATATCATTATCACGCCTTTGAAACGCTCTGATACAAAATATTGCCAACTTTCGCAATTATACTGATTTTCTATCTGAATTTAACAATTGTATGAATTTATAAACACTAGGGTTAATTGTAAAGTACCTTGAAATATATAGATGTCGAAAATCACTATACATAGGGTATATCAGTATAAAATGAAATTCATCTTCGATATCATTGGTCGTACATAATGTACATTTTCTTTGACTTCTTTCAATACCTCTGTGTCTGCCTGATTCAATTTGTAATAATTATTTTAGCTAAAACATTTCTGTGATGTACATAACCTAATAAGCTGAGATACATTGATTTTTCAAAACATACTTTCACTCTATATGTGTGTACAATAGAAAAGTAAGCGGCTTGAATAATGGTATAAAATGAAGATATGTTTTGTTGATTTTAATTTACATTTCAGAAGTAGTCAGAACGTTTCAATACAAAACTAAGCACAAGTAGTCCAAAGGGTAGCGGTGTTGTAGAGGTTAAGGTGTCGGCCGCTCATCCCGGAGGTTTCGGTTCGAGCCCCTACTGGGGTCTCGACCGTACTTCCTCATATGACACCAGTACTGGGGTTTTCTTCGTGAAGCGGACTTGAGAGTGACTCGATAAGCTACAAGCTTTCTTCACAATCGAGCTAAAATAAATAAGTATCACGAAAAACCATAGAAATGAACATAATTTTGTGAAATGCGACACAATTACTGTTAATGGACGTTTGTTTTTAAGAGTACAAATTGTGTTTAGAGAACGTTTTTGTTTTTTGGTATGATAACTGAGATATGTAAAATCAGTTTTGTGTAAAAAATATTAATAACACAAACGGGTTACACGGCTCATACTTAGTCTGAATACTACAACAAAGATTTCTTTTTGGCCAAAATCATTGTGATGTTTAGATAGAAGACATTGTAAACATCATTCGGGGACATATTGGAACCGCTTTGTCGAGTCCCGATGATAAGTGTTTCCCTTGAATATCTCTAGAAGTGACAAGGAAATTCTTTGAAACTTGGTCCGCAACCTCCTTGCATTATCCACGGTCTAAGAACGGAAATGGTATCGGTCCATTGCACACAGGGACCGCTTTTTTCGAAACTTGAAAAACGTTTATGAACCCATTGATAGAACGTTATCAAACTTACTGTGTAGCATTCTTGCATTGCTCCCCGTTCAAAACATGAAACTTGTTCCGAGCCAGTGTGCACAAGGTCCATTGGTTCAAAGAAAAAGAAAAAAATTTAAAAACATTTAAATGGCTTCTTCTCAATAAGCAATGGATGAGCGGTAACGACAATCGTTCGGTAGCATCCTAGGGTTGTCTCCTTTCCAAAAGCAGGAAATAGTTCCGGTCCAGTTCTGATGGAAACCGATTTTATATTAACAGAGGAAACGTTAATGGCTTCTTCTCATTAACCAAAGGATGGAATGTCACCACACTTGCTCAGTAGCATGTTTGTATTGTCCCCTTCCGAACACAGCAATAGTTTCGCTCCGCATACATAGCTATAAAATCATTCAATTTATATGAAGTACAGTATATAATACATTACAATAAAGAGGAATGTTACAGAGCGCTCTATATGACTGAGTTCTATTAATGAGACGTACATTGTATAGAGTACTACAGAAATATAGAGTACTACAATATCGTAGGGTACTTTAGTGTCAAAACGACATGCGCACACGTGGGAGTATTAATCGTCCAGTTTGTCAAGAATACGGCCGGTCTGAATACATCACCAGTAACCTCATAATTATTATTGTAAATTTAACGTTTGTTGGTCGAATTCTAAATTATTTTGTTTGATTATGTTAACTGATACGTGACGAATGTAAGCCAAAAATTTTCTGACACATTTACTTCTTCAAAGTGTTATATGTATACAATACAAATACACAACAAACACAGCAGTACACGTATTAACTTGAAAATCTGGAAATAGTTTTCTGGCAAAATGAGCAACTTCATAAAGCTAACACAACAGACAGCACAATATGACATCTTAATAAAACATAAGTCGATATTTTATGAAACAATGATCATGCGTTACCAGTAATATACACACGGTCACTTAGTGTTTGCCTTTCGTAGTATTATATGCAACACAAGACCGTGCTAGTGCTTCTAAGACGATGACGTATAATAATTAAAGTAATTTTAGAAATGTTGTCTTAAATTATATAAAAGTATTTTTAATGCCCCAATCATAGTGTCACATTTTGGCCGCCACGTTTAGCTACGTTTGGAAACGTGTCTATAACTTGAGAAAACGTGAACTAGAAATATTTATTTTGAACATGTTCAAAATTCGCTTACGTTTTCCCAAACGTACTACAACGTGGCAACAACGTGACGAGAACGGGTTACAACGAGGTATAACGTAACAAAAACGTAGCAAAAACAGAACTTGAACATAACGCGATCCGCTGGTTGATACGCTCTTTTGCGTTTGTTGATACGTTTTGCTACGCTGGGCTTCGTTGCTCCCACGTTCTTCGTGCCGCGCTATGCCACGCTGGGTCACTCTATGATACGTTGTAATACGCTGTACAACGTTATGAGCTGCGTTATGCTACGGTGGTCTACATTGTACGACTGTGTGGGACGTTTCTGCTATATTGTTGTACGTTTTGATACGTTCTGCCGCGTCAAGGATACCATATACCATCTGCCAGAAACCCCACATATATATCCCTCAATCTAGTACCTCAAATCAATTGTGATTTTGCTTAAGCCCATGTGCTAAACCTCTTCCATGAATCTCAAACTGGCGAATGATGCCCTAGCCCAGGACCACAACATATGAAAATATAGTGCTGCTCAACTGGAGACAGCTACCGCTCGCTTATGTACTCGAGTAGCCCACGAGTTTTAGCTGAACGTGGTTGCAGCGAGGCGACATCGAGGCATAACGAAGCACAGCATCGAAAAACGTGGCGACAACGAGGCGACAGCAGCGAGGCATAGCCCGACTTTAATATTCGTTGCACCCTCTCATTCGTATCACAACGGGACTACAACGAGGCGACGGCGTAGTCTAGCTCGTGGCGACAACGTTGCACATCAGCTGAAATTTCCAAATTGTAGGTATCAGAAACGGGGCGCAACGGCACGGCCAAAAAGTGACACTATGACTGGGGCATAATAACGAAATGATGTTAAAGATGTTACAGTGTCAGGCAAAGGCTTACTTTATACGCTTCTTCTCATCATTAAACCTTCATGTTAATGAAAATTATGGATCTACTACAATTCACTGAAAGTATAGTTTTTTCCTTAGGCAGGAACGACTGCTTCACATACAGCAGAGATCGACAACATAGTTTTCCTCCGGCATTCTACATTAACCAGTGTAACTTATAATGGATTTAATTGCCTAGTGCGTGTTGTTACTTTAATTCACTTTAGATCTTTAATAACTATCATGATGGAGTGAAGTCATAATATGTTCCTTAAAGAGACTTATGTATAATTCTTTTGTGCTTACTTTTGTTTGAAGTATTGTAGACTCAATCTTCAAATTAAACTATGAATGTCGTTTTTAATTCATTATAATATGTCTGTGCATTTTTACATTGTAAGACTTTAAAGAGGCATACTGCACCCTAAAACTGGGAGCAATTTCAAAATCCTGTAACCATTATTTATTCAAAAAGTTTAAAGGATTGTCACTAAACTTTAAGCTCAAAGTTTTGGCAAATTTCAGAAAAACCTGCGGAAACAAACGTGTTATAGTTCGGCAAAATCTTCGTAAACCAATGCGTAGATAAAGATTTATCACAAAAGGTAGCGCCATTGGCATACAGTACGTGACAGAGATATTGTTCGATATATGGTACATATTGCATATATTTATTATTTTACATACACCCAGCTGATCATTTTAACGTTTTTCGGTGAATAAGCTGCTAGTTGTATGGTATGCCCTTTTGAAATACTGAAACAATGTAATTACCCATAAATAAAACCGATACATTTTCACATAAATAACTTGCATGCGGTTTTCATGTCAGGAGCACGTTGAACTTACACATGTAGTTTTCCTATTAATACTGACAAGTGCACGACAAACGTGTTCACACAGACTACTGCAATTTTCATTTTTATTACACTTTCACCATAATTTACATAAATATAAGAATTTGTTGACATCAGAAACCATCCAAATTGATCTCTGAATTCAAATGTCAGCATCTAAATGAATAGCATTTGAATCTGCTTATATCTGTATTCAGATGAAATGTAAGGAGCAATGGTGTCTGGCAATGATTGAATTTATTAAATTATTTATATTAGATTTGCGACACCAATATCAAACCGAAGTAAGAACCAACACATCAAGTTTTAATGTTTACTGATTTTAACACAATATGCCAAATGAAAACTAGCCCAAGTTCTACAGTACAGTAAAAACGTTCGAGGGAGACCTTCCTTCTCTCCTAAAATAACTTTAAAAAATTAATGTTTTCACCATGTTATTGCTACAAAATTGCAATCTTTCAGAGATTTTACGCATAGTTAGCATCTTGAGATTTTTCAGTACCTCGGTAAGACTTAATTCCGAGACATTTCCCACTTTATCGTTAAAAACATACAATTTTTTCTTGAACAACTGTCACATGTAAAATAGCTTACATCCAGAGCAAAGTATTCCAATATCGAAGCCGCCATTACTCAGTTTAATATAAGAATAAAAATGAATATAAAACATGAAACTAAACTAATATCAAATAACGTATTATATTCCCTTGTCAGAACCCGTTGCATTCAATTTTAATATTTTCGGAAAGAAGTATTGATTAAAATATATATCTAGGTAAGAATTTAAACATATTAAAAACATCTTCCAGTTTTCTTGTAACAAAACGCGTTCGGCAATATTTTAAGCGTTAAAATTTATGTAATGACCTAACGGAAGGAAGACATTCGTTCGGGCATGACTTTCACGAAAAGTTTATTGAAATATGATATCAGTGATATAGGTCAAAAAACTACGTATTACCCGGTTCTTTACTAGTCTTCCACAACAACGGAATTTACTTGTACAGTGGAACTTCCGAAAACCGGACCTTCCAAATACCGGAAACTTCTGAAAAACGGACGATTTGTTAAGTCCCGAAATTTCCTCCTCTATTTTCTATGTAAAACGTACTTCCGAAAACCGGAACTTCCAAATTCCGAATACCGGACGATATTTTTGTAAATTTTAACTTCTCGCAGTACAAATTGTCTTCCAAAAACCAGACACAATCGGATCAAAAATTAATTGCTTCTGGCAAAATGATTGCCATTGTTTGGCCAATTAACGGTTATCGTTTATTTTGACACTTGTTAGAATCACAACCTGTCAATCAAAGGATTAAGAATGTAACACAAGACTATAATTATTAGATGATGATATCGAATAAACAAAGGATCAGCGGATTAATGATAGTTGAGTGAAAATTGAGCAGATTTATATTGACGAAAATATCAATAAAATAAGGACATCTTTGGGGAAAAAATGCCCGAGACAATCATAATTAAACTAATTTGTGAGTCTGAAGTCGTTCCAAAACCAACTCTTAAGGTGTGTGTTTTATTTTGAAATTTGTTTAACATGATATTGATTGAAAAATCCTTTTCTTGAAGTACAAGTGTATCTTATTTGATGCTTTATTTTTTGTCATTTTATATTGTTAAATAAATTATAAAATGTATTAAATATTGTTGCATGATACTAAACAAGGGTCACAATCACTTCTATGCATTAAAAAATAAGGATTTTCCCAACCATTGAGAACCTTTGATTATCTCTCCCTTTATCAGTCCAAATCACCCCAGACTTCCAAATACCGGAAACTTCCAAAAACCGAACTTTTCTACAGGTCCCATCACTGTTCGGTTTTCGGAAGTTCCACTGTACTGGGTTATAGAATTGAACAAGAAAACAAGAGGTTGACATATTGAGGAATCCCCATCCCGACATAACCTCCACCCCCGCGCGCTTCCCACCATTTTTAATGTTATTTATCTAGAGGTCACCAGTATGCATCCTTTCATAACTATAAAGTAGCAAAATCTAAAATTTAAACGACTGTAAATATACGGAGCTGACAATAACTTACGAAAATGCCTTTAGAAAATTGAAAGTTGAACATGCAGCCGTAAATGACTATTGTTTACACTATTGTTTAGACTATTGTCCTTAATAAAATTGGTTGTTTCGGAAATTATTTGGATTGCATAAAAGTAAACAAAGTTATACACGCAATGATAACGGGCTAGTGGTGTCTCTTTCAAGGACGAACATGTTCAAGCTCATTTTGAAAATACTTCTCGGCAACAAAACAGAAAGTAAGCCGGCCACTTTCGTTACTCTATGAAAGACCTTCTCTCAGTCCACAAGACGGTTGAACCACACGCGTAACATTCGGAATACTTTCAAGCCTTAGTCGCCAGGAATCAGTGTGAGCTGATTTACAGACCTTGTTCAGTAAGGCTGATCGTACGAGCTGAACCTGACCTTGTGAAGTATGTTTATGGCAGCTTTATCGTTGGTTCCAGTTTCTCATAATATGACCAACGCCCCCAGAAGAGGTTAGTTATTTTAGGTTTCGGAGGGTAGTGCGAGATACAGAAACCGTCCCAACTATAGAGACACCCCTTGTTCTTATACATGTCAGGTTTATAGCACCAACACATGGGGCCTAGGTTTTTAAGTCTCATCCGAAAGTCTGTAAGTAATTTTAGTTGGTCAGCGCCGATAATTAAACCCGCAATCCCGAAATTACAAGTCTCGTGCTGTACCGATTGAACTATCCGAGAAGGACCGTTTGAGCAGAATAAATAGAAGACAAAATAGCATTATTTATGACCTCGGGAGTTGCATCCCTTTTGTGAAACTGTATCACAAGTTAGAGTCGCTTGTATTTCTAGTTTTGGAAATACAGGAAGGTGGATTGATGTATACATTTCCTGTTCGTCAACGTTAGTAGCCTTTCGCGCATTTAGTGACATAATGAATTTTCCACTAAGACATGGCTTGTCATTGATTTGATCGAAACATAGGCATACCAAGGATCATGTGATATTTCAAGGCTTGCTACACTTTTTAAATTTATTTTATTAGCTGAATTCCGTTGATAAATTATGCTAAGTATCAAGTAAGAGCATTGGTATCACTAAGGATATTTTTGTAGAGGTCTAAATTGCTATCAGAAACATGTATATGCAACAAATAAACAATGGGGCGGAGTTGCGGGACTTTAATTCAATACAAAGTATACTATCGTCTGAAATTACCTCAGGTGGGGTATTGTTTTACGGTGCTCTCTCTTATATCGGACACATGTTCCCCTTTTGACTGACAAACAGAACAAGTCATGTTAGATAATTGTCAGTTATACAAAGAAGGAACTACATTATTGTAAAATCTCCAATTACCACGATTCAACCTGCCAGTTGTTCTAAGGTCATAAATGACGTTAAACTATGCATTACATGAATGACGTAGTAATAAATGTCCGCGTAAAATAAATCTCCTTGTATTTTGGTGATTAATACAGCATTTTATTACTGCAGTCAGTCTGCTAAAGAATGGTGATACAAATCCTAACGACGATCGGGTTTTATGTCAACATTTCAGGCAGAGGCTCAGAGTGTTGTTAGTGACGGTATTAAAACCAGTTTTTTGTTTATTTCTATTTTTTAACTCTTTATCGCTATCGTTAACCAGAACTCAATTAAAAATATTCATTCGCACAATTTAGGTAAAAAGCAGTAAAACTTAATTTTACAGCAGATGAAAAAAATGTCCAATTCAACTTTTAATGTTGTATTGCATTCCAGCGCTGCTGTGCGGTATTTCTTTTCAGCGTCATGGGACTTAAAACGTCTCTTTTACAATGGACATTAATTAAATCTACACCATACACAGGCGACGTTGATGCAATGCATTTGTGATTCGAATGTTATAAAGCACAATCAAGTTTTCATTAGAAGAAGGCATTGTACTATTTGAATATCCAAACAGCTGCTCGTAAAATCTATGTGTAATAAACATAGCACGTCTGGTCACCATGTCTGCAAATTATGATTTTTTAACCAGTGAAAACGTTTTCCGTATGCCTCTGTACAAAGAAGGAGCCATATTGTCTGAAATATAATTATATTTATACGCAATAGTTGCTTCTGGAATATTGGGATGGATACTACATCTAGAGACTCATGTTACGTAGTAATTAAATGAAAGAAGCACACTTTCAATAGGGGAGACCAGGGCAAGACGTTTCATATTTTCGAAATTAAGTTTGAATTCATTTATGACAGCATAGTTGCTATTTGATTTTTAAAGCACATAACACGTAGGACAAAATGATACAGCAAGCGGGGCAAAATGTGACACCTTTACTTGAATATTTCGGAAGTCAACTGTAAATTTTTACGATATTGCTTTCTTAGAAAAAAACACACAGTCTAAAACCGATGCCATATATAACGTCATCACAGAGTTAAAGTCGTTAAACCAGTTTGTCCCGCGTACCATTTTGCCCCGGTCTCCCATACAATTTCATACTCCATCGTATTAGATATGATAATAAAGCATTTGAAATAAAAACGTTCTACGTAAGCTGGTCTTTTACGACTCTTAAAAATAAACTAAACATATGACAGTGCCCTTAATTACAACAAGAGAAGGGTAACTAATAAATTGTCACCAAATAATTTCCTTAACAAAGCTCAAGCTAACAGCAGACCCTATAATTAAATGTTTTGTTGCATTGTCTCCAATATTCCCGACCCTTGTACTCATTATATGAGTCTTCAAATTTATGATTTTATGTTATGTGCAGTGTAGGGAGTTTTCCTCATGACAAAAAACCAATTGTTACGCAATTATAAAAAATGATGTTTAAGCATCTGTGACACTGTCCCTGGATACAATGTATAAAATGCAATACACTTTTGGAGTATTGGGGATTACCCTTAACCGTATGCATGGTTAAATAATTAAGACTGGTAATAAAGAAGTTTTATTACAGTTAGCGTCCTATTTCTTCTTTCAGTGATGAACATACCATTTAAAGAGCGGTCGAGCGAACGCCTTTAAAGTTAATAAAATCGAGAAAATTTGGCGGTAATCCGATCACCAGAGACACCTAGCGGCATATTTCAGGGCTAACGTTAACACTAAAATACACAAAGTTGTCCAGGATTATCGCTCTGCTTTCGTGATTATAAGCAGAAAGACAATTCTGTCAAACTAATTAAAGCACGATAGTGCAGTTTGTCGTTTCCTGACAGAAAAGAACTTTTTAGATATCCGTCAACATCCGGGAGATATAGGCACTGTTTAAATCTACAAATAGCTTATTCACAAACATAGAATTTCATGTACGGAAATTGATTTTTGTGGTAAAATTATCGTAAATTATTCAATTAGAAGACGATTGGCCGAAGTGACTGGATTAAGTATTTTTAAATAAAAACGTTTTAAGACAGCCTTGTATTACGCCTGACAATAGGATTCCGCTTTACAAGGTTTTTTCCCTTAAAAGCCGAAGCAATCCACTTTAAATTGAAAAGTTTACACACACCTGGAATTTAGTACTTAAAGTTCTTCGATTATCATAATATTTGTTTAGAATGAATAAAGCCTTGAGGTTAAAGTTCACAATTATATAAGCTTAGTATATACATACTTTCAAAATTAGTTTGATTTAGTTTATACTAATTTATTTTATTATCACAAAGATACCCTTGTTCGAAACGTGTTCTGGCCTGCTTACCCGTGTCACAGTCTTCGCCTCAACACCGCAAGGCACGTAGGAACCAAGTCCAATTTTATGAAAACCAGTCTAAGTATCTGGATCCTGATAAATCCGGTAAAATCAACTTGAATTTGATCTGTCAACGAGAAAACTTTACTAGACAATCATCTTTCTTTACATTTTGAAAGCGAAATTTTGACCAGCTTACACATAAATGTGGAAGAAATCAAGGGAAACAAATCTTAATAACTTTATTTTTAGGAACGCCACAGTAACCACTGCGAATTGGTTCCTACTCGCATTGCGGTATGAGTACAATAGCCAGACGAACATGCTTCGAACACGAGTATCCTGGTGACAATTTTCCTGCCTTCGGAAGACGTCTACCGGCAGCAGAGAAGATATTGTGTTGTCATGCATATCATCTGGAAGATGAATATCTTCTGCATCGATAGACACCAGTAACATGTGTAATTATTGCAAAACGGCAAAAATACGAGTTTAGATGCACACTGGTGATAAAACTATGCCGGACAGGAGGTAATTCTCCATACTTCAAGTGTCTGTGAGTAATTCATGATAATTGACTGCATACGAAATATTGTACATCTATTTATAGTAGATGCAATAGGTGTAGGTGTATCCCTTAGAGTCGTTCGTTTAAGCGTCAAGGATATGATGTTAGTGACAAGCCGGCCACTGTGTAGGAAATTTGGATAGTAACAATTGTGATCAAACTTGGTAGTGGTATGGGACAGTGTATTGACCATTATCAAAACATTTTCTCACGAAGAAATTCATCACTAAAATAAAGTGGTATACTGCGCGCAACGCTAGCAAAACTAATTCTGAGTTCGTTAACGCTCCCCGCCTTGCTTTTACATGTTAACTGCTTTTGTTTGTACCTTAAATGTTTTAGTGTAATACGAACGAAACTTCAAGGCTAGTCAGCGATAAATTGAACATCGAATGGTGCGATTTGTTTAATTTTGCTTCAGCAGCCTACGACAGTTATTATGAATTCATTAAATGAAACAACTGGAATATTTACATTACCATCCAACAATACCTTAACCGCAATTCCGTGCATTAAAAATTCATAAACCAAAACAAATATTATTTCCTCTGTTAACATTTTGTACAAAACAACAAAAATAATATCAAACAGGGAAAGCCACGTACCAAAAACGCAGCCTCCCCAAAACGAGCTCCACAGCACCCAGAAGTGCACACCACCAACACACACACACACACACACACACACACAACACACACATACACACAATCATGTACACACACACACGTACACTACCAACACACACTAGCATACAAAGCACGAGGACAAAACGAACAATTAAAGGAACACAGTGGGGCACCGCCTTGGAACGGTCAGTGGCAAAAACGCATTTACATTATTCCCGCAAAGCTTTATTTGAATAGTTTGTTAACTATATTGCGTTGTTGGTCATCAAACATTCATGACGATGTGCATACAAGCACGGAGACGACTGGTTAGGCGATTGCTTATAAATAGCGTTCAATGTACAATAAAATAAAAAATATTTCGTCATTTATGCTTTGAATACCATTAGCTAATTGACAAATATCTAATGATTTCATACTGTCATTAACAATTCCACCAGGAGACGTAATTCATGTTTTTCTGGTTTCCAAGTTCGATCAAACTGACGGAGAAAGACATTAGTTGTTGATGTCATTGTTGTTGTTGTCAGGGACAGAAATACAGTAACATGCTTATTTTGCCATTCGTTCGAATTGTAAACGCGTCCGTTCATAAGCCGTATGTAATCATCAAAATCGACACATCTGCTTTGAGCCTTATATAGAGGAACAAAAAGTAATTGAAGAGACAAATTGGTCGGTAGTGGTCATGCTTGGATTGTGTGTCTAATTTGTCCTGTGTTTGAACCAAAGAGCATTCTGCTCGAGTTTATTTGTCAATGCATGTTTTATGTAAATTACTTCCGATTCCCTGGTAACGTGCTGTTTTCATTTATTCAATGTTATTGTTTTCTGTAATTCAATATTGATTTTGTTCTGTAATCCAGTTGTGTTTTTCTGTAATTCAATGTTCTTATTTTATGTTATTCAATGTTGACATTTTCTGTAATTCAGTATTGTTATTTTCTGTAATCAGTATTGCTATTTTCTGTAAGTATGTCTGTCATCCCAGGTTACATATAGCTTTTACATTGTCAGGTATAAAGTGTCACAGCTACTTTGTGTCCGTAAGTTTCCTTTTCAAAGTATGCTAAAACTTTTGAAAAACTGATTGCATTAGATTTTCTCTTCATATATTAATAGCATAAATGGACTGAGAGAGCTGTTATAGGAGCGGAGTTTGCAAAATTTTTAAACGGAGATATCAAATATTGTATTGTTCTGCTATTTACGCCATGCAAATTAACAATCGTTAATAAACTGAATTAAAGATAAGCCAACTGTCGTGTCTTTGTTATCCCGTTTGAGATAGAGACGTATTAAACCATTACATTTAATACATATCTATTTATGAGACAAGCTTAATAACAGTGACTACTTGGATCTGTTGCAATCTTAGGGAAAGTGATCCATGACAGTAGCCTTCGAGACTTTTGTATCTGATAAAACACCAGTGTGTGCAAATACTAAATCGGTATATTACATGTATTCGGTATATGAAATAGCACAAACAACAATGTTTCAGTTGAAATACACCATCACGGACTTAATTAGAATGGAATTGCAGTTGCTAGAGGTCTGCGACTCTTAACCCATGATGCATAACAACGATAAGATATGAAGCTATTAGTCTGATTGTCTCATTGATTACATTGTATTGCGTGTAGTAGCAGATATACTCTATAATCAGAAAAACCAAATTCAGGAATGTTATATCAAGTTCAATTAGTCATTAGAAAAAATAATTCCTCTTTTTCTATAATAATAAGCAAGGTATATCTAGAGGTGTACCTGGGCAAAAAGAACTTGTAGACACATGTTGTTAGGGGTTTTGAGGGTATTCCATCCCCCCCCCCCCCCAACCACAAAAAAAAAAAAAAAAAAAAAAAAAAAAAAAAAAAAAAAAAAAAAAAAAAAAAAACAAAAAAAACCCCCCCCCCAAAAAACCCCCCCCCCCCCCCCCCCCCCCCCCCCCACAAACCACAAAAAAAAAAAAAAAAAAAAAAAAAAAAAAAAAAAAAAAACCCACCCCCCGCGCGCGCGCACGCCCCCCCCCCCCCCCCCGGGGGCGGGCGGGCGCGCGCCCCCCGCCCGCTTTAAGAGATAAATCCCCATTTTTCCCCAAAAATAATGAAAGCCGTTAAGCTGTAAATGTAAACTGTAGTCTATCTTATGGCAACATAATAGTATTATAGTAATCATAGTCACCTTCCGATTATGCTGAACACTTCGAGAAACTAACATAATTTATTGTTTAAGTGTTCAGCACAATTAGAAGATGACTGTGATTGAGACCTGTGTAGTTCTATAATACTTTTATGATGCCATAAGATAGGCTATATTTTTAACTTACAGCTAAACGGCTTTCATTATTTTCTACCATTTTCATAGATGTGCTTTTGGTTAGAGATTATTTTGATCATGTGATTCCCTACCGTGGTTTTAAAGGGTACAAATATTTCTACCTTTACAGTATCTATGCCAAGCACAGTAGGCACTAGTCTAACTGCATAGCGGTAATAACTTGCTTCACTAACTTTTTCGTCTAATTTAAAATTCAAATGCATACATTGGACAAAAAGGAAAATCTAATAAACAATTTTAAATTCATAAAATATTTACATGTATTTGACGAAGATTTATACGATCACAGTGCAATTTTGCAATTCCAGGTGTATGCGTTCTAATATAAAACACTATCAAATTGCTTTTCTATTAACCCAGTGCAAGATAGTTATTTATGTCCTTGCCAAGCGATTACCATTCCAAAATAGCGCCGTCAGTCAGGTGTTAAATGACCTCGAAAACAGCATTTATGACAGTCACTGGTTTTGGACTATTTGACTATTTGATTGTAATGGCTTTTCCATTAGTGTAGACATTTTTCAAGCTGTTTTTCAAAGTTATTTAGGCAAAAATCCAAACTTCAAATTGTATTATTCAGAGCTAGGCCCATACTGCAATTAGCCTAATAAAGTTCACCAACACATATCAAAGATAAAAGTGTTCACGGTAGTACTATTATTCTACAAAAAAGATGAAATCATCTAAAATAGCTAGTATGTATTGTTAGTTTGACGATTAGATGTTTCGTAATTAATTACTCTTTCCTTCAGTATCTGAACTCCACACAGTGATATACTAACCGGTGTACACGTATCACTCAAAAGTAAAGGTATTTCCGAAATATAAAATGTATTATAGTATCGTGGTCAGATCAAAATCAAAGTAATAAATACCGTTTTAAGATTGAGTTGAATTCTAACGTAGAACCATGGTAATCTAATACATCCTGGATGAACGACAATAGAAATACAAACAAGAGGGCCAAGATAGTCCTATATCACTCACCTTGCTACCATTGGCTATAATACAATGTCATCAATAGCAGAAAGGGTCAACTTTGTTTCTATTTTTGGGACATGATTTAAACGTTCTTGAAAGATGACAAATAGGCAATACATGCCAAATATCTAAGCTCTACTGTAGGTCTTGTGGTTTCAGAAATAAAGATTTGTAAAGTCTTTCTTGTATTTGCCTATATAAAAACAAGTGACCCCCGGGCGGGGTCAATTTTGACCCGGGGGTCATAATTTGAAAAAAATATTGGTAGATGTCTACTAGGTAATGCCAAATGCTAAATATCTAATCACTTGGCCTTGAAGTCTCAGAGAATGAGATTTTTAAAGTTGTTTAAATATAATCCTATGTAAAAACAAGTGACCCCCGTGCAGGGTCTATTCATTATTTGAACAGTCTTGGTAGAGGCCTCCTTGGTATTGCCACATGCTAAATATCTAAGCTCTAGACCTCCGTGTTCTTGAGGAGAAGATTTTTTTCCCTTTCCGTTGCCATAGCAACCAGAGTTCTGCTTTGAATGGATTTTTTAAACAATTATGAAAGGGCTTTATGCAAGTAGCATCCTTGCCAAGATTTATTATCATTCGCCAAGTGGTTTTAGAAGATAATTATGTCGTTTGAAAGGAAATGTTAACGGACGTACGACGGACGTTCTTAATAGCTCATTCTGGCACTTTGTGCCATGTGAGCTAAAAATATGTTAAACGAAAACACAACACAACATATAAATTTAGGTACAATGCTAGTGAGATTTAGGTACCAAAGTCAAAAACATTAAATTTGAGAAACTGAAATACGCAAATGTCGGCCATACTGGAATTAAGGATTTGAACACGCAGAATTAACACACGCAATTATTAACGCCGTTCTCAGCGTTTTGAAGTCGCAAAACTGATAGGGAAGGCAATCCGTCGTGTACGGTGTTTTTTAAAAACTAAACTTGGATATAATATTACTTATTTGCCCCTGTATATTTTTCTTTGATTTACTTTTAAATACTTTTGAAAAACTTTAAATTTCATCATAATATGATGACGAGAGTACAATGATTATTTCCATAGGAGATTAATTATCTGCACACAACACCTTTAACCTCCACACCCCTCAGTTTGTATTGCAACTGTAGGCCCGGGTCTGATGTGCATGATAGCAGCTACGCCCCTAATATCCACTGGTGTCTACCAATAAGGCAACAAAATGACTTTTAAATTACTTGTTTCATAACTTGATTTAACATTGTTTACTTGATATTTTGTATAATATGTCTACATTAGTTTACGTTGTGTAGTAGATTTGCAGGGAGTCTAAACTTCATGTAACTGTGACTGATACCTGTATGCATGAGAATTAAATAATTTAACTGTCAAAACATTTAAACTATAATATTGAACTCCAATATTATCATGTAATTTTATTTACTGACACAGTGGACATACGAATTCGAATTTCTTCCGTTCACAGTTACATTCGTCTAGTAATTCAGATGCAGGCAAATGCCAACCAGAGTGTTACATGCCTAACATGTTACTTTAAATTGAGATATAGCCCGTTGATTTGACTGCATTCTATGGATCGACATTTTGTCGACGCATACTGAAATAAGAAGGACAACGGTGTTAGAACCTAATAATGTTATCGTGCAAAACCGATGTTCATAACATACATATTACACGCGGTAATTTCAATCCTGCGATCAAAATGCACTTACTCACTGGTTCAGATAATCTTATCGAGAAATATGCACAACGTGTATCCGAGCGTATTGCGTAAGAAACATGCAAACATTTCTTAATTGCAAAAAAATAAACACGATTTCTCTAAGATTTTTGGAAAACTCGCGGGCTTATAACACCCGGAAACCGGAAAAGAACATGTACATTATTTGATGGCGATATCGTGTGGTTTTGAAAAAAACTGTGTGTGATTGAATGTAAGTATTCAGACTTATTCGATATCCGTAAATAGACGAACCTGCTCTACAGCGCTTCCTCGCAGTACTCAAAATTGTATCGATACAGTAGTTGAGAGGACATACAATGTTCGTCTTATTCTGAAAAACTGTAAGAAAGCAGACAATACAGAAGGCCAAACAGTCGACAAAATTTTGTAGTGTTTGGATTTGTGACTTGTGCGAAGCAAGTACAGCGTGGTTATTTTATGTGTCTGTGGGTTGCTGCCAGTGATTGCGGTGCACAATTCTTGTGCTATGTGTATTTATTTTGCTTATTGCATTACGTTCATACATTATTCTGTTTCATTTGTGATGTTATAGTTCGATTCCGTTGCATTCATGTTGGTTTTGTTTGTCGCTGAAGCACCGGATACTTTTCTCTTTTATTCGAAAGAAAGTGTGTAGCACAAACAAAATGATAAAAGTAATTGAACACGTATGCATTGCCGTCTTCAGTCAAGAGTCAAAATGGTAACTTAAAAATATAAAAAGGCGATTTCAATTTTTTGAATTGATGATTAAGTTGGGTAATGGCAGAAATGAAATATTCAAAACTTTAAGTAATATTATTCAAAACAGTCACCCTGTATACATGTACCAACAAATTACATATTCCGAAGTAATACACTTTAAAGACACAGGATGCTCTCAATTTACGGATGATAATTTTTAAAATGACAAATACTAGATATGCAAAATTAATATGTTTTGCAATATGAAATACTAAAATCAATCCAAACGCACGGTTTAATCTCATGATTATATTACGATCTGATTGCAAACCTCATCAATGCTTGTTGCTAGGCCACGTGCATTTCATTATGCGCTTGTCTACCACGATATAGAGGATTACAATTTTAAAACACTTCTTGAATCGAACGTAAAATTATTGTTATACTCTTATATCTAAGAAAGTTTAAAAAGAGAAATGGGAGCGCTTATTTTCAACGTTACATTGATAATATATTGTCTTATAAATTACACTGAAATAAGTTTTGCAAATGAGTCTGGGAAGAAAATATTTTCGAGAAGATTAGAGGGACATACATTTAAAACAATTATTCAAATTTCGTTAAATGCTTGCAATGAGGAATGTCAGAATAGACTTAAATGTGCCTCAATTAACTACAGCCGGCTAATGAAGATCTGTGAACTAAACTCAGAGGACAATTCCGACGCACTGCAGGTGACAGCGGGGTGGGTTTCAGTTCAAAGGAAGCATTACCTATAAGGAAGTCAGTTTTGTGCAAGAGTAACCCATGCGAAAAGAATGAAACATGCGTTGAAACAAGAAACACTGTTGAATGTAGAGTGAATGAATGTGCGACTGAAGATAAGATAGACAATGGGATTATTCTTGGAAATATGAATGATGTTGGATCCGTGCTTGCTTTCGAATGTCAGCCAGGCTTTAGTCTAATTGGTTTAAATAATTCAATATGTGACGAATCTGGGGAATGGAAGTCTTTTAAAAGCATCGGATGCGAAATTCTATGCCAAATTCCATTGCCTATTTCTGCCCTTGAAATCAAAGATGCAAACATCATTGCACCTGAAGGAGAAAGCAATGTTACTGGAACAAATGTAAGTCGTTTATCGTCAATGATGATCATGCATGGATCGATTATCACGTACAAGTGTAAGTCTGGAGCGTACCTTATCGGAAGTCCAACTCGTAACTGTACAGCTGGCACATGGTCACAAGTACCGACTTGCATAAGTCAGTGTGCTTTTCCATTGAGATACAGATACAGTTCATACGAATGTATCCCTCTAGAATCTTGTGAAAACGGATATGCCGACACATTTCTTGAATACAAAGAAAAACTGATGTATAAAATTAGTGGTACTGATATGTTTGATGATATTACGGAAAATGGTTGTCTTGACAAGTGTAGGTTCAATGCTGAATGTATTTCATTTAATTACAATCACAAACATAAGTCTTGTTTTATACATAGCATGATCCCAATTGATCTTTTAAGTTTCCAACCCATGTCCGAGTGGACATTTTACCAGCGCAACTGCAACTAAGAAGTAGTCTGACTAGAGAACAATTAAATAGTACTGACTGTGAAATTCTGATTCAACTCAAACGGAATTAAAATCCGTTTTGTTTCTAAGAAGCCAGAAGCTTTTGCAATGGTTCAGATGCAATAACCGCGCATTTATAGAAAACTAAATTTCGGATTTTTTTTCATAATTCAACAAGCAAAATCAGTGAATTTATATCCCCCGCCAAAATGAAGCAAATCATTAAAAAAGACCAACTGGAAAAGAAGCGTTTTTTTTAATTTAACCACCCAACTACGAGGGTTTTTTTCCGCGAGCTTCAGTCATAAAAATCTTATTTGTTGTAAGCTGAATTAAATCGGTAATAGAGTGAACTAGATTCAGACAACAAAAGTTTCTTTATATATAGAATACCGTCATTTCCGGACAATAGGCCGTTTCACTGTATTGGCCGCAAACCCCATATTTTAACGACTTTAGAAGCAAAAATGAACGTATATGGCGCTTCGGCATATTAGCCGCGGTTTATTGAGTGCGTGATCATTTAATTATTTGAGCCAATTACAATTTTGATAACCGATTTGAGAGAAATAGAATTTTAAAGTTTTTATATTGAATATATAAGAAAGAACAATTAAAGGGCAATAACTCTGGAGATATTAAGACAGATGAGGGTGTTTCGCGGCATTATGCTGTTGTATATAATTTAAGAGGTTAATACACAGCTGCAGCAGACCGATCGTCACGCTCTAGAAGATATCGGCCCGAAAGCGTTAGTCAGATACCAAAAATAGAAATCAGCTCTGCCGTCATTATTTCAAACAGCTTCCTTTTGTTTCTCCGACACGTTTTAGTTTAGCGCCTTAACTGTACGTCAGACATTGATTGAACTATGTTTTGTTTTTCATTTATTCTACAAGGCATGCTTATCCTCAACAATCATGTTTCCTTATTAACTTGTATTTCTGCATCTACACTTAAGGGAACTTCTAACGCTACCTTTCAATATTTTGGAATATTTCAGAAACTGTACCAGATATCTTAACCAAATTTTCACAACATGTGGACTGTTGTATTTCACCCCTAGTGAACTAATACATTATTTGGTGGTTGTGTCATAACAAGTGAGTCTGTTATGTTAATTACTGCTTTATAACAAGTGAGTCTATTATGTTAACTACTGCTTTATAACAAGTGATTCTGCTGCGTTTAATACTGCTTTATAACAAGTGAGCCTGTTATGTTTAACACTGCCTTATAACAAGTGAGTCTGTTATGTTTAATACTGCTTCATAACAAGTGAGTCTGATACGTTTAATACCGCTTTATAACAAATGAATGTGTTGTGTTTAATACTGCTTCATAACAAGTAAGTGTGTTATGTTTAATACTGCTTTTTAACAAGTGAGTCTGTTATGTTAAATACTGCTTCATAACAAGTGAGTCTGTTACGTTTAATACCGCTTTATAAGAACTGAGTCTGTTATGCTTAACACTGCATTATAACAAATGAGTGTGTTGTGTTTAATACTGCTTCATAACAAGTAAGTGTGTTATGTTTAATACTGTTTTTTAACAAGTGAGTATGTTATGTTTAATACTGCTTTATAACAAGTGAGCCTGTTACGTTTAATACCGCTTTATAAGAACTGAGTCTGTTATGTTTAACACTGCTTTATAACAAATGAGTGTGTTGTGTTTGTGTTATACTGCTTTTTAACTGAGTCTTCTGTCTCAAACTTTTAAAACTAAGTGTGTTATGTTTAATACTGCTTTTTAACAAGTGAGTCTGTTATGTTAAATACTGTTTTATAACAAGTTAGTGTGTTATGTTTAACACTGCTTTTATAACAGTAAGTGTGTTATGTTTAATACTGCTTTTTACAAGTGAGTCTGTTCTGTTAAATCTGTTTTATAACAAGTTAGTGTGTTATGTTTTTTTTTTTTAACTCTTTACAAGTAGTGTGTTTTTTAATACTCTTTTTACGAGTCTGACTGCTTTATAACAAGTAAGTGTGTTATGTTTAAAACTGCTTTATAATAAATGAGTCTATTATGTTTATTAATGCTTTATAACAAGTGAGTCTGTTATTTTTAATAATGCTTTATAACAAATGAGACTGTATTGAACTAAACATGTTACTAATATGTGAGACTGTGTGTATATAACACTGCTTTATCATGTATAGAAACGATTTATAACACGAGACTTTATGTATTTGCACAACAGTAAAATGTATCTAGAACGAGTGAAATAGTATGTTCAATACGGCTTTAAGGCATGTAAAACTGTATGCTCATGTATGACACTCCTTTGTAGCATGACAGACGAAATGTATAACACAGCTTTATAACATGTGAGTTTTCCGTGTGAATAATAATGTTTTTCGGTGACTTATAAGAACTCCCGTTCTTTCCGTGAAATTATGAATTTTTACTAACCGGATTGATGTCAAAATGTATACTGAGCGTAATGAATGCCGGGCTCCATAAGATGATGAACTAGTAAAAAAGATGTCATTTGTGCTGTTGATGATGACCGTTTCCCACGATTTTCGACAATTCATTGAAACCAATTCAACAAACGCAGAGTTTTAAACATAATTATGATAAACAGAAGAATTGTCGGTACCGATGTAATATCACGTTACTTTCATTCGTGATCACAAAAAGAAGTAATGCTATGGTTGGACACGAATATGTGCATATCGTTTGATTCCATTAAGTGTGACCTAGAACTTTGAGGTTGGGACTTGGGTCTTGCACGCGACACATCGTCTTGATGTGCTTAGTTATTCGCAAAGCTTTCAATGCATGACAAAGTTACAGACCGGACACGAAACAATGTAAGGGCCGACACACAGACGGACTGACGAACGGACGTCTCCACATATGGATACTTATGTGGCTACTCAATTTTTCTCCCTATTCTTTAAGCCACGTAAGAGAACAAATAGCCACGTAAGAGCTTACGGAATGAATAGGTCAATTAAATCGACATTTACCATCGTTTGTTAATAATTCGCTAATACGTACATTGTGTATACCGTAAAATTGTATGGAGCTTCACGACAACATTCACACAGTATTTGTCGGACTAACTTGAGTTTATTTACGTTTGACACAAAAAATCAGGCTATGCTTCCTGAAGAGAGGAATGAAAATAAACTAAAACAGCGATATTCAAGGAAACTTTACATTTTACTTAATAAAATTCCCCATTAGATGGAGTAATGATCTTTCACCACTAACACAGTGTCTTCGACCTTCAATGATTACGTAGCCAGGCATAGTTGGTATATTGTTATGAAAATGTAACTTACGAAGACACGGAAAATAAAAGGGAAATAGGAAGAAACCTGTAATCAAATTGTAAAAGTACTACTTTGCAGTCACACACCTATTGATAGTAAAATCGAGGTTTTTCCATAAAGACCACTATGACAGATTACCCAGCAACTTAAGTTTTTTTATTGCTTGGTACTGATCTGGGATCTCCATTAGGATTGCTAAGGCAACAGCAGCAGATGGACACCGTTTTGCCTTCTCTTTAACGCTATGAAAGTCAACGAACTGAAAGTTGTCGAAAACCCTCTGTGGAAGCAAATCATCAAAATCATTCATTACGCTCCATGGACCATCCCCGACGCCGATTAAAATAATTGATAACGGATACTTTGAGGCTTCAACTATCGCTTCTGAAGTTTCCTCTTCGTGTGTTGCTTGTCCGTCGGCAACAATGACCAGGATATGATACTGAAAAGGACAGCATGATTATCAGTTTCAAATTAATGAAAGAAAAACTACCAAATACTGGTAAATTTATTTTATACATATCGTTAAACCAGCTTCAAAGTGTAGCTAATCTAAGCCTTCCTTTAAACGTAGAAGGAAGAGAAAAGTTCCATACTGAATGTGTCTATAGACGGTTACTAAGGTGTGAAAGGCGCTAGCCGAGTTCAAAATTGGCTTGACAGTGTACGAGTCTTATATAATTTAGCATTATTCTCAGCAAAATAATATATTTATGTGACCTTTTCAGTATCAATATGTTTATTTTATAATTCAATGTTTAACAGTAATTTTTGTTTTGTGATCTCCAAGTTTTATATGTTTAACTTTCAGTTTACAATACGTAACATGGAATACTTCGTAATTCAAACTAAACAACTGAAAACTAGATTGCAAAAGAAACAATTATGAGATGAATATAGGAATATTTGACCTTATCATATTTATGGCGAGCGCAAAGAGATATCCGCATAAAGTCATAAAGGGATGCACGTGAAGTCCCAATACTGTATGAATCGCGTGGAGTACCAATATAGATTTGATCAAAGTTGTTGGGGCTTTAGGGAAAATTGTGCTAGATCTAGTTCACCGTTTTCATTACGAATATGTTTTGAACTGTCACGTGGTACACTTGCTAGAAGGCTATTGTGTATTGTTCATATGGCACATTGTATGAGATAAAAATCAATTATAACATCAAGAAAGATGAATGTTTTAAATATAATGTCAAAGAAAGTATAGCCAAATAAATAATGTGTTCATAATAATGTGAATCTTTATGAATTGGTGCAAGAATAGGACACGGCTGCGACTGCTCGGTGGAATGTCAAATTGGGAAATGCTTTTATCTCCATCTGTTAAAATACACACAGTACAACTTCTGATACATTGTAACACAGTTCTCGTGTACAAAATCACAATTAAAGTGATATTAACGAATGCTACGTGTAATGTAATGAAAACGTGACAATGACATAACGAAGTAGTAATCAGATATAAAACCATAAGACAGTCTTCCATTTCTTTGTTTGATAATGTAATACGACTTGCTCGTTTGTCTTGATACTTGTAAAAAAATATTAATTTTTACACTTCACACAATTACCTTCTTTGTTGCTTTCACAATATTTACAGCTTTGTTAATAAGTGGTGCAAAGTTGGTTGGTCCGGCCAATTTGACATTTGGCGTTTCTGCTCTGTAAACATCAAGAACTTCGTTAAAGTCTTCACAATAACCCTGTAAAAAACAATGTCATATCATGGTAAGAATCAAATATACAAATGTGACAAAACGCACATGCTAATAAAAGTTAAGAAACTAACAAAATATGTTTAAGGAGAAAAGTATCAAATCTGGACGTTTCTCAATTATTGCTTAACGAAACCGTACCTCTTTTTTTAATGGAAAGACATACCTGTCCCTCACAACTGTATCACCAAATCCGTACACTGGAATTCCACCCTGCGGCCCTAACGTCTCGCCAAGAATACATATAACCTGAAATGTTTCGTGACTTATTTCGAAATACTGTAACACGTGTTTGGGAAATAGAAGCAATAAAACATCAAATTCATGGAAAGACGTTATGATCAAACATTGTCAAGACTCCTATTTCGTGCGTGATGATAAAACAAAGCCTAAAACACTATTTCAAAAACTCATATAAATGTATATTAGAAATGAACATGCATAGATACTAAACCGCCAATTCTCACCATTAGTACACATTTTGATATGTTTTAGGAAACAGTTGTGAACGCAGTAAATCCATGACAGTTGTCAATGATGTGGACAATTACGGTTTAAGACATATTAAGTAGAAGTGAATTTAAGAAATCAGTTTTTACAAAAGGTAGGCCTTCACAAAAACAACGCATGTTTTTTAATAAATCTTAAATATAGAAAACTCAATATCTGAGAAAATTTCTTGACCTTGATTGGTATTGTCAAAACGGATGTTAATGTATTTGATGTAGAAGTTGCGTTTCCTGTTCGTTAAAATACAGTAAACAGGTAAATAAAAATATGTAGCCTTTACCTCCTGATATGGATTTAATTTTTGCGTTGAAAGATCATGTAAATTTAATCCCCCAAATGTGTTCTGGCCTTGATCTACGTTACTCATGGTGTAATCTATTCCTAAAAAAAACGACAATAGTACTTTGAACATCTGTATTATAACTGACAAACAACTCTAAATTATTCAGACAACAGTTTAAACTGAGAGTCTTATTTTTAAATTGCAAACACAACTACATATGTAGCAGATTATCCAATGTTAGAGAATACAAAATTGACTATTTGTACAAAACAAAATCAAATTCTGACAAGCCTTTTCAGAAAAAATAAACATTTTTTTAGATTTCATCACCTCATCGGGACCTCATCTCTGAGGGGTAATTCTTTATTTTAGCATCTTACAGTCACACAGAACTAGGTTGTTGCAAGTTAAACTAGATACCAGAAATTTGTTTATAAGTTTCTATATAGAATTACTAAGAAAAGCGCTTTATCCCCTCTAGGGCACCATTTAAAATCAATTAAGGGGCGGGTGTGTGAAATAAGAAATAGTGATCATTAGATAATTTGAAGTTCCTGAGAAATAGCATATTCATGTTTTGATATTGAATATAGAAGAATAGAAGAAAATAACTTTAAGGACAATAACTCTGGAGATACATTTGTTCCATGCCACTCTCGTCGAAAGTTGCGCATGCGCCGCGGCATTTTGCTGTTGTATACTTATTTTCCATTAGTTCCTTACGTGGTATTTTACATTGTGTTTTTCGTATACTCGCTTACTACTGAGCTCTTAAGCAAAATAGGGTAAATTACCACAGAAGGCATCTTAACCATAAACCTTAAGTTGAACAAATGGCCACCTAATCACCGAATATTAACACGGACGGACGGACAACACCAACGCCAGCGGCGGATGATAATAAAAATGTATTTTTCTTTACGAAGAAAAAAAATGTCGAAAAATTAAAGTCCAATTGTGCACATAATCTCATTTAAGTGATATCCTGCCTGTTACTGGCTCTCCTTCCTAAATGTACCACAACTGTAAATGGGGTTTTGATTGAAAGATTTACAGAACTACAGAATGTACAACTCTCATCAGTCTGATCCATATCTAAATTTTAAACCTTACGTGTTTTTTCATAACGCGGACGTTTGCGGCCTTTTTAACGGACGTGACGTCTTTTTGATTTATTTATTGCCAGTATGTTGTATACTTTCTGACAAATACAGTTATAAAGTCGAAACATGTAAATTGAAAACTTCGTGTTGTCTTGATTTTATTTATTTTTTATTTCCCCCTAATTTTAGCACTAATATGGATATTCCACTCAGGATAGAAAGAAAACAAATTAAATGTTCCAAAGGAGCTCATTATATACATACTTTACTGTGTCTCAAAGCAAGGCATTACATTATATTACTAGTATTTCGGACCGACTAAGGCTCAACGCCAAAATTATGTGTACTTTGTCGGAGGAAAATAATGCAACAAAACTTACCCAAAATTACACCACATTCATCTATTCCGAGTCGTTGAATTTCTTTCGTAGCTTCCCCGAGTTTTTCAAACCGATCAACAATCTTCTTAAACTGCCTGCTCGCTTTTTGTTCCCCATCTTTTTGCTTTTTGTATTCTTCACTGGATCGCCTCGCAGATTCAAGGTCACTCGTTTTTTTACTGCGTTGAATTTGTCAAAATTAACAGAATATGTTGTAGGCAACGTTTTCAACGTCTTAATAAAATAATGCTAAGGAATACAACATTCCCAAATGATTATTGTACAATGTACACAAACACCATATTTTAAAAATATTTTGCGAAACATCCCCCTCTCAAATATTACACACTATGATGAAACCATTTGTCTCCAACTGTATTTAAAAACTTACTGTCTTTCGAAAACAAAAGTAAATCAAAGCGCTGAAGGCACTGGAGGTGTCCTTTATACGATAATGGTGACCACTTCCCAAAGCATACAGATCTTAAATGGTATTGTAACATTGGAACAAGAGGACAGTGATGATTCAATACTGCAGAGCTGTATTCTAGTTTGAATATGATTGCTCCATTGATGTACTTAATGCGAACACTCGCGTTTAGTGTGGGGTACAATGACAGGATATGGCAAGTGTATATTACCAGCTTGCCCATTCATATCAATATGAACTTCCGTGTCATTGACCAATCAAACGGCTGGCAATTTCATGGAAGGGTAATAGATACATCAATTATGGGATTAGCTAGAGTTATGGTTCTTGGTCACTGCACTCACTGATGGTGTGATTCAAGTATTAATTCAGTGTTCAATACTATCCAACTTCTCCTGACAAGGTTTTAACAGAAAGGGAGTAAGTTATCTAAAGTTACAGTTCTCCACATCCTAAATGTCTTCAATCATTGCATGAAGTATCAAATCACGACGGCCCTAGTGGTCTGTAAATCAAACTGTCTGTAATGCAACATCATTTCTCCCTAAATTTATCAATCCTGCCCTAGCTGGGTGGCTCTTACATAATATTGTACATTGTACATCTTTTATGTATCCATCTTTAATATTTCCTCCAAATATGAATCATACTTAAGTTTCTTATGATATATTAGAGTCTGCATAGGACTGATGTACACTTGTATACATTCAAACGTAAAACATGTTGAGCCGCCGGCTGTAAAAAGCGCCAACTCCTTACCAAGTAGAGATAGGTAAAAATACCTAAATATTAGATGTAACATGCATGTTGTACTACAGAAAAGTTGTCTTGATATTTCTTAACAGCCAGTAATAAAAAAGTTAAAATGTAAGCTATTTACAGTAACAACAAAGGGAAGTAATTCTAAAAACAAGGGTAGCTTATGGTGGTGAACATTTGTGCCAAGTTAAATCAAAATCCCTCCATGCATGAAGAAAATTCTCCGGACAAAGATATTTTTGACTTTAACCTCTAAGTGTGACATTGACCCTAGACCTTGTTCTTGCACAATGTCATGATCCTCCATTTCATGGTGGTGAACATTTGTGCTAAGTAACATCAAAATCCCTTGAGACATAAAGAAGAAAGCTCCGGACAAAGTCATTCTTGAATTATTATTGTATCTGACCTTTGGCCGCCTGTGTGACCTTGACCTTGGAACTAGGGACCTGGTTCTTGCACATGACATTTTATCTTATGATGGTGAACATTTGTATCAAGTTACATAAAAATCCCTTATGCATGAAGAAGATACGCTCCGACAGTCATTCTTGAATTTGACCTTTAACCTCTAAGAGTGACATTGACCTTAGAACTTGGGACCTGGTTCTTGCGCATGACGCTCCGTCTCGTGGTGAACAATTGTGTCAAGTTATTTAAGAATACCTCGATACATGGATAGTAACAGCTCGGACAAGCTAAACTCAGATGTACGGACGCACATGCATACACTGAATGGCCATTTTGGCAGCTATATTGAGTTGCAAGAGGTTCGACAACAATACTGTACAATTTTGTTACGTAAAATAGATTTCATATTCATAATATTAAAATCAATGAATGAATCTGAAGTAAACGAGGCATTAAATCCCTATACTTGTAGAATGAATAAATAATTATGATTAAATAAACAAGTCAAATAAATAAACTTCCCTTCTCAACAAAACCAAGGGCATAAGCTATTCCTAAAGTATATGAAAACCCTATTCATATCTACTAGACTACTAATTGAAAACTTTTACGATTTAATAGGGTTATTAAGGTAGTGACGTGTCTGAATCCACCGGATTATACCGATATAGTTTCACTCTGTACTGTGGTATAATGTAAATATAAAACTACAATTTCCCTGTCATTTATTATGTTTATTCGCTGAATAAGAATGAGTTAAGTTTTTTTTCCGTGGCGACAATGACACAGTAACTTAGTAAATTGGCTGTTAATAATTCTACCTCAAAAGGTAAACACAACATATAAACATTATTTTGTGCAAAATCAAGTCCAGATGGCTTTTCAATAAACATTTCGAAACAGTCGAAAATCATGGCTAATTTGTTGCCAAAGTATTTGTGAAATTCCATTGGCATAGTTTTTCGGATTGTTTCATGCTCTGGCCACCCAATGAGCTTCTGCACTCTCATAAACATCTGCAATATTTGCAGTGACCAGTCTTGATAAAGTTTGCTGTGTTGTATCAAATTCATCTACTAAAGAACATATTAGACAGGTCGAGTCTTAGTTTCATTAGATTCAATGAATGTCATATGTTTGAACCTGTTAATAGCTAGTCTGTTTGGTAAATATCATAATATGGATCAAGAGACTGATAAAGTAACATCAACATTGAAAATGCTTGGAGACGCAGTAAGGTGCTTCAATTTGTCATTATTGTCGCTGCAATAGTCAATATCGAATCTCGTCTTCAGTTTCAGCCTTCAGTTTTCAGCTCAGACGTTTCGGTCCTTAGTTTCTGTAAAATTGCATTCATATCATCCATTAAATCACCATCAATGTCCATCTGCAAAGTCGCGTCAGTTTCTTTAGAGTCAAAGATGAGTACCAATGGCATTTCCTCTCCTGTAAGCATTGGTTGACAAGTATAGCTTAAAAGCTTACTGACGGGACCCAGGCTGGATTCAGTTTTTCATACAAGTATGCCAATTTCCCTGAAAGAAAGAATGTAAGTCTTTACAAGTTATGTTTTACAGAATTAAGAAAAATGATAAGCAAAGAAACAGTTAACTTTATAATGTATACAAGCATGGCAGGCGTGTTTAGTAGACCCAAGCTCCTGGGATTGGACCCATGAAAATTTTGAAATACCTGTATTTGACCCGCAATAAAAACGCCCGACGAGTCATATTTGACCCGTAGGAATTTTCATTCATGCGCTTATTACTTAGCGTATATGTCAATCAACTTGTAATTCCAAACACTCAGGCCGCATCAACCATTGACGCAACAGAAAGTGAGAAACGACGGGGAAGCTTGTATTTTAATCTACTCGCTTTCAGAAAATCACAGACATGCGGGGACAGGAAGATATGTGACAAACAGGAAACACGGTTCATTTAAGACTGGGAAAGAGATCGGCTGCTAGACCTAGCTGTTTTAAGAAATTTTTCAAAAATACAACAGTAAAGCTTCATTTTAACACAAACTGAAAAATATAATGTGCAAACATAGAGTACAAGGCTCGAAACACTATGATCAATGGGTCGATGTTTAAAAATCTCACATTGACTCTTGAAAAATTTACGCTGCAGTGACAATGACCCTTGAGTTTCAAAGCCTATCGGACACCCTGATGGCCATAATGATCAATTATGACGGTTAGCCATCATCAAAGAGGTAACCAATCAACTCGTAACTTAGTCATCTTGTACCCGAATTGGTCAACTCGTACCTGATTTTGTTTTCGAAAAAGTCAACTCGTATCTTAACATTTTTTTATTCAATATCTTTGAGATAATAATATCTTTTTAGCAATCATCATTAAATGTTTTCATTGAAATACGTTATTTTGCTCTTATTTTGCAAAATTGTATCAGAAAGTGGTAGAAATGAAGAGAATGTTTTGAAGAAAAATCAACTCGTACCATATGTAATCATTTATTTGAAGTGTTACTAAAATAATGAATAAGGGACTTTCGAAAATTGTTTTATTTTCATCATGTAAATTACAAAAATATGCTTATTTCAGTTCAACTTAGGTACTTGAAGACAAAATAGGCCCTCAAAAATCGAATTCAGGTTTGTAGACACGCTCATAAAATTAGTTAATTTGCTTCCTGTTTTATTTGTGTACCGATTTATGTACAAAAAATTTCTGTGTGAATTTATTTATCAAGGCGATGGAATTTCTGATCAAGTGACAGTAACAATTAACTGAATTTTGAGGAGACTACATTAGTTACTTCTCGAACAACAATTTAGTTAAAACTGTTTAACATCTGAACATTATACAATATTGACTAGTGAGCACTATAACACAGATCTCAATAAAATAATGATAAATTCCAACCTTTGATTACATATCTGTATCGATACCTTTTGTTCCTGATTGAAAATATAAGTTTTGAAACAAAAGGTAGGTGAAATATAAGTTTTAAAACAAAGGGTACGAGTTGACGTTTTGAACCGTACGAGTTGACCAATTCGGGTACGAGATGACTACGGTACGAGTTGACCCGGAAGCATCAAAGATGATTATGATAAAAAGATATACCACAGAGAACATAACATGATATTAATACGTACTTTGTATGTCTGAGGTATAACACACTCAATTTTATATGTACAGTAGTGAATTTATAAATAATGAAAAATAATTTTTTCGAGGGTGCCATTTCGTGCATTTTCCTGCATTTCAAACGTGTTTTTGATACTTTTAAGATACCGATTTCGGAAACAGAAAATTTATGTAAGGTTGGGGAATTTTAGGATCCACTAGTGGTACATTCTAATTTATTTACGAATCACCCAAGTTTGACTTACCGCTAACGCAATTTGCACATGTGTTCGGGGAATCTTGACCGATTTTTGCCCTTCTCCTTTCTTACATGTAACTGATATTCTCACATTCACCTTGGTTTGTAATAATCGCCAGAAGACGATAATAGTCAAGTCAATTTTTTCTCGATACAACTATCCAATATGGCGGAAAATAACCCGTTGGGTTATCGGAATCTGTCGAGATCCTCCGATCGGGAATTGTTTGCCCTTACTATTTTCTTCAATGGCGGATAATATGTGAAGGGGGCCTGTTTACAGTATAAATAAAACAATCTGTCTCCGAGCATACAATGTGTAGAAAAAATATATCAATATATGACGAAAATGGTTCTGTATGATAAATGATTATATAGAGTTTAGCATGAATTATTCAACAAGCATGAAGTGTTTTCGGCAATATACGTACATTCTTAAATGTTTGATTCTGATTGTTGAACTATTTTGTGTCGGACACCTAAAAACCGTGAAAGTTTATCGCTTACGATCACATAAAAGCAGTAATTTTGTAGAAATTTATTTTAATGTAAAACAAATCAGCCCTCAACTTTGACTGCTATGATGGTATTTTTCCGAAGTTGACAAAATAACAAAGCTCAACATTCACAAGAACAATGCAAAGAACCTAATAATATAAATAATGACAAATACATTATGAATTTATCAATTGAAATGAACTCGCAAATTAACATACAAATTGAACTTGATTCATTTATAAAAAATAAATAAAAAAGGTACAATTCTATTTTAAGTAAAATAAAACAGCAACATTTTGGTAAACACCAAATTCTTACCTGTCGTCACCGGACATGTCTTTGTAGTCGCGGTACATGTAAATGCTGCCGACTGTTTACAATCATATGCTTTTGAAACAATTATAGAGATTTACATTATGTCTTATCTCATTTCGCCTACAGTGTAAATAGACAAAAATTTTAATTTATGGGCATTGATATGTTGTTTAGTTTATACTAATTTATTTAAGCACGGTTGCGCATAAGGTTTGAAGCTTATCGAGGCACTTGAGTCCGCTTCTGGTAGAACCAGTACTGGTGTCATATAAGGAGGTATGGTCGTGACCAAAGTGGGGCTCGAACCCGCAACTTCCGGGATGAGTGGAAGACACCTTAACCCCTACACCACCGATCCCCTTATTCCTTATGAAGTAAACAAAAATTTAAAACACCGTGATTTCATAAAACATACTTCCCTTTTTAAGGTTTAAAAGTGAGCGATAGTTTTTTGTCAATACAAAAGATTTAGTATGTTTACAATGTAATTCGCATATCGATTTACATTTGAAGCGTAGTATGTGACGTTGTCTAAATAAATAGACATTTTATTTGATATAACTCGATAACAAAGATAAGATACCTGTAGCTTTCCTCATATTTAAATTTTCTACTGAAATACATGACCTCGTTATTAGAGAAGATATTTCTTGACCCTCACAATTAAAATTACTGATATAAACAGCTACACCCACAGCTTAAAGGCAGAGCGACGGCTTGAAGCAACTCGGGCTATCTAGACCCTTTTGACTTGCAACATTACAACGAGAGTTAAACTAGTTGCGCCATTAAAGGCCTCTGCTCCAAACGGGGACGTACCGAAACCGGTACCAACGATGAAAGAAAGAGCAAATTTCCACACAGCCAGACTGAACGCTGATATGATGTGCCGACTGCTTAATGGACGCTATATTGATAATTTATGCAAACCGGTAAGCAAGCTAGGTCTTGCCAGTACTATAAGGCCCGAAGCAACACGAGCTCACTACCATTAAAGGGGCAAACGTTATAATGCAAGATGTACTGTGCAAATGGGAAGTGCCAAAAAACGCAACAGACTTCATGCAACTCAAGTCAATATAACATCGTCACATGTCTTTGCCTTGGAATTATGTTAATTTCGTTTACCTATTAAAGACGCTACAGTTCCGACGGGAACGTCACTGAATACCAGTTGTGATAGACTACAAGCTCATAATCTCAAGAATAGCGATTCCTTACGCAAAATGCTAATAACGCACACTGTAAACTTGAAAGACTTTTGAATAAGCCTGACTACGGTCGATGACATTCTTCCGTAACAATAAATTCTAATAGTCTCTTAAAATTTCAAACTAGCCTTTTCGTAAGTACGTTAAACTCAAACCCTACTTTATTTGTATAAACGCCGCCTACACGCCAAAAATGTCACTGCATCAAAATCAAGAGATAAAACATAACAGTTGCAAGATTGTAGGAACATTTGTCGTCCTAACGTATTAATATTTTTTTCTTTTTCCTTCTATATCGCATGGTTATGATGCCCCCTCTAGACCCTCCTCGATGGTATATATATCCATTTGAAAAGAGTATGCGGGAAGCCCTCGTGAAGGTATTGTGCCTTATCCTCAAATTTACTTTTAAATTTGATAAAGGATAATCTTGTAAGGTCGTTGACTTTACCAGAACTCCGATGTCAAACGGTATTTATATCAAATTCCATAAATGATAGGTAAACTATTATAATCAAGTTCTATTTAGGTAAAAAGTTATGAGTGATGAAATTGCCTTATGATTAATGCATCTCATTTTACTTGATTATCGGCATAAAGGCTAACTTGATACACTTTAGACACAACTATACAATTCACAACAGTCAGATGTCTACCTGTGATGATTCATACGGGCGAAAGCTCGAAGGCGATGCGCCCTTCGGACGAAGCCCGACCATAGGTAAACGTATTTACGAGTATCTAATTGATACTGAAAGCAATAAAATAAGTGATTTGTCATATATCCATGCAGCATTGAAAACTGTCGACTCATGGACGATACGATAACATGCTTATAGCGCTGCACCGTGTGACTGTACGACGCATATCTTAGCGTAAGAACTAAGACAAGAAACATCACTTGTTCCGAGACAACTCATTTAAAAATGTACTGCCATGTTGTCGCAAATGAACTTGATCTTCTTGTTCTTTAAATAGGGGCCACAGATAAATAATGCGACTTAAATGTGAAATAGCTCTATTACCGTAATATCTGACGTTAGGAAATATGATACATGTACCATAGGTCTGGCCACCTTGCATTGCACCAATGCCCCTTGAAATAAATCAAAAAGCTTAGATCCTCTCCTCCTGCATTGGAAGGAAATAACTGAACAGCTTTGTTTGTTACGCAATACCGGTCATGAAAGAGGAAGATACCGTTATAATTTTGAAGAAATACATGTACTAACCACTTAGCTAAGTCTAGACCGATTGTTTTATTCACTTGAATGTGATGATGTTGTTTCGTAAGCCGGCAAAATAAATTAATTTTATCAAACGGCGAATAAAGTGTCTACAGACCGTGCTCGTTCTACAGCAACATTTTCATGAATTTATCAATGACTGCATTTTCTTAAATGTTGTTTTTAAGGGAATTTCTTTTAGAGAACTGTTTGTTCTATCTCCACATAAAAAGCCATCCAAGTAATTATCAGCTTATCAGACTTTGAGCCTAACTTGACCCAACATTCTAAGGGTCTGGCAAATCTTTCAAACGTTATGTAACTTCTTTTCTAGGCCCCAAAAGGGAGTGCTTTATCAAAATTAAAACGTTTATTAAAGCGAAATCCCAATAATTATACACTCATCAATGCAATCGTTGGTTGACTCGACTGAGGGTATGACAAATGATATAGCATTCAAAATTCGCCAGGTGTTTTTGGCAACGAGCCTTATCGACGAAACTATTAAAGAAAATATAATTCTCTGTATAAGCCTGTGTACAATCAAGATACCTGAAGAACGGGGACAAATTTGATCTCGAGTTTATGACTTGAATGATAAGACAAGGTCTATCTCGTGAGCACGATTACGTCTTAAATGTGTGTTCATGAGCAATTCCATAAGCTGCATAAACTCTATTCGTAATCACACAAAAATAGATTTGTGTTAACTAGGCTAACAACGGTCCTGTCTCCATACAACATTGGAATGTACCGTTATCTTTTTGCCTTAAATAATGTTTACTTAATCGACCACTCACTGTAAACAAATACAAAATTAAGACATTACATACACTTTGCTTTAGAACATAGAGTTTTTATTGAAACGTGCATTTGTTTTACTTCCTTGTGACTGAATTAGGCAAGAATATTTTTAAAAAATAATCTTAATGAGGCCCTTTAGGGGATGCCGCTTTTCTAACATACTGTATATAAAAACTTGAGAATTAATGTCTCGTTACTCTGGTAGTGCTGATTCGCTGATTGCTGTCGTCTTAATCGCTCTTATCCACTGACTTCTCATAATTGGGTCCCTGGGATACTCATGCCACAACACACCTAGGGCTTCTTGTATTTAAAACATATCGCTCACCTTGGTACAAGTCCACTTGCCTGGTGGAAGATCACTAGATAATGTTATATACCAAAAAAGTTTTCCTATATACGCCTTTGTAAAACAAATGATTCCCCCCCCGGGCAAGGTCAATTTTGACCCCAGGGGGCACATAATTTGAACAAACTTTGAAGAGGTCTACTAGGCAATGCTACATGCTAAATATCTAAGCTCTAGGCCTTGTGGTTTCAGAGAACAAGATTTTTAAAGTTTTCCCTATATAAGCCTATGTAAAACTAAGTGACCCCCGGTGCGGGGTCAATTTTGACCCGGAGGTCATAATTTGAACAATCTTGGTAGAGGTCTACTAGCCAATGCTACATGCCAAATATCTAAGCTCTAGGCCTTGTGGTTTCAAAGAAGAAGATTTTTAAAGTTTTTACTATATAAGCCTATGTAAAACTAAGTGACCCCCTGTGCGGGGTCAGTTTTGATCTGAGGGTCATAATTTGAACAATCTTGGTAGAGGTTCACTAGCCAATGCTACCTGCAAAATATCTAAGCTCTAGGCCTTGTGGTTTCAGAGAACAAGATTTTTAAAGTTTATCCTATATATTCCTATGCAAAACTAAGTGACCACCCCCGCGGGGTCAGTTTTGACCCGGAGGTCATAATTTGAACAATCTTGGTAGAGGTCCACTAGTCAATGCTACATGCCAAATATCTAAGCTCTAGGCCTTGTGGTTTCAAAGAAGAAGAATTTTAAAGTTTTTACTATATAAGCCTATGTAAAACTAAGTGACCCCCTGTGCGGGGTCAGTTTTGATCCGGGGCTCATAATTTGAACAATCTTGGTAGAGGTTCACTAGCCAATGCTACCTGCAAAATATCTAAGCTCTAGGCCTTGTGGTTTCAGAGAACAAGATTTTAAAGTTTATCCTATATATTCCTATGCAAAACTAAGTGACCACCCCCGCGGGGTCAATTTTGACCCCAGGGGTCATAATTTGAACAATCCTGGTAGAGGTCCACTAGACAATGCTACATGCCAAATATGTAAGCTCTAGGCCTTGTGGTTTCAAAGAAGAAGATTTTTGAAGTTTTTACTATATTTGCCTATGTAAAACTAAGTCCCCTGTGCGGGGTCAATTTTGATCCGGGGCTCATTTGAACAATCTTGGTAGAGGTCCACTAGCCAATGCTACCTGCCAAATTTATCTAAGCCTAGGCCTTGTGGTTTCAAAGAAGAAGATTTTTAAAGTTTTCCTACATTGCCAATCAAAACGTTGACGGCCGACGGGTAAATTTTCATCGGGGGTCATAATTTGAACAATCCTGGTAGGGTCCACTAGACAATGCTACATGCCAAATATCTAACTCTAAGCCTTGTGGTTTCAGAGAAGAAGTTTTTAAAGTTTTTCCTATTTGTTGCCATAGCAACCAGAGTTCTGCTTGGAATGGAATTCTTTGAACAAGTTTGATAGAGCTTAAAGCAAGGAACATTCCTGCATAGATTTATCAAATTGGCCTAGAGGTTTCAGAAGAGATGTCATATGAATCAAAATGTTGAGGACGAGGACAATCATGATAGAAAAGCTCACCCTGGCGTAGCCAGGTGAGCTAAAAATATCAACAACAAAATTACATAATTATCTACATTTATCTTTTTTTCAGAAAAACACGTTGACCCACAAAATCAGATCTATTCAGTACATTTTTGTCGAGCTGCTTGCGAAAGCTCGATATAGTTGTACAAATGGCAGTTCGGTGTATGCGCGTGCGTCCGTCTGTGCGTCCATTCGTCAGTGCATGCGTGCGTCCGTCCAAGTTTAGTTTGTCCGGAGCACTTCTTCTTTATGCATAGAGGGTTTTTGATGTAACTTGGTACAAATGTTCACCATCATGCGACGGAGAGTCATCCGCAAGAACCAGGTCCCTAGGTCTAAGGTCAAGGTCACACTTAGAGGTTAAAGGTCAAATTCAAGAATGACTTTGTCCGGAGCATATCTACTTCATGCATAGAGGAATTTTGATGTAACAGGTTCCTAGGTCAGCGGTACACTTGTTAAATGTCAAATTCAAGAATGACTTTGTCCGGAGCATATCTACTTTATGCATGGAGGATTTTTTTTTTTACCTTTTCCCCCTTTCCCCCCATCGTGAGATGAGAGTGTCATGCGCAAGAACCAGGTCCCTAGTTCCAAGGTCAAGATCACACTTAGAACCTAAAGGTCAGATGCAAGAATAATTCAAGAATGACTTTGTCCGGAGCATTTCTTCTTCATGCATGGAGGGATTTTGATGTCACGTGGCACAAACTTCCCTTTTCTGTTACTATAAATAGCTTTTGTTTTTATTGCAACTTTTTTATTACTTGCCGTAGAGTAAAATCGATACCACTTTTCTGTGGTACAACAGGCATGTTACATCCAATATTTAGGTGTATTTTGACATATCTCTACTTAGAAAGGAGTTAGTCCTTTTGACAGCTGGCGGGCTCGACATGTTGCACGTGCACAACAAATAAGATACGATATAAACCTGTGCAGGTTTTTAAAAAATAAATAAAGCAACAACATAACAAACTAATTGACCAACAATCCACCAAGCATATCTCAATTTTATTTTTAACTTTGAATTATTATGGTATTAAAGAATGCAATAGTTTCTTAATAAAAGTACATGCTTTCTACAAGTATTCAATAATCTTAAATGACTTTCAAAATTGATTCTGTTTCATTTTTTTTAACAAGGTGTAAAGGATTTCATGCTACATTTGAATGAAACAAGTTGTATAATCACGCAGTCAGATCTAAGCAAAAAATCATGCACTCAATGGCATGTATAAAAATGCATCCCTAAGCTACGAGTACAATCAGCAGAAAAAAAACAATGTCCTTTGAAAATTACAAAGCGTTTGAAAATGTGAATTGCTCCTTCTTGTTTCAAATAGTGTGTGATTGTATTTCGTTTAGTAATGTTAAGAGAGCAACAGTATGGAGTAAATGTTTAGGACCCAAAGTAACTTGTTTGAAGTCAAGGGGAAGAAATCAAGCAAACGATTCGTGAACAAAGTTGTCAAAGTTTTGTTTCACTTCTATGTGTGTCTTTTAATTCTATTATACATTTATACATTAGATGGCTCCTCGTTTAATTAATAATTAAACTAATTATACAGGCGTTTTATACATTTATTTTAACGATTTTTAATAATTTCTTCCTCAGTGATGTACCCAACCTATCCAGGAAAATAAATGACCTCTCACATTATGGATATGTAATTAGAATACCTTTTCTCTTGCTAAGCAGAACAGAACAGAACAGAACATATACCGTATTTATTACTTTCGGATTTAAACTGTACATACATTAGTAGTTTATCATCCATATAAAAGCATACAATACATTAAGGTCGTGATCATATAAATGTACAAAACAATATATTAAACAAAATGTCATATAGCGAATTATCAAGTAACACAGAATTATAGAAAATATAGAATAAAACTCAAACGCGAGGGTAAATATACAAAACGGTATACATACAAGAGGATAAACATACAAGAGGATACGTAAAATATACACAAACTAGTTGAATAATTTAGTAAGAATTTCACACTGCGATTTATCTTAAAATGTTATCCCCTATCTTTATAGCACAGTTAATATAGCAAGCTAAGTTTGATAAAACGTTTGTATCACTGGAATTCAACAACTGGGTAAGTTTGAACATACTAGGACGACGTATATAATACTCAGCAATATAGCGTTTATAATTGTTTTGTACCTAGAGCATATAAACATGAAATGAAACTCGTCCTCTATATCGCCGTTTAAACAAACTTCAGACCGTCTCCCAGCACGTTCAAGTCTGTTTCTGCCATATCTTCCAGTTTGTATTCTAAGGATATGCGCTGACACTCTCAATTTAGTAATATGTGATCTTTGTGACTTAAGTTGTACATCAAGATATTGTTCATATTCAAACACATCTTTTAAATGTTTATAAACAAACAGAACACTGCTACTATTTATATCATTTCTCCAAGTCTGTAAGAAACAATCAATCACACGCTGTTTATAGCAAGGAATAAACCATTTATCATTTACAAAACTGTTTTGATTTTCCCAGAGGTTATATATATAGCTATATAATAAAGATTTTACATGTGAAGCCCAGTTCTTTTAACTTGAAAAAGTATCAATAAATAACATAACATATAACTGTTTGACTATACCGTTACTTGAGTTTAACACTTTACACCAGTACTTTATTATTCTAACAAAACGGTTAACATATAGCGGATAACGACTCAGTTCGCCATACACTGCTGCAGTACTGACTGACTGTTTTAAGCACAGTTTTCTTTTACCAAATTTCAGTTGTACCCGTTCCAAGTCCTGCGACTTCGTGTAACCCCAAACGTCCGCAGAGTAATTTAATATAGATGATACAAAGGAGTCGAATAATTGACATTGTATTTTAGGTTTAAAATCAAACTGAGTTAAATCATACAATAATATATTAATGGCTTTAAGTGCCTTCCCAGTTTACATCTGCTGGTTCATACTAAATTTCCATTCTTATCAAATACTACTCAAAGGTAATTAAGATTGTCAACAGTTTCTAATACTGAACCATTATAGGTCTAACATTCATTTTGCCGCAACTGACCTCTACGTCTGAAAACCATGACTTTTATGTTCTGTTCATTTACTTTTAGACCCCAGTGGTCACAGTACACCTTGATGTTATCTAAATTTGTCTGCAAACCCTTAACTGTTTCTGCTAGTAACACCTATCGTCTGCATAGAGGAAAAGCACCAGTGTCAAAGTGTTTATGTCAATCCCAGTACCGGGTCTAGAAACTAAATAAAGTTCTAAGTCTTCAATAAAGATAGACCATAACAGAGGAGAACATATTTCACCTTGTTTTAAACCAACTGAAATTTCAATGAAATCTGAATATGTATTACAGTGACGTACACGATTTTACGTGCTCATACATGGCGCGAACAATACGTAACATTTTTCCTGAAATTCCGAACTTATTCATTTTGTACCATAAAGCATTTCTATATACGCTGTCGAAGCACTCATTCATGTCTATAAATGCTGTATAAAGGCGCCTACCATCTCCAATCACACTTTGTATAACACTACTAAGACTAAAAATTGCATCTATGGTAGAAAATCCCTTTCTAAAGCCAAACTGAGCGTCTGATAATATCTCACTAATTTTTGTTCTGTAATTAGAATACATTTTTCTCTTGCTAAGCACAGACATATTTATAAACACTCATTTATTAATCTACATACAATGCAAAGTAAACACTAAAATACAGTAAAACAAGTAGTGTTCAACAAGAATGCAGCAGAGACGAGCTTTTCATATGACCTACATGTAGTTATCTCAAAACCAACGTCTCATAAGCAACAATCCTAGCAAGTTTGAAGGCACTATGCCAAAAGGATACGTTTTTTAAATGCAACATCACTGCGAACTTGATCTGTGACTCTGTGGCCCTACATGAATAGGGATCATTTACTTTTCATAAACTATAATCCTATCAAGCTTGAAGACGTTTTGTCGAAGCACTGTCAAGTTACTGAGCTGAAACGATTGTTAAAATGCAAGGTCACTGTCACCCTGATGTTTGACCTAATGACTTTAAACTCAAAAGTGTCACTAAATCTTCATTACGCCATTGAGAGGAAATAGATTTTTAATGCAAGTTCACAGTGACCTTGACCTTTGACCCTAGTTACAATGTACCTCAAAATCAATTGAGATCATCGTGTACTATTCATAAACTAAAAGCCTGCTAATATTAAGATCTTAGGTCAAGGTATTGTCAAGTAATTGAATGGAAACAGTTTTAAAAATACGCGATCACTATTACTTAAACTTATACGCATTTAATTAAAAGTCAGAATAATTCATCTACTAGCTACTGTCCATTAGTAATATGCTTACTAAGCTTGAGACCCATTGATGAAATCCTGCTACAGTTACTGAGCAGAAACGGTTTAAAAATGCATGCTTACTGTAACCTTAAAATCAATCACCGATCATGACTAACTTGTATACCGTGTTTGAATTTCCTAAGCCTAACTGTTCTTTGTTATTGAAAACGGAAACTGTTTTAGAGTCCATAGTCATTGTGACCTTGACTTATAACATACTGACATCAAAATCAATAGGGGTCATCTGTCAATCACGACCAACCATATCGGAGGGCATAAATAGAGAATGCAACGCTTTAGCTGCCTAAAACCTGACGGTTTTAAACAATAACATGCTTTGTATGAAGTTATGACATCAAATAATATGTTTTTTTCAAAAGTATTTACGTCAATTATGTGCCTCTAAAGCAACATGCAATGGCTAGCTCCAAAGCTATCCTGGTTGATATTTATTGTACTTAGAACTACTGAGTATCAATAAAGTGCAATTTTGAAACAACAATTGCAATTGTCAAAGCAAATAACTTGCGGGGTATAATGGCGCTATATCGCTCAACTGAATATAGTTGCACCTTCCGATAGAAAAATGAACGCTGTAGAATATATCCAAGGTAACTTTGAACTCTTTAAGAAAGGTCAATATTGAAAATTTATTGCAGAATGATGCATAATTCTAGTCAATTAGCTTCCGTGTGCGAACGGAGGCAACGCAATTCAAATTCAAGATAATTACTGAAAGGGTGCGATAAAAAAAACATTGAACTGCATACATGGTCATTATTGCAAGACTGTAACTTTACAAACAAGATATTAGGTCGTAGGTTTGCAGACAACAATTAAAACCAAAAATAATATCAAACAGGGAATGCCACGTACCAAAAACGCAGCCTCCCCAAAACGAGCCCCACAGCACCCAGAAGTGCACACCACCAAGGCATCAACTCTGTTAAGGTTTGATGAAGTTAGCCCGGTATCAAAGAACGAGATGTTGTTTGAAGTCTATTGTTTCCTATTTTCCTGCCGGTGGAACAGAAAGGTCTAAGCAATTTTGGTAGCGGACCTACATGTACCAAACAACAATACTTTTACGTGATGTTTGACCAGTAGCAAACAAGGATAAGTCACTTATTTAGCTCTGGGGGTTATTTTGAATAGATGAGCAGACAAGCTTCGGCGCAGCACCGTCTTAGAAACAATCCTATGCGTTGAAACTGGTCAAGTAGTTAAGGAGATGTCGTTTTAAGGTTGAATTGGTCTACAAATGTGTTGCAACACCACTAAACAAACTAATCAGTCGTCGATTAGCAAAGAAATGTGCATGTATGTAACAGTTTATCGCTTGTTAATGCAATTTATGTTAATTTGCAGACACTATGATTATTTAAAACTCTACATCATACATGTAAAATAGTATAAACATTTCTAATGAAGCCTAGTTATGATCTAGCTTTTAAACAAAAAGACAAGTACATGTACATGTGTACGACAATACGTCAGTCAAACCGACATTTACCATCAATTATTAATAATGACTTTAACCTTGAACCGTGGTGTTGCCTCAAAACCTACTTCGACCTACCTGCTAGTTTGACGCCGCATGTACGTGAACTGACACACCCAAGTCTATTAACCTTGAATTGCATTGTAGTTGAAAAATGTAATGTAAACTTGTTTGATTTCCGCAGTAAAGGTGCACTTATTAGATATCCTAAATAACTAAACGCTTTTGAAATTTCAATATAAACATATAGTGTAGCGGTGCCGTGTAACCGACATTTTCAATCAATTTCTGCAAATTCCTACTTAGATTCTGACTTATATTATGATTCTAATCTTTAGTTTTATGCTAATTATGAATAAGTATGTCAATTACAAAAATAACATTCAACGGTAACTACGAGCGAGAGCGAGCAGTTTTAAGATATAAATGTTCTACAGTCGCTATAGCAGCGTTATGTTGCCTTGAACGGTTCAAACTTGTGTCACTGTCAGTAACTGTTCAACAGGCATTGGGCGTTTGTGGCAACTGAAGTCCATCTGTTAAATTGGATGGAATTGTACACATGCTATACTCCCTAAAGAGAGGAATGAAAATTAACCAAGAACGCGATATTACAGGAAACTTTTCATTTTACCAAACGAAATTCCCAATTAGTTTGACTGATGACATGTTCAAATTATAATTTCACATTCAAAATGACCTTTAACCACTAACACATTGTCTGTGACTTTCAATGATTACGTAGCCAGGCATATTTGTTAAACTGTCATGTAAATGTAATTTATCAAGACACGGAAAAACAGGCAAAAAGGAAAAACTTAAAATAACTGTAAACAAATTCACACACCTATCGGTGTTTAGGTCGAGGTTTCGGTGTTTTTTCCAAAACGACCATTATCAAAGATTATCCATCAAGTTTAGATTTTTTATTATTTTGTACTGATCTGGGATCTCCATAAGAGTTGCCAGGGCGACAGCCGCCTGTGGACAACGTTTTGCCTTCTCTTTAACACTATGAAATTCAACGAACTGAAAGTTGTCAAAAACCCTCTGTGGAAGCAAATCATCAAATTCGTGCATTACTTCCCATGGACCATCCCCAACACCGATTACAATGATGGATAAGGGATAATTTGAGGCTTCAACTATTGCTGCTGTAGTTTCCCCTTCGCTTGTTACTTGTCCGTCGGCAACAATGACAAGGATTTGATACTGAAAGAGACCACATTATTATAAGTCAATGAAAGCATAATGAGGTTATACTGGTCATTTACTAGATACACATTACTGAACAAGCTAGCTTATCTAAGACTACCTTCAACTAAAAAAAGAAACATTTTGAGGATTTCACATACTTGACGTTTGTGACAGGATTAGACTCAGATTTAGTTCCTCGTTTTCAAACTCAACTTTTTGGACTGTCACGTGTAGCCAATGCTAGGAGGTTATCGGTTATTTTTCATATGGTTTGAAATAAGATTAGTTATCACACCAGAAAGATGATTAAGGCTTTATATATGGAAAGACAAAAAGGTTTAGTCAAATGAATGATGTTTTTGATATGTGGATCTTCATGAATGGTTGAAAGTATAGGACATGGCTATGGTTACACGACTCAATAGGAAATTGAAATGAGAAATGCTGTTAACATGTTAATTGCATCTGTAACAAAAACCTGCTGATACTTTGTAACACAGTTCTCTTTACCAAATTGCGTCAATAGTGATATTAAAAGAATGCTTATGTAATGAAAACGTAACAATGTAATGACTCAGTAGTGATCAGATGTAAAATGTAAATGTTAAATTTTTTTTCTAAGTCTCAAGGCAGTTACAGGATTTGAAAACTAAACACACTTACCTTCTTTGTTGTTTTTACAATATTTACAGCTTCTTTGATAATTGGTGCAAAGTTGGTTGGTCCACCCAATTTAATAGTTGGCGTTTCTTCGTTGTAAACATCAAGAACTTCGCTGAAGCCTTCACAATAACCCTGTTAAAAACACTGCCGTAATTTGAATAGTGTTAAATATTTTGGAAAGACTCACAATCTAAGAAACAAACAAAATATTTGTAAAGACGAAAGTACCAAATCGTTACGTTTTTCAGTTTACCTCTTTTTTTAATGGAAATACACCCCTGTCCTTTACAACCCTGTCACCAAATCCATATACTGGAATTATTCCTTCGTCATCTAACGGCTCTAAAGTCTCGCCAAGAATACATATCACCTGAAGTATTACATGTTTTATTATGAAAAATCGTAACCTGTGTGTGGGAAATATAAGTAAAGAAAAATTATATTCATTGAAAGACATCATCATGCATTCTTAAGACTCTTATTTAACGAGTGATGGGATAACCAGGTTTAATAAACTTTTCAAAAACTCGTTATGTATATTAGAAAGTACGATCTCCAAAATGTGTTATCCGGGTACATGCTACATTTCTAATGTATCTGATCTGTTTTCGTTGGACAGTTTAAATACACCACTAAGCGGGAATGTTTACATACTGAATTCCTGTCATGAAACCGAATGAGGCGAGCCCGCTGCAGATACCGCCTATTGTCACCATTATATTACAAAATCGTCAGATGCTTTAAGACTTAGTTGTAAACGCAGTGTCTATTACTTTTAAAAATAATAAGGGCAAGGTTTAAGACACCTATGATAGAAGAGTATGTATGAAATCAGTTTTTGTCAAAAGTAAGCCATCGCCAAAAAACTGATGTTTTTTATGAATTTTAAAAACATATAACTCAATAACTGAGAAATTTCCTTGGATTCTACAGGTATTGTCACAACGGCTGTAAATGTATTTTGATGTCGTAGACTAATACATGTATATTGGCGGTTTAAGTTGTGTTTGAACTGATAAATTCACTATCCCTAAAAAATGAAATAGACAGGTAAATAAAAATAAGTGTCTCATACCTCCTGATATGGATTGGATTTTGGCGTTGAAAGATCATGTAAACTTAATCCACCAAAAGTTTTCTGTCCTTGCAGTCTGTTACTCAATGTGTAATCTATACCTAAAATCAAAATATTGAAATACTAGTGGAAGGTGAATTCGAAATATGTCAGCTTGCAAAAACGCGCTATATATTAAGTAGTTTATAGCACGCACTTCTCTGGTAAAAGAAATCAAGTTTAATTCATGAAATATTCAGGTAAAGTTATTTTCAAATTTATACATGTACGTTCAAGTTTTGTTTGTTAACTGTAAATACTGAGTACTTGTCGTTCACATTTGTACACAGGCTCAAAGATGACATGCACTACTGCACTTGTTTTTTTATGTCTTTCCTATGAGATACTTACATTTAAACAAAAAGTATTGCACTGTAAAAAATGAGTAGCAAAATGCCATGCACCACACGTTTTTATTGTACTATTCCTTTTAATGCGCTACTCTTTTTTCAATGCAATACTTTTTTTTTAAGCAATACTTGTTTTAAAATTTATGTCTTTCCCAAGACTTAGTAACTCGTTACCACGACATACAAAGTCGTTCCCTCGAGTATCTCGTGGGAACGACATAAAAAAAGAAAAGTGCAACTAAAAAAAGAGATGCCCTTTCTGTGCCTCCGTACATATGCTATACATTGAGGAAGCTTTAAAAGTAATGTTATAAATAAATTCCAGTACTAAATCACTGGTATTTTATCCTGACCCTACATCAGATCAATGTCAAAATATAGACAGACTTGGAAAATACCGCTTCTATTTTTAGTTCATGACATTCATGATGATTTTACGAAAATAAGACCATTATATCTATATTTAGATCAGACTTTCACAACAAGTGCGCACAAAGGTATAATAATGATTATTGTTTGTTTCATTAATTTACATTAGTTTGAAAATAAAATGTCAAAATTAAAGTTTTACATCAAACTGATTATACATGAAAAGAGTGTAATGAAGATGTTACCTAAAATTGATTATATCGCCCTATATTGATTAACGTAGTAAAAGAAACTCCAATGGTTGTTGTAGGGCATAATCAAATTCTGGTGCGACGACAATGGAAGGTTACATTTTGTATCACCTTCCAAAAACGAGAACGGTTCTGTGAACATCGTTATAAATCATTTGAAAAGGGTGGTAAACGTGCAACGGCGCAAACAAACCTAGGCATTGATAGTCTTTTATTTCAGAAGCATGCTGGACTACTAGAAGATTATTTTATAAAAAAATGTGTAAAACGGGCAAAATGATAAAAATACATTTAAAGTATATACAAAGTATCATTTGTGCACAAAATACCTTAATTTTTTAAGTACGGTAAACGAAGGATTAAAGGCACTACACTTTCGCTTATTTTAGCTGCAATTTTTAGAACTGCCCACAATTCTTTCTGTTGAATTATTTCTTTTAGTTTTTATATTCTTTAAAATTGTAGTAAGTTTTAACGTCCCTTTAGCCCTTTATTATCCAGACGGAATACCATAAAAAACGTTGCAAACCATCTTACAAAGCATTTTTTCATACAACTTTTTACAAAGCGTCTCTTTCTAGGCCTAAGGGATTCAATATTCAGTTTTTAGAAGAAACACATTCTTTAAAATTGCAAACTAATACAATTACAGATTGATAAAGCGTATGGAATGCGTTCATAAAAAAATAAAAGTCAAATAAAGTTTACTTGCGACAAACGGTTTCAAAGACGATAACTTTCGAAGTTTGTAATATACACTGAATATAGAAATGGCAGTAATTGCAATAATTATAGTATAAAACATACGGTGCACCCTGAATGAAACTTGCAGGGATGACTTTTATTCAATTAAACATTTCTATCGAAGTTTAGCAAAATACTCAAAAGCATTTCAGAGAAAATCAATCCGTGTTCTATCTAAATAATTTAAGAAAGGACCAAGTATCCCAAAAATAATTTGACTGAAACCTAGGAGTAGCAATTCAAAACAAAAGTACTATTTTTGTGAAGTTTTACTCAATTATTCTTAATCAACTTATTGTATAAGCATTTTGAAGTCTATAAAGAATATGTAGGAAAAACAAAGAGACAACCCTCTTGTTTCCCACAAGCAATCTGACTGAATTTTTAGAGTCGTACATGTATTTCATTATTGAAACTACAATAATTGTTAAGCTGTGTAGCTGTGTATAAAATACAGTACAATTAACACAATGAATAACTACCCTAGACACAGAGAAGTTCTGGAAATAAGAAACATATGTTTAGTGCCTGGTTTTTCTGCTTAATTAAATATGAAAATGCTAATATGGATATGATAACATACTCCGGATGGAAAACAATTAAGTGTTTCAAAGAAGTTCACTATATACACAGTTTATTTACTTCGGATCGACTAAGGGTCAGCGCCAACACTCTACCTACCCAGTTTCGTTGGTAAGAGAATGCAACAAAACTTACCAAAAATAAGACCACATTCAAATTTTCCAAGTCTTTGAATTTCTTTCGTAACTTCCCCAAGTGTTTCAAACCGATCAACAATCTTCTCAAATCTTCTGCTCGCTTTAAGATCATCGTCTTTTGGCTTTAGTTTTCCCATTGTCATTTCGTCGTACTCTGCACTGGACAACATGGTTGATTGACGACTACTCGATTTACGACTGCGATGAATTTATCAAAATTAACAAAGTTTGTTATAGGCAATGTAACATGGTAGCAAACACAATATTTGCTATATTATTTTATATTTATTCAACTTTCGCTCTCATTTTTAACAACGGATCAATTGCATCGTCAAATAAAAGCTAAGGAATACAAAGTTCCCTAATTGTGTACATGTACATACTGACCAGCAATAACAAAATCTCCCGCGAAACAACAGTCTCCCCCCCCCCCGCCCCACCCCCAACCTCTACCCGACACGCACACCTACTCCAACATGACACATTGATATAAAACCAATTGTCTGTATATGAGCCACTTAGTTTCTTTCGAAAACAAGATATACATGTACATGTACATATATACATGAAAGTTTATCAGTTGGTATCACATGAAAGCAGTACTATGAAAGAACTGCATTTTAACATAAAAAGAAATCAGCCCCTTATCGTTGACTGCTATGGCAGCATTTCTCCACAGTAGACAAACTGGTATTACCAATGTAAACAATACTCATAATTCACAAGAACAATACACAGAAACCTAACTATACAGAATAACGACAAATAAATGATGAACTTTCCGTACCAACGGTAAAAATGATCAACAGGGAATTGAAATCGCAAATTAATATACATATTGAACTTGTTTTCATTTATGAAAATTAAAAATGCGGTACAATTCACATATCTATTAAAACAGCAATGTTTTGTTATACAATAATGGCTTACCTGCCGTCGTTGAACATTTTTGTCCCTATGATAACAAATGGTACCGACTTTTCACAATCAAATGCTTTTGAAACAATCGTAAGATTTATTGGGTAATCTTAACTTGCCTAATGCGGCGTTACCCGATACCCGTGAAGAGTAATGGAACGCCATTCTATTGTTTTGGTATTGATCTTATTGAAGTAAACAAAAATTAAAACACCGCTAATGCATAATATACTTCCTTTATTTATGATTTAAAAGTGGTCGATATTTACGAAAGCCTATTAGGACGATTTGAAAGAACAAAAAATATTGTGAAGTCGTAATACCGCGACAAAAGGCGTAATAATGCGAAAAAGGCTTAGTAACGCGAAACAAGGCGTAATAAAGCAAAGAAAGACTTAATAACGCTAATAAAGGCGTTATAACGCGAAAGAAAGGCGTAGTAACGTGAAAGTAAAGGCGTTGTAACGCTAATAAAGGCGTTATAACGCGAAAGAAAGGCGTAGTAACGTGAAAGTAAAGGCGTTATAACGCGAACGAAATGTGTAGTAATGCTAATAAAAGGCATTATAACGCGAAAGAAAGGCGTAATAACGCTAAATTTAGGCGTGATAACGTGAACTAAAAGGCGTAATAACGCTAAATAAAGGCGTTATAACGCAAAATAAAGGCGTTATAACGCGAAGCAAAAGGCGTAATAATGCGAAGTTAAGGCTTTATAACTTGATATAAAAGGTGTTATAACGCTAAACAAAGGCGTATTAACGCTATTAAAAGGCGTAATAACGCCAAAGAAAGGCGATATAACGCGAATCAAAAAGCGTTATAAAGCAAAAGAAAGCCAATGCCTCCAAAGTGGTATCTAACAGCCTACTTGGACACGACACTATCTCCACGCGTTAAACACTTTTGCAAATTTATTTTAAAATCCTTCAATTTATAACAGAGGTACAGTCTGAATATGAAATAAAGGGAGCTAACTCGCAGATAAGACAATTATATCATTATGGACTTCCCTTAAATGTCCTCTCTCATTGTATGCAGTGTGAAATAATTACTTTCAGTACTTTACTATGCTACCCATGCGAAAACCCACTTGATGCTTTTTAACCAACTTAGTTCACATTGTGTAGATTTCTTTCCATTTGATGTAGCTATGCTTCAAGTCAAATATCTAGATTATGGGCCTTTTGGTTTTGGATTAGATTTTTAAATATTTTCCTGTATAACTCTGGAATTTCGAGTGACCCTGAGATGGGGTCAACTTTGATCCGAAGTTCATGATTTGAACAATCAGGACCATTACACACTGTTACGTTCCAAGTATGTCATCTCTGGGACTTTTTGTTTCAGAAAAGATTACATTACAAGAAGCTATTTCATTAACATGCACTTTTCAGTTGAATTTCCAGTAATTATGCATGCCTGTTTCTTAGGAAAGATGGTTGCTTTCCTTACCTAGGTCTAGTTTTCTTCATGTGTCTTTTCTGAATCCTTAAATAATTCTTTTAAAAATATAATTTAATACCGATACTTTTATTTTGCCTCCTAAACACTGCTACGTATTCTTTTTCTATGGATTTCAGAATATTTATAAACAAGAGGGCCATCATGGCCCTATATCGCTCACCTAAATACCAGTCCACTTGCGTAATAGGTGTGGTCAATTTTGACACAAGAAGCATGATTTGAACAAAGTAGGTGGAAGACCAGAAGACAATGTTACATAGCAAATAGGTTTTCCTATATACATCTTTGTAAATCAAGTGACCTCCTTGGCGGGGCCAATATTGACCCCAGGGGTATGATTTGAACAAACTTTAAAGACGTCTACTAGGCAATGCTACATCCAAAATATCCAAGCACCTGTCGTTTCAGAGAAAAAAGATTTTAAAGGCTTTCCTGTATAAGCTTATGTAAAATCAAGTGACCCCCTGGAGGGGTCAATTTTGACCGGGGGGTTATAATTTGAACAATCTTAGTAGAGGTCCACTAGGCATTTCTACATGCCAAATATCCAATCTTTAGGTCTTGTGGTTTCAGAGAAGATTTTTAAAGTTTTTCCTATATAAGCCTATATAAAACCAAGTGACCCCCTCCCCCCACGGGCGGGGTCAATTTTGACCAGGTGGGTCATAATTTGAACAATCTTGGTAGAGGTCCAATAGAAAATGCCACATGCTAAATATCAAAGCTCTCAGCCTTGCGGTTTTAGAGAAGAAGATTTTTAAAGTTTTTCCTATATAAGGCTATGTAAAACTAAGTGACACCCCGGGCAAGGTCAATTATCCCAGGGGCATAATTTGAACAATCTTGGTAGAGGTCAACTAGACAATGCTACATGCCAAATATCTAAGCTTTAGGCCTTATGGTTCCAGAGAAGAAGTTTTTCCTATATTTGCCTAATAGATGTAAAGCCAAGTGACCGCCATGCTGGGGTCAATTTTGATCCAAGGGGCATAATTTTTAAAATCTTGGTAGAGGTCCACTAGCCAATGCTACATGCAAAATACTTAAGCTCTAGGCCTTTTGATTTCAGAGAAGAAGCTTTTTAAAGTTTTTCCTATATAAGCCTATGCAAAACTATCATAATTTGAACAATCTTGGTAGAGGTCTACTAGACAATGCTACATGCCAAATATCTAAGCTTTAGGTCTTGTGGTTTCAGAGAAGAAGATTTTTAAAGCATTTCCTATTTGTTGCCATAGCAACCAGAGTTCTGCATGGAATGGAATTCTTTGAGGTTCTTGCAAGGAACACTCCTGCATAGTTTTATCAATATTGGCCCAGAATTCAGGGGAGATGTCGTTTGAAGGAAATGGTGGACGGACGGACGGACGCCCATACGAAGGTGTTATTAGGTGGTATTTCGATTGTTCTCGAACAATAGAGTGACCACTTAAGTAACAAAAGAATGACCACTTAAGGGACAAAAGACGGAATGAAGACAATAGATTTCTATTGTCTTTGGCCACACCTCCTACCACCCAAGGTACCCATCGTGCGTGCGGACAGACGGACGGACGGACGGACGGACGACGGACGGAATGCGATCCTAACTTTGTGCCTGGTGAGCTAAAAAGAGTACACAATTCATTACATATTAATCTATGTAGCATTTGCTTCTATTTTTTAACGATTGTATGTAAATGCATTATGTATTCAATTTAGCTGCATAACAGACTACTATTTAAAATCTTAGTGATTGCATCATTTGAGAACATGCAAATGTCAGAAAAAAAGTTTTTTCCTGCAACATTTAACCATCATTTTGGTACAGATAAGTCGTGTACTGCGTCCATTTGCAACACATGCATGTTGAATACAAGAAATCGTAATTTCAGTGCTCCTATGAACTTACATGTAACTGCAAATACATTATAAGATCATCCACCTCATCATTCAATCATAGTATATAGATTATCATATGCACACATGTTATAAACACATGTAAAATATAACACCTAAACACATAATATGCTTCAGACAGTCTACTGACATGTAAAGTGTCAGTGTGACGGAGAACAAATATTATTTTATTCTCTCACATATATATTCACTGCGAATTGACAGTGCTCGACGCTGACAATCTATTCTAAAGATGAATGCTGCTTTTGTTTCCTTTCGTAGTCTCTGGTCTGATATCATTATTAAACTAGAGCTATCACTAAATGTGATTAATACCCCCAAAAGACTGCTTTATAAACTGAAGAAGTTCGTAGTAACATAATACCTTGCAAACAAACTAAAAAGAGATATTGTTCTTGGCAATAACTCTGTAATTTGTCAAGATAGAGTTATGGTTCTTGTACACTGCACTTCCTCTCAATGTGCTTGACCATTGTATGAAGTCTTATTGAATTCCAACTTGTAGTTTTCAAGTTATGCTCCTGACAAGGAAAACTAACAAAGGGCAATAACTCAGTAAATACTCAAAATAGAGTTATAGTTCTTGTACACTGCACTTCCTCTGAGTTTGCTTGATCATTGTATGAAATTGTATTGAATTCCAACTAGTAGTTTTCAAGTTATGCTCCGGACAAGGAAAAGTAACAAAGGGCAATAACTCTAAAATTAGTCAAGATGGAGTTATGGTTCTTGTGCACTGCACTTCCTCTCAATGTGCTTGACCATTGTATGAAGTTGTATTGAATTCCAACTTGGAGTTTTTAAGTTATGCTTTGGACAAGGAAAACTAACAAAGGGCAATAACTCAGTAAATACTCAAGATAGAGTTATGGTTCTTGTGCACTGCACTTCCTCTGAGTTTGCTTGATCATTGTATGAAATTGTATTGAATTCCAACCAGTAGTTTTCAAGTTATGCTCCGGACAAGGAAAACTAACAAAGGGAAATAACTCTGAAATTAGTCAAGATGGAGTTATGGTTCTTGTGCACTGCACTTCCTCTCAATGTGCTTGACCATTGTATGAAGTTGTATTGAATTCCAACCAGTAGTTTTCAAGTTATGCTCCGGACAAGGAAAAGTAACAAAGGGCAATAACTCTGTAATTAGTCAAGATGGAGTTATAGTTCTTGTGCACTGCACTTCCTCTCAATGTGCTTGACAATTGTATGAAGTTGTATTGAATTCCAACAAGTAGTTTTCAAGTTATGCTCCGGACAAGTAAAATGCAACAGACCGACCGACCGACCGACCGACCGACCAACCACCGGGTGACTCCTATATACCCCCCTAAACTTCGTTTTGGGGGTATAATAATGACCTGTATCAAATGTTTTATAATGTTATCAGATATCCCTTAATCATAAATACGCAACCAATTATTTTAAAGGTTTATTGTAAGAGGCTTTAATGATAACCGACCAGACAATAAATGGCTATTTTATACATGTACTCGTACGTTGCATCTAAAATATATTCGGAAAAACGGGATTTTGGTCAAAAGAATAAGGATAGTTTAAAGAGGCACTCCCTACATCTAGCAGATTATATTATCGAAACATAGATTATGTGTTCAGTGAACGTAAAATGATAAATAATTACAATTTCAAAGAAGAACCTATGGCGAAAAATGTTTCCATTTTACCACAATTAATAAATATAGAGGCTTTCTGTAATAAATCGCATCCACCCTTTTATTGTACAACAACAACTCTACATAGATTATTGAATGATCTACGGTACTGCGGTATACGTTAAACCGCTGATTTTATCGATAATGACTGGGGAAAACTCGTATAGCTGAAACTGATAAGTTAAGTTAAATTACTTCCAAAGTATCTATTATTGATGTTTTTGAGGTTATTTAGTTCGACATTAGTTATAGGGTGTGTCCCTTTAACTTTGGTCACTGAAAATCGAACTTATAAACGTTCTATGGAATTTTGTTTCGACAATTCGTGCAAACGGTAGTCTCAACATTTCTACTGGTTACAACATTGCCCGATTTTTGAAAGTTTTTCAACAAAAATCATACTCACATTTCTTGTTTATTTGGTAGAACCCCACCACCTCGGAAGTGTGCTCCCCACAATTTCTTTTCACCTCATTTTGTGGTGGTAGGGAGAGTTAGCCACTCGTAACACCTGGAAAGAAAGCTATAGAGAGCACATCGTCAAGAAAAAAATTATAATTTGTAAACTTGGCGGTTTATTTCGTGTGGTATTTATGTTCGTTTTCAACGTAAGATAATTTCTGTTTTTGGTTTTAAATTTGATTTATTATAATTTCAGATATTGCGTTTTTGTTTTACATATTCGTTAGCTATAGTAATACCGAGAGAGCCGACAGTTAAGAGACGGGCAGCACGGCGAGGAAACCACGTGGTAAATGTGCCTAGGGGGGACAGGGCCCCAGCACGTGCACTGTAAAAAAATTACCATTGAATTTACGGTCAAAGAACTGGCAGCTGATTTCCAGTTCTTTCACCGCAATTTTTTACGGTACCATACCGGATATCATTACAGTACAAAAACATGCAGCTGGGCCGGGTCCTTACATAGAGCATGCACTCTCCAGTTGGTAAACTAAAAACCAGGTACACAAGAACATTTGTGTGAAGATTGGTGACTCTATGTCAATAACATAAGGCTCAGTGGTGCCAAATATCACACCACGTGCCTCCGAATGAAATTCCTGAGTATCCCATAATACTTTCTTCTCACGGGATTTCTCCGTAGTCTATATTAAGGACGTAAAAACGCCGTACGGGAAAAGTACCGTCAGTATTTAATGCCAAATGACCGCAACAGTGACGGTAATTTTTTACAGTGTGGTGATGGTAGAAGGCGGGCAGTTCAACAAGCACTAGCTGGGAACCAGCAAGAGCTTAGGCATGAGCCAGAACACCATGAACAGCAGGTGGTGTAACGCGGATGCCGGTTCTCAGATTTGCCTCCCAAATCATAAGGTCTTATTAGTTGGCTCATTAATCCCCAACTGGGCGAAAGTTAGGGCTCGAAAGAGGTCGTCAGTCCATCTTGGTCTTGAAAAGTCCAATTGTAGAATTAGATGGCTTGCAAGGCGTGACATCGTGTGGCATGAGGTATATCCACTCTTACATAGAGAGTTCAAGCTCCGTATACAAGCCAGCCGTCATAACAATACACTGTGGTGGAAATTCGCTCATAAAGGTAAAGCATCTGTAATGGGGGGCCCCTCTACATCTGTTGTGTGGTCAAATATGTTACCCATACTAAACTGGAGCACAAACCGAAATATGTTCTCAATTTCTCGGGCCATAAAGCATATAAACCGTAGCGCTGGTCTCGAAGCACTTTCTAGGTGGTCGTTGGTTAAAATATTCACACATAACGTCTGTGCTCCAGGGCTTGTTCAGACATGACGGGCTACATTTGTCCGATTTTTAATGCCTCGTTGAAAGAAGTATTTAAATTTTTTATATCGGGTTGTTTGACCACAACATTTGTGTAGTAACCTTATTTGTTATGAATATTTGGGTAAATTTTATGCTTATAAAATCTCAGTGGCCCTCAACACACTAAATATATAGAGTGCATTTCGGGGGAATCTGCATTTGACATAAGTAAAGAAAGCTGTTAACTTTTAACTTAGATAAAATAACATTATTTTGTCGAAATATCTTGCGCAATTTTGCCTCATTTTCTCGGATAGGCAGTGTTCGGCTGTATTTAGTCGGCTCTCTAGATCAGCACGGACGCTGTTTATTATAATAGTCTTCTACAGTGTGTCACTTTTTTCGTTCTATGCAATTTAGCTAGAGCGCTTCTCTGCATATTTTTCAATGTCATGCTTGTATATCATCATTATATATTTTGTTATAAATAAAAATAAAACTAAATAAAATGAAGTCACGGCCTTTTCCCACTTAATTTGCGTTTCTTATCAGTGTGCATTATCAGTTTTAAAGCGGCACTCCTTTCCTTGCAGCGTACGTTTTCCAAACTCGGTCACATATCTGAACGGGAGGTCATGGTCCTTAACGAAATGAAAGAGTGCTGCTTTATATATCGTCCATATGCCCGCTGATAAAGTAATAAAACTGATAATACACAATGTATACCTGTTCTTGCCTTAAACATTGTTCTTTTGAAATATTTCCCAACTCGATCATCTTTAAGATGTAGCGATGGGGACCAAATATTGAAGGCTGCTTCTTTTTATATAAAAAGACTTGTCAGAATTTAATTATGTTCGTCACAAGTTACCAGCCTATAACAATTGAAAATGGCTTTTTTTTAAAAGAAGCCCTCAAGGGGATAGCACTTACATATTTTATAAAGAAACTGTAGAATAATTGTCTCTTCAAAGAAGTAATACTGATTTAATTTAACTGACAACTGTAAGTTCTTTTTTAATAGATCCTTTTGGACAACATTTAATTCAAATTTTCCTGGCAAGAACCGGCACAAGACAATATCTATAAACAGCCTTCACAAATCCAGGTGTGTCAGTCATTAGTGTTCATTTTAGACACAGTCCTGGTTATGATCGCATTCCTAGAACTGAAGGGACAAATTTGAATCCAGCGGCAAAAAAAAAAAACGCGATTTTTTGCTATATTTGACCTATTTTCGTGTTATTTAGTTGTAAATCTGTGGCAAATATGGGAATAACATGGACAGAGTGTAAAAATGTGGATATGACTAAATGTGTTTCTGTAATAGGTATATAAAATTGCGATTTTCCATAATTTTGGCGGCAACCTTTGCAACCGTCTTGAAGTTCGTCCAATCGGCCCCGGTATGGTTACGTTGCATTGTTCCTGAAACTACATACATACTACATTCCCGGGTTCTGCGTAAACGAGACACTTTTTGACATGTTCTTACTGAATTTGTTTATATTTATTTACAGTTTAATATACATTTCATTTAGCTTATTATTAATGTTTGAGAAAACAACGGCTGCTGAAAAAGCATCCGATGGGTTATGTCACATGGATAGCATGCATAAAGCCATGATGGCTCTTTAAGTTCACCTGAGAACCAAAAGGTGTTAGGAATTCAAACCCACATTTCATTTGTTGATATTTGAATAAAATTTTGTTGTTGTTGTTGTTCAACATTTTAGCACGTAACTGTATCTTATATACGGAGAAATCTTATGGGTAGAAAACATTGTAAACGAAATTTGACACGATTGTATCAGGTTTCAAATGTTCCGTTTACCCTCGCTCGCTCACTGTCAAATTTGAACGCTTAAAATCGACCTCTCATCGGACAGCAAGGAAATAAAAGATGTCCATTAGCATATTGATAGACAGAGTGACCCCTGTAGGTAGGCCAATGAAAACCCTACTTTCATGTAAAAGCTTGACGTATAGAACACATGTGCTGAAACTGAAATTGGCCGCTTGTCTGTCGAGCTTGTATTAGAATAGTCCCTCTGTCCGAGGGATATATGAACATACGGATGGGGTTTAATGCGTAAAAACATTATATATTTGTACACAATTTAAGACAAAGTGCAAAGTATGATATACAGTCTGACACTCTGTACGCCTATTATTTATTGCCGAGTTCTTACAATAGATATACAAAGCTTTGATAGCTATATATAGTGAAACGCTCAGATGATATTGAAGAATCATGATGTGCATAAAGAAACTTGCCACTTCACTGTGTGACCACCTAATAATCTGCTAGTTGTAGAGAATGCCAATAAACAAGGTTGCAACTACTAATTGACCCTCTACATGTTAAGCCGTCGCGCGTGCTTACTATATTGCCATGTGTGTGTTATGATTACCGCTTTAAAAGTCAAAACATTAAAAATTTCAGCCTTCCTAGAAACTGTAAACGTACGTATAATGAAGATGATATGTCGGTAAATACATCGTATAATAAAAATACATTTATGAATAGGATAATCACCGCAAGTAGCCTGTCAGTTATGCGTGACGATTTAGATACGTAAGACAAGTAAGGACCGATTCGTTTTATTGCACTTGTAAAACAATCCATTGTCATCAGATTGTCCTGAGGCAATGTGTCTGTACATAGTTAATGCAAGAGGGCACATAGTTTTAGTAAGTTTAAAGATTTTGTTGCAAAAGTAGTTTTGAAAAAGATTCGGAGTTGACTAAGGAGCATTGCGTACACGCTGTTCGTTTTGTATAAATGTTTGCAGAGGAAAGAGGTGAATATTACTTTTATTTAAATCTTAGCGTACAATGAACAAAAGAATAATTAAACATCATTTACGTTTCTCGTACATATTACAACGAAGAACGAGTTTTAAAGTCAAGTAGTTTACAAAAGTACGGTAAAATAGCTTAAAATGCGTAAACTATATTTGGTATTATATTATAATATCAACACGTTGCGTTCCTACTAGTATATTATATGGTTAACTAAAAATATTATTGGTCATTAAGATGCAAAAACAATTAAATACGAAAGCATGTACATTTTATGAGCGGGAATATCTAGAAACAAACTTTGCACGCTTTTGCATGTTTAATCATACATTGTGCATGTAAATACACATGGTCTGATAGATAACTAAATGTCATTGATTGAATGATGTAAATGCGACAAATTAGATGAAATAAAACTTAACTAAGGTGCAGCCCTTCGCGAAGTGTAGCTGGTACTACCTACTCAAGCAATAAGGAGACAGTGTCGCTACAGCGGGTTGTCACCTTACGAGTACAGGCTTGCGAAAATATAAAACAAATCACTCAATGGAGTCGACAATTTCAGTGGTTGAACGATCGATGTGACATCGGTGCATTTGTACTTTTTTCATCAACAAAAAGCGTCAAGAATAGTACACATTTATTTCTTCGTTGTGAAATAATAGTACATATATCCAAAAGTGCGGGATTGTTACTAGAATTTCCTGTGGTAATGGCAGTGTTAAGGCTCGTAAAGTATAATTGGCTCTGGTTATATTATGTTTTGGGCCCCATTTTTGCCGTTGAAGATGCACTTTAAAAACACGTTTACTAAGTTTCGTTTTCATGCCGGTGTTGTAGTTGTTTGTGCTGTTTGTGCACAGTTTTGTCCACTCTTCATTGTTGCAGGCATCCTTCGTGAAATAGGTATAGAAATACAATGTTTAGGATTAACATTGGTTTCTATGTTTCTATGTGAAATAAGTGCTATTATTCTACAAATCAAAAATACATACGTTTTACCTACTTAATTTACCGTTGAAACGTTGGTGATTTACGGGCATGTTGTATCACAATTACTTACGAAACACGTAAATGCTTATGTCAACTATGTGTGGAAACAACAATCATCTTAATTATGAAATATGTCATGCGGTATGCATAACTTTTTAACGAAGGAAATATGGTTTTAGCAGATGCACCAAACAAGCAATCTTGGAAAGTTTCATTTAGTCAAAATACTTGAACACTTTTAACAATAATGACATTTTGTGAAAAGTGCATATTTTGTTCTAAAGTGAATATAACTTTGACTCAGTAACGTATACATGTCAGAAAGAGGAACATAAACAAGCGGCCACACCATAAAACGGATTGAATTTTAAATATCTGTTAATAAATCTAACAAATTCATCGATATATTATAGAATGTCGCTGTGTAAGTATATTATAGAGAGATTGTTATACAAACTGTATTTTATTAGCCTGTTTTGTATTACGGCTAATGCATTTTTCTATAGAAAACCAATGTACTGTATTTCTTATCTTATGTAATGTGTATAGGGGAGGAGCTTAACTGTTATCTATCTACACAGAGCAAATGTGCCATAATACAAATAAGATAGGAGTACTATTGACTCAATTAACAACCTCATTTTTCGGAGGCTTACGTACTTATTCTCGCAAACAGTTCTCTATCTATTACTTGTGGTAAATAATCTCGTAGGGTATGTCATACTGAACTGATATTGAAGGATTTTCCTGTGAACACCATCTACTCTTACCATGTAGTACTATATATATAAGTAGTATTTAGTAATACGTAATTATACTGAATTTTCATTTCAGGAGACTGAATCATGAAATGTGTACACATCGGACTTTTCCTTACATGCATAGCCAGTATGCTTACAGAAGCACAGGGGCGACAATGTCCCTTAGATTGTTACTGCAAAAATAAGTTTGTTGACTGCTCTTCACTGATGGAATTCCCACTTGATCTAGCACTAGACACAGAGCGTATACGTCTATCCCACATGAACATTGGCGAGATCCCGAAGCATGCTTTCAGTTACCTTCCAAACGTAACATTGATCGAGTTCGAGCAGTCGAATGTTGGAATTATCGCGGGATGTGCTTTTATGAATATTGCCAGTTTGGAGGAAATTGTTTTTGATAAAACTGTGATAGGCAATATAGAGAGCTATGCATTTAACAGTCTCTCAAATATGAAACGTTTAGAATTTTTCAAAAGTCGGATCGGACGGTTGAAGTCATTCGCATTTTATAGGCTGTCTGAAATCCTCAGCGTTAATATGGTCGAAACAAACGTGCTGTACTTCTACTCCAATGCTCTATATGACTTGTACAACATAAGCGTGTTGTTTATGGCAAACAACAATATAAGTGATTTTAATACGGACGCGTTTAGAGATGTACAGGTTGATAGTTTGCAAATCTCATCGAATTCCTTTTGGAATATGCATTGCGGTGTGTTAGACGTCATGTTGCAATCAGCCAAGGAATTTTCCTTCGATAGTAACACATTTTATTGTAACTGTTCAATTCATTGGATGCTTAGTACTTCAGGACTGCAAAGATACAGTAGCATCATACCAGGTAGCACGTGCCATGGACCAGACAAATTAAATGAAACGTCATCTCTTAGCCATTTGAAGTTTAGCGACCTAAACTGTAAAAAGTTTAAGGTAGACTCGCCGCATACCTGTAATGAAGTAAAACTTAAGATACTAAATCCAACATGCGGGGCGAGTCATCGGCACGGTGGACATCCCTCCGGCGATACTCATGATGGCGGTGATGATGCTAATGCGGGGGTTGCTCTAAAACTGACAGTTTCAATATTTATTGTTCTTTTCTTATGTTTGTTTTGAAGTTAGATTCTGTTTCTGCCATGATTGCGGTATTGAATATGTTGTGCTAAGTCCGTATACATATCATATTAAATTTTATATCCAAAACAGTCACCATTTACCCAACCCCTACTCATCTAGATCGTTGGCAGTGTTCGACTTACTTCTAACAATTTAAGTTACTTTATCGTTCTAAGTACATTCGTTTTATCAAAAGGGGTTAAAACCCAAATAATTTCTCCTAAGAAATATAAGCAAATATGTCACATTCGACTTTCAGACTAGTGACCAAGAGGGAGCTTCCCTACATTATCTCTAGCTATCCGAAAGAAATATAAGGAACCCAAATTGTAACTTAGCACTTCATTGTCTGACGGTATTTTATAGTCAGTCTCCTAACCGATATGATTTGCAAAGTTTCGTAGATCAGTTGATACTCGTTTTTTGGCAGTACAAATCAGTTTAAGGTATTTCGATATGGCGTTAAGTCTTGCCTTAATGCCACTATCAATGGATGCAATAACAACCCAGCTTTGTAAGTATACATATTCTATTCCGAACTCTCTGGTGTGCACCACATTATTTTACCCCAATATGGCTCTAAGATACTTAAATTCAGTAGGCCTAACATATGAACAACTCTACCTGCGAACAGGGTTTCACTGTGACCCCATTTGCGAATGTACTACATTCCGGTGTTCTGCCTTCTTACCTGAAAATGCAGTATTTATACCGTAGTAGGCCAGAATTCACTGCAGCTGAGCTTCTACTCTATTTCTCCTAACCTGTATCAAAATTACGAATATTTACACTAGGTGAAACAAATTCTGTAACTTGCAGGACTTCAGATAAGTACATTGGACAAGGTTTAAGCACGAAAATATTTTACTCAGTAGTATGTAACCCCGAAAAATTTTATTTGCAAAGCTGTAGAGCTGAATTTCACTTGTTTAAAATGTAAATTGACACTCATCTTTTCACTGGCTTTCCAGAACCATGTTTTGCATATGCAAACTTAAACAAACTAAACGACAATATCTGGACTCGTTTAATTTGATGTAAACCCCAATACCACTTTCAATGGAGGCATATTTTAAACTTTAACCCAGACAAATTTGTCAAGTATGCATATACAGGACACCGCCAACTCTTTCAACTTTCCATTTCGATTATACTAATTTATTTTAGCTTGATTGTGAGAAAAGCTTGAAGCTTATTAAGTTACTCTCGATTTCGCTGCCTGGAAAAACCAGTACTGGTGTCATATGAGGAGGTACGGTTGTGACCTCAGTTGAGCTCGAACCCGCAACCTCCGGGATGAACGGTAGACACCTTAACCTCTACATTCTCCGCTCTCCAAGTTTGAAGTGGTAAACTGGGAGGAGCCTTTCCCTCCAAGAAGTGGCAAGCTCTGCCAGTCTCTTTGAAAAGGAGAGGATTTGCTGTGTTTTTTTAGGTGACAGTCAATCTTGTGGAGATAATACGCCTAATCGAATGAAGGGGTGTTACTTGTTGCTCTTGTCGGGGGACGTGCTATGTAACGTATTTCATTTAATGTCAATCTAACGGCACCGTGTCGCAAAAATGTAGATAACGTCACCCTTTGGCCTTCATATGACTGTCTGGTAAGGAAAATAAATGTAGCGAGTACCAAAATGCGGCCGAGTTTTCACGGGTAGTCACTACTAAAATGCGTAACCACGCAATTGCGTTACAAAGGCTTCTAATACTAGTATTTTACCAAATGTCTAACATGCGAAATTTCTGATGAATATATCGTTGCGACTCACGCACATCTATTTTCACGCAATTTAGTGCGAGAACACAGGTTTTAATGATGGCATTCACTTTTGAGAATATTCTGAAAACATTGATAGTGTGCACTTCAAACAATGTAGTTCTGTTTTAATGTCTGCAGAAACATATGAATACTTGGTACAAATGACACAATATGGAGAGGTTTCATATTTCCTAGGGTTATATATATATAAGCCAAATTAAAAGCCTGCTAACGCAATTCTTTATGCATACATAAGCATAACCTCCATAAACGGTAAAAATGAAACGCTCTTACTGTGTACGACGTTCACTAATGCGCGGACAATGTCCGTTGCATTTAATTACGTCATATTTATGACGTCACCAGCGGTTGTGTAAGCCGGGCACATGTTGACGTATACATCTTTGATATATGTACTTGGAAAACAGGTCCATTATTTACGTAAACCTGTACTTTTTATTTAAATTAAAACGAAATATAATGGCGCGTTTACGAAGTCTCCCCGTTGTCAGCACGTTTTTTTGCGCACTTGTATAAAACATCCGACAAAATGTACATAACCGAACATTATAGTGCGTAAGAATGTGACCGATACTTAAAATTAATGCTAAAAAATTTTGTTTTGGTACAGTGTACGTAACATGGCAGTATCACTTGAAAAGATATATTTATATTCCCTATAGCAAACTTATAGCAACTGCAGAACACTTTGCATTGTAATGGCACAAAATTAATTCACCTTTGTCCTTTACTTTACCTGATCAGCCATTGCGGATTTCCTTGTCAATATAAAACGAACTTTTTAGAGTACAAACTGGCGCGTAGCCAGACATACTCCAGGTACTCAGTATGGAATACTTCAATATAAGAAACCAAGGATTTTAATGGCCAAAAAGTGATTTTTATTTTCTCATTTAAGAGAAAAATAAACACCTTGGCTAATAACTGTATCTTTTTTTTAGTCACAACTATTGAATCTTGTGCTTTATACACTTTCAAGATTTTTATTGAATGTTATTTCAGTTGTTCAAGCAAAACTGTCCAATTACTGTAACCTGTAAGCTGGATAGCGTTTTCAATAATGTCCACTGCTAATGCCCATAGTTGTTACTAGATAACCGATCATTCAAAATTATTGAGTGTACCTTAACGACTACGCATCCTGCTGTTTAACGTCCCGATGTTCATTACTTAACAACATCGTCTAAGAACGTGATCGTTCAACAATCTTAATGACCTCCATGCACACATTTTTTCTGGTGTGGCATGTTAACAAACATGGCAATATTACCGCCGAGAAATTTGATACCGATGAACGTACACAACACTAAAGAATCACATAGAAACTTGAGGACATGACGTTAAACCCCGCACAAAGAGTAATTTCAGCTATGTCTTTATTATTTATCTGTAAAACCATTCATTTCTTCATATGTGCGAGAAAACCAATGTCGCTGGGATATACAAATGTTTTTACCAATTTTGTATGTTGTTTTCAACAGGAGAAATTAAACATGCATTAACGGGTAAATTTTGCACGTGCATTTTAAGTTTGCGTTTAACTCTAACAATAGCCCTGTCTACCAAGATTGATCTACCAAAATCCAATTGCTGCCGACAGTTAACGACAGCCAACGAACTAAAACTAAATAATACGGCTAGGGTGACGTCATAAATCATGACGTATTAACAACAGACATTGTCGGCATAATTAACGTCCAGTTATATCAGTAACGAGTGTTTCATTTAAATAGATTATATGATTTTATATACTATGGTGTACGCAGTCTTGCACACACATTTTGAGACAATTATCAAAGCATGGTGTCGACAGTATGGCAGCAACGGTGTCGCAGAATGCGGAACCAGGTGTCGACAATTATGATTTTGATGTTGATCCGAACATTTATGCAGGCACCGTGTCGCATGACATGGCATCACGGTATCGACAATCATGAGAGCAAAGGTGTCGACTGTTTTGACAGCACCGATGTCGCCTGTACGTCAGCACGGTGTCGACAGTATAACAGCATGGTGTCGAAATTATTGATAGCATCGTTTCTGCATTATGGCAAGCACGGTGTCGACAGTATGACAGCATGGTGTCGACAATAGTTATGACAGCACCGTGTCGACATTATGGCAACACGGTGTCGACAGTATCACGGAGCATGGTGTCGAAAGCACGATGTGAACAATGTGATTATGGCAGCACGGTGTCGACAGTATTGCAGCACCGATGTCGCATTATGGCAGCACGGTGTCGACAATATGAGAGCATGGTGTCGAAAGTATTGACAGCACGGTGTCGCATTATGGCAGCACGGTGTCGACAATATGAGAGCATGGTGTCGACAGTATTGCAGCACCGTGTCGCATTATGGCAGCACGATGTCGACAATATGAGAGCACAATGTCGAAAGTATGACACCACGGTGTCGGCAGTGTGACAGCATGGTGTCGACAGTAAAACCAGTATGACAAAACGGTGAAGACAGTATGGAAGTACAGTATAGGCAATATGACAGCACGGTGTCGAAAGTATGACAGCATGGTATCGACAATATGACTGTATGGTGTCGACAATATGACAGAGCTGTGTCCACAGAATGACAGCAAGATGTCGAAAATATATGACAGCGCGATGGCGGCAGTATGAAAGCAGAAAGCACGATGTCGACAGTATGACATCACAGTTTTAACAGTGTGACAGCATGTTATCAACAGTATGAAGCACGGTGTCCACATCAGGACAGCACGATGTCCACAGTTTGAAAGGACAGTTTAAAGGCAGTTTGGCAATACGTAACTAAATATCACACAGCTTTGGTGTAACGGTACTAAATGTCAGCATGAGAAAATACTGTTACCCGAAAGCGCGTAGCCAACGGTACGTGATGCCTTGACAGACAATATGAATACATGTACAGTGTAGGCAATATGACAGCATACGGTCATCACAATCGATGGCACTATGATTGACAATATAACAAAAGAGCGATCTCCACAATATAACAGAACGGTGTCGGACATATATGACAGTACGATGGTAGGCAATACGATGTATGACATCACAGTGTTGGCAGTATGACAGCATGCTGTTGACAATATAACAGTATGTTATCGACAGTACGACAGGATCTGTGTCAACAGAATGACAGCACGGTAGCGACTGTATAAAAACGACGATAAGGAAGGAAATAGGTCATCCCAGAGATTGCTGGTTCAAGTCCCACTGGCGGTCAGGTTACCTTAACCTACCTTGTATGACATGCTAGTACTGGTTTTTCAGGACGCAAACTCGATGAGTACCAATAAGCTACATTGTCAAGCATTTTCATAATCGAGCTAAAATAAAGTTGGTCTAAACTAAACTAGACAAGCATGCTTTACAGTTATGAGTTCTTTAAAGATAAACATGTATTTTCGTCGAATATTTAGCACATCTCTTTCCCTTGATTCTAATAAAAAATTCATAGAAAGATGTTTTAAATCTAAAGTTGAAAATATGTATAAAGATCCCACAGTTCATTGAATTTTGCAAAAGAAAGTACAATATAACATAGGGGTTTAGTCCGTTAGAAATTGTGGTACATGTACGGTAAGCTTTTCTCAGTTGACGAGTAAATATTAGTTTATCCATTCAGCCAGTCTCGTAAAACGAAACATAGCATTAACAGTCAGCCTAGCCTGGTCACCAGGCCCTGAAATATTTACTTTTTTCTAATTAAATATCTATTTACTGTAGAGTCAGTCTTTTATCCAGCGCTGATTTCAGGATAAAACTGCCCCAGTGTATAAAACAAAAAAATTACATGTAGTTCTATGACGAGCGGAGTTTCCAGCTTTCAGCTCAGTGACTTAACTGCCGTATCTTTAGTTAGAGAGGCTACATGATTAAGTTTGCGAATATATCTGATTCCATCCATCCATCCATCCATCCATCCATCCATCCATCCATCCATCCATCCATCCATCCATCCATTGCATTCATTCATTCATTCATTCATTCATTCATTCATTCATTCATTCAACTTGTTTATTTTACTAAGTTATTTAAAGTGATATACCACTTAAAAGTGACCATTATATTATCAATTACAGAAGAGAAATAGCTTTATTTTACTAAGTATTTAAAGTAATAAGACCTTTAAATATTTAATGGCCAGTTTCCCACCCAGCTAGAGATGAACTGGCTGGAAACCCAAAGGTAGTCTCACGTGTATCGGTGCTATACACCGGGCATGTAAAAGAACCAATGGGTCTATTCGTAAAAGAGCTTGACTCTGGTACCCGGATTCCCTTGTATATGCATCTGTCTCTCTTCAACCTGCGCCTGAGAGAAGTCTTGGCGAGTTCACCCAAGGAAAAGTCCCAGGGTCGGCCAGGACCTATAAACAATAAAAAAAGGATAGACAATATGTTCAATGTTCTTTGTAACCGTCTCTTTATAGACAGAAAAATATGACACGCTGCATCGAATGGGACCATATATACATTGTATTGTTCCGAACATTTCCAATACAACCAAAGAATTAATAAATTAGGTATAGGACGCTTTAAATATTTCGTTATTTTCCGGAAGTATTACAGAACGAAGCTGTGAATAGTGTCACCATGAGCGGTCATGCTTATTATGAATTATATTTGGAAACATGTGCGATGTGTATAATTTTTCCGACCGTTTACGGAAACGCGATTAACACGAAAGTAAGACAAAAAACCACCCATGTCATTTCAAGGAAATATTATTAAAATGTTCACTGGTTTCTCCGCAGCAGAATTTCAAACAGCATAATATTCCCCGGCTATGGTTAAGTTTAAATGTACATGTATGTATCGTTAGGTGAGAACCCCAATGCCGATTTTCTTTAGTTTTGCATCATTACGGTGTAATCAAAATAATGTTAATTTACATAAATACTCTTATTTTTATTCTCTTAGTTGAACAGTATACAGTTTGGTCATTTTGAAAGCTTTTTAACTGAAAATCACTAAATTAAATTATATTCAACAAAAATATTTCCAATATTGATGTTTATTTTTCGTTTTAGTTAATAATTAAATTAGAGAAATGGTTTATTCTAATAATGCGTATTTAAATACTTGAATAGGGATTATAAGGTAAAGTGACCGAAGCAAAGAATCATGCATCAACATGCCTGTCCTAATGTTTACAATAGATAGTGTACTAGCGTAAAATTTTATTGTAAAATAAATAGACTTAAGTATATATTACATACACGTAGCGGTGTAACATTGATACTGTTGTATAAAATGTGATCGTTAGGCCGAATAATCTCTGTTGTATGTAATGACATATATTGAAGCATGTACAGATAACTGGACATACATGTATATTGAAAACGAAAGCATTCTCGTAGATAAAAGAAAACGTTTGCACAAGTTTATGTACGTTCAGTAAAGCGGAATAATTAGGGACAATATGAAACAAGTAAGTTGGTCTCTTTTAATTGCCTGTTAGCTTATTTCTGCATGTCAAAACGTGTTATTGAACATTGTGTATCTACATTGCAGATCAAAAATACTCGTATTTTGTGCAATCATTTAGAACATTATTTTATTATATGGTAACATTACAGTTTCACTGTAAATATACCATACAGGGGAACTTAAAACTTTCTTTAACTCAGCATGATATTGAAGATCTTGTTAATATCAACTTACCGTTGAAAGAAATTTTAAATTCGGATGAAAATTAGAAGAGTTATGAGTAATCTAAGGTTTAGTAAATATGTTAATTAGCCACATTATAAGACACGCTCCCTTTTCAAAACTTAATTTTGAACCTCATTTATTTATTGTTTCACGATTGTTTTTTTTTTATCTGAAATTGATTACTATTCGGTAGGTTTACCATTCGGTAGGTTGTTATGTTTTAACATGTTTTCGAAGCTGCTGTTTTTAACGGACGAATTTTTAATAAGAGCACAGTGACATCACAAAGTCTTCGTATTTGATATTCAAATTTTAGAAATACTCTCAAGAGACTGACTGGTGCGTTCCTCTTAACAAATTCTTTAATTTAAAGTCAAATTATTTTCTGACTTGCCTTACCCTTAAAGTTTATATAAAAACACTTTAATGAAAAATGTCGAATAATTATTCTGACTTCCAATAATTAGTAAAAACTTTACATTTTCTTGCAATATGATTATATACGTGTAGTGCATTGACTTTAATTTGACTAATTACTTGCAATGTTCTGTTTTTGTTAATTATTTTGCTACACTGTTTCTATGGTCACAAAAAAGACGGAAAGCTGATAACAAATTTGAGTGTCTGAGCAACAAACAATAAGTTCACACACTTTTATCATAATCTTGCATAGTCTTCCTTTTTGTTAATCTTTTTCATTATCACTACATTACATAATATCCTATGTATACATCGTACGTCCCAGAATAGTTAACTTTCACTGTAGAACACTTGGTAACAATATTTCAGTTGCATTTCGTTAAGTGTTATTCGTACATTATAGTGTTTTTAATAACTTTATAAACATAAATATCTCTCTACAGGTAGTATGAAACAAATTAAATGAAGTATTTTCTCACATGTGCAATTTTTGATAACATCAAAGTCAGTAACTTTCTTTAGAAAGAATAAATATCTTTGAAAGCAGATCAAGCTGGGATTGAGTGAATTATCAAGGTATATAGCAAAAAACATATTTAAGTACAAATGCACTCTATCACTAGTTGTCTATCATAGATACCTGGAACTGGTTTTCTGCAGTACATGTACAATGTATGTGTATATTAGCTTGTTTACATACCTGTACAGTACAAAGTGTTGTGGTTACCATGGCAATAGTGAGGCTGTATTTCAAACACACAGTATAAACGTACAAACACAAACACACAGTACTACATATTAATACCTCACGATAATACTTCGTAGAAACAAAACAATGTGGAATACATAAACAAGAAAGAGGAAATAACATTTTGTGAGGTAGGTTTTACTTTTTGAAGAAAAAACAACAATAGAAATATAGAATACTGATATCATTTTAAACTTTAGATGTGCTAGATATAATTCGTTTCATATAATAAAGAAAGAGCTAAGCTGCATGAGACTCGTTAAAGTATTAATAGTAAAATTGTATTTTAGAGTTTTATCGTTGGCACTTGATTCATAAGAAGGTTTACATGTAGTTATTTATGTTTCGTGGGATAATGTAAGAGGTTCCAGAGACACCGTCTGATTCTTTAACATGCCCGGTGTAGAGCACCGATACATCGGACCTCGGTTTTCGGTCTCATCCGAAAGACCATTAGTTATGTTAGTGAATCAGCGGGGGATCGATCGTGCAATCCCTGGATTACCAGTCCAGCGCGTCCACCATGCACTAGACAACTGGTACGCTCTTACTAATAATTTCAACATCAACATCGACACGTTTTATGCAGAATGACTGCATAACCTCGTACATCAGCGTAGTGATTGGCATTTGAACGGTATACATTCCATTCCGTTTAATATATAGATACATGTGTTTAATATTTTTTCAGATATATATTTTTATGAAACTACCTGGCTTTTAAATTATAACTTCATAATTACATATATTTGTGAAATTATATAGCTTTTTCTGTCATTAAAGCATACATCTTTGTTCTTATAGTGTCGTGTTGTCACATTGCTATGTTTTTCTTTGACACGCATCGCTTAATTTGGACTTAAGTGTGTTTTCATGGATGCTAATTTTGCACAACAACCTCTTTACAAGGTATATATGACAGAGTTTGCAACGATAGAGCCAGAGCTTTTCTTGTTCGTTTCAGAACGGCTCATTCCCTAAATTGACCATGGACGACTACCCTAAATTTCTGATGGAGAATCTGAACAGACTGTACGAAAATAAGTTACTCACTGACGTCACACTGCAAGTAAATGATGCGAAAATTGATTGCCATAGGAACGTACTTGCAGCAGCTAGTCCCTACTTTAGGTAAGTACAACATGTATCACTACGTTTTATGTTTTTAAATTAGCGACACACCCATAAACAAAATAAGATCCGACCCTCTGTGTTGATGTTGAAATTATGATCGAGTACCATGGCCATACAAATGACGTATAAACCTGCAGCCATTTTTTCAAAATAGTGAATACGAGCCATCTAGATCCAGTCTCTAACAAAAACACGAGTTTCAAATTTGATCTATTCATAAACATGATCTTATAACATTCAAACCTGTGTTAAAAACACATTCGTGTAAAGACCATCCTGCGAATAAATGCCAGGAGAGAGATAACAATGCACTATTCGTCTATGTAAGAAACACCTGAAAATAAAAACCACCGGCAATGTAGCTTCAAAAAAGCGGTTTTTGTTCACGTGTTTGACTGTTTACAATTATGATATTATGTCATCTGAAAGGTACCTTCACGCAAATGCTTTTAGTTAGCTAAGGATAGTTAACACCAATGTTTGGCAGCATCAGTATTCGTGAAATCTTTATGTATTGCCAATCGACTAATAGGAAAAACATGATTGCCATACTCTTTGTATATCTACAGTCTGAAGTAAACAACAATGCTTAATGAACAGTCTAGCAGGTAACTTGTATCATATTGTACAGATTTTTGACTTTTTCGAGATCAGTTGCAAGTTCACTTACTAAGAGATGGCATGTCACCAGCATTAAAAAATCCAGCTAAAAATATCTGAAAATGGTATATTTACGTTGCTCCTTCCCCATGTTGTTTGTATAAAATCAGAATTATAATTATTATTAGTTCGTCGCTTGGTATCGGTAAATAATTAGCTGTTTTTTCAGATCGTATCATTTCGTTTTTAATCATTCTGTAGGGAAACTGTCGAATTGTTCTATTTCAGAGCTATGTTTGTCAATCCAGTTAAAGAGCGGGACGAAAAGATCATAGAAATACACAACGTTCAATCTTATATACTAAAAACTGTGATTGGTTATATTTACACGGGAAATATACAGCTGAGCAATGAAAATGTTCAAGACTTCTTGATGACTGCAACCATGTTGGAATTAACACATCTGATTGAAAGTTGTGCAGTTTATATGATGCGAGAAGTGTGTATAGAAAACTGTCTCGAAATGTTTAACTTTGCTTCACACTTTGCATGCGTAAAGTTAAAAATGCACGCCAAAAAGTTTATTCTCGATAATTTTTCCGAATTAGTTAAAGATGAAAAACTTTTTGACCTAGGAATTGATGATTTCGAAGAGATAATTGCAAATGACGACATTTCCGTGGAGAAAGAAGAAACAGTGTTTGAGGCTGTAATGAAATGGACCAATATGCATTGCTCACACACTGGTTTTCTTTCGCGTTTGTTTAAACATGTTCGATTACCTTTATTAAACGATGACTATTTCAAGAACCGCATTGAGCGAAACGAAGGAATAACAACAGATCCACAGTGTGAAAAGATATTGTCAAAGTTTAGATTATATAAGAAAAACTTGTCTGTCGGCTCCCCAGAATCTGAACTAGAATATTACGGAATCAACGGTAAACCACGGCATGGCATGTTCAACAGAAATATGTTGGTCTTTTCTGGCGGAGCTGTAGATAAAAATACACGTTCACTTACAGCGTTTGATCCAGTAACATTGAAAAATTACATCGGTATTAAACCACATCCAACCTTTGATTTTAAGTACAAAATTGATTTCTACCAGCTCGTTTCAACGGCTGACAAAAGTCTTTACTTCCTTGGTGGCATATTTTACGATGACCACCATTTTGAAGATGCAGGGAATGCACTGAGCGAGGTATACAAATATAACATAAATTCAGTTACATGGGAGAGTATGGCTTCAATGAACAAACAACGGTGTTGTTTCTCCGCGAGTGTGCTTGATAAAACAATTTTTGTCATTGGCGGAAAATCCCTGTATCCGCGAGGTATGCCGTTAGACTCCGTAGAATTCTATGATACAGATACCGATAGTTGGAACAGTCTTTCCCCGGTACCGATCGGGATCTATAACCACGCTTCTGCTGTGTTAAATGACGCCATCTTTGTTTTTGGCGGGAGAGATGAGGATGATGACTACCTAGACACGGTGTTTCGGTATGATATTCCTCGAGACTTCTGGACGTTAGTTACTACACAAATGAACAAACCTCGAGCACAGTTTTGTGCATTCCCTTTTAAAACCTGTATATACCTCGTGGGCGGAATGACATTGCATGAAAATATTCTGACAATTGGAATATACAATCCCAACGAAAACAGATGGAAGAACGGTCAGACATTTCCGGAAGAAAGGAAAATAACGTCTGCAAGTTTTCATGAAGGTAACATATACGTATGCGGAGGTGTACGACATCTAGGTTTGAGCGGGCGCCGAAATCGAATGGTTGAATCACGTGACCTGTACAAGTACGATATAGAGAAGAAATGTTGGTCTAAAGTTGTCAAACTTGTTCAGTATTCAAACACACAAGCGATAGTATGTTGTGTACTAAATACAAAGTTCCTTGAAGAAAGTGATTATATTAGCACCTTGTAAAATATGATAATAGAAACGTTGATTAAATTGATACAAGCACCCTGGGAACAAATGATAGTAAAAGTTGCTGAAGTCGATATATTTAGCAGTCTGAAAAGAAATGATGGTTAAAAGTTGCTTAAATCGATATAAACTACCATTATTTTACTTTAATCGGTATAAGCTACCTGTTAAGAAATGATGGTAAAAGTTGCTTAAACGATATAAACACCCGGTCTGTAAAGAAAGGATGGTAAAAGTTGCTTAATTCAATATAAACACCCTGTTATGAAATTATGGTTAAAACTTGATATAAGCACACTGTAAATAATATGGTTTAAAGTTTCTTAAATCGATATAAGCTGATGGTAAAAGTTGCTTAAATCGATATAAACACCCTGTAAAGAAAGGATGGTAAAAGTTGCTTAATTCAATATAAACACCCTGTAATGAAATTATGGTTAAAAGTTTCTTAAATCGATACATGTACCTGTCAAGAAATGATGGTTAAAGATGATTAAGTCGATATAAACACCATGTAAAGAAAGGAAAGTAAAAGTTGTTTAAATCAATATAAGCAATATGTAAAGAAATGATGGTAAATTTTTAAAGTTGTTAAATCGATATAAGGAAAATGTAAAGAAATGATGGTACAAGTTAAATCAAGGTAGAGTTAACGTGTATATTAAGTGTCTTTAATTTACATTGAATCCTCATCTGCATATATTGAAGCTAGGAAAGGTTAATCCAAGTTGAACCGAGATTTAGCCATTAAGTCTTTATGACAGCTGCATACATTTGTATCAAATTTGAAAAAGTATCTATCCACCTACATACAGCATTAATTGGTGCGTCAAATAAGGTATATCTACAGGTAATGAATATCAGCTTAATTGTCTGTTATATCAAACTGTTTTCGTTTTATATGTTTTTAATATGTATACGTACTTGGCATTTTTTTCTCATCTGTTAACCTTGCCTTAAAATTAAAATACGTATTTTTCGAGTAATCTTTTGTCCTGTACAAGTCCATTCTCCGGCCATTACATAAAGTTTCTTGGCAAATCGGCATATAAATTATACCTTTGACCATTTAACAACGTAAAGGAAGTCCTAGAAGTAATACATATTCTATATCTTTAAGTACAAAAAATAAATAATTCTGTTCATATCGTAGAATAATCAAACAGAAAATGTTCCATTCAAATTTCAAAAATGTTTTAGCGAAGATATGAATTTTGATGAATAAAACTAAGTAACTTAACACTTATCCCTGTAGACTTTCTATAGTGCACTCGACTGTCTTTGAATTTGGACATTCATATTAAGTATTCAAAGGGCTGAACATTGAACATGTACTGTCTAAATAATGTGCAGATAATAAATAGACTGCTCGTTAGTGCTATCTGATCATGATCTGCACTAATGGCAACGGTCAGAATCACTTAAAGCAGTAAAGGTAAAGGTAAAAGAAGACATATATTATTTAAATGCAAATCTAAAGTTTTCGAAACTTCGAGTCTTCTGCAAGGTATCCAATAATCTATACGTATACAGTTTTAATGAAGTACAAAATGTAAATGTAAAAGCATAAACTGAATGGGAATTTTATATAACAAGTTGTATGAAACGTAAAAACTTAAACGTTTTATTTTTGTTACCCGTGACCCAGTTTACTGAATGACTACATTTGTATTAGTAAAGATGGAAGTTTGAAAGTTATGTCCATATTTAACTGGGGTCCAAACACTGTTGCGTGATGACATCTGGAATGAGTGTTCGAGAGCGATTCAATAAGATACAGAGCTTTCTAACTAACTAAATTCGTATAAATTAAATACTTTTGATGTTGATCTTGCACTAGATTTGAAAACTTATTAAAAAGGGTAGTAAAAATCTCTGATCTGAAATCACTAAAGATATGGTATTTATCTAAATCCTATTTATTTTTTAAAAAAGCATAAAAATACAGACTGACAAGTGTTTTTTAAACTTATCCCAACGAATTGACAATCTTTTCTTAAAGTTTTCTCCATTACATATCCGTGTCCTGAGAGTAACAAAACAAGATTAAACTCAATTTTATAAATAGTAAATCTAGTAGACTACAGGCCGAGGAAGAAAACAAAGGGGAGTGTACTCTGCAATACTTGTACCTCTAGTTTCATGTTTGAGTAATCTCCCTTCGCTCTGTTTTGTATTCTTGTCAGAGACTTGTTATGGAAAAACAGAGGGCGTGCAATGCTCAAGCAACATAACTCTTACTTCAATATCAAGTTAGTATTATTGCAGGGAACATTCCATCTTTCGGTACCTAGAAAATGTAGGGAAATATAACGCTAGACATAGATTTAGTCCCGAATTCCATATTATGTAGTGTAAAACATTTTCTGATTTATCAAGAAAAGCATTTTCATAAAGCACGCTTCATAGAGACATTCATAATAGACACTTAGTATTGTCAACTGGCGAATACCCTTTGAAAAACGAATAGCACCAATTGTTTTAAACTAATTACAAAAAACAACATACGCAAATGTGCTATAACACTTGTTTTGCTCTGATAAATGGAAGGACGCGCATCTGAAATTGCATGTTTGTATATTGTGTATATCTCCTAAATTTCACAATCTGTTACATGAGATTACTTTTGTTATGATAAACTCCAACCAATAAAAGGATATGCATACTACATGCAGTAATTTGAATCACGTACTGAAATTCGGCAACGACACATTTAACTGCTCGATATATAAAATAACCGTCGATTTGAAAAGGAAATATACTAAAATCTGAATTCCAGACGTATCAAAATAAGGTCATAATTTTATTTAAAGTTGGCATACTCCAGACGAGATGCGAATTGTTTATGTGGCAAGAAGCATTGTAAAGCTTATAGTGTAGAAAACTGTTCGAATCATCTTGCATATTTAGTGGTCCGGTTTATAAAATCTTAACAATGAGTGCCATATTTCAAAATGTTCGGCAGGATATGGACAATACGAAACCGAAGTTCATCTTCACCAAAATGGTTGGAGTCGACAGAAATCCAAGATGGCGTCCAAGATGGCCGCCATAATGCAGAAAACAAGCAAATATACCTGTTTCTGTCACTGCGTTTTCGTGCATGTCCAGGTAAACACCAAACATGTTTTCACTTCACATTAGTTTTCTTTAAAATTGTTGAAGTACGTAATCACGGGTATCTTATGTTATAGAGGTCAAGATCAAATTTTGTGAAAATTGGACATTCGGATGCATAATTGTATTTGTTACATTCCTAATATGAAACATCTCAACAATATTAACCAAAATTCATAAGAACGTGTATTCTTCAAATTATGAGCACTGTTTAGTTCAGATATATTGTTGCCATGGAATTCCAAGATGGAGTCTTAAAAGGACGCCAAAATTTAGAAAACGCTAAATACGCTAAATCTTTTTATTTTCCCTTCACATTAGTTTTATATTGTACAGACTCTGGTAAATATTTTTATGTATGACACTCATAGAGTTTATAGACCGGTTAGGTGCTCACAACCACAGGGTATTTACTGCACTATTATATGCTTCATAAAATGTGTTGTTGTTGTTGTTTATGAAGATGATTTGTTGCTATGTCACACATTTATCTCGAGTAATTTGAATTGTTGTTTTCCTCTCCTGGAAGCAGACGATGTGATGACTTGCTAGGAAAATATATTGAATTTCTTCTGAAATATTACCATACTTCAGATAAATTTGTCACAGGTCTTTGAGTTATTCTCAGACAGCATGGCTGCATAAATTTTCCAACTAAAACAAACACAAGAATACTCTGATCTTGTGTGGGACAATATTACACAACAGGACGAGTTTGAACTGGAGGAAGTGCAGTTAGAAGCGTGCAGGATCATAACCGGTACAACTAAACTTGTATCATTTGCCAATCTTTATAAGGAAATTGGCTTTGAACCACTCAGAATTAGAAGGAAACAAATACAAGCTCACTCTGTTCTACAAACTGAAGAATAATCTTACACCTGAGTATCCTTCTTCTCTTGTCTGCAAGTGTCGGTCAAGCGTCTGATTATAATCTAAGAAATGCCAGTTATCCAAGAGGTATCACATGCCATACACATCTATTTGCAAACTGCTTCATACTGTCAGTAGTTAACACTTGGAACCAACTAACTCCAGATCAGAAGAACTTCCCATCCATAAATACATTTAAACCCAGATTGAACTCTGATCAACAAAATGTTCCAACATTTTACTATGCTGGAGATCGCAAACTCCAAACACAACTTACAAGACTTAAAACTCAATGCAGCTCCCTTAAAGAACATTTGTACTCTAAAACATTCTGGACAACCCTAGGTGTGCATGTGGGGACATCGAAAACACATACCATTACTTCCTTACTTGTCCTATGTTCCAGCGTGCACGCACTGAACTTACTAAAAACATAATAGCTATTGCTCCGGTTACATTATCAACTAATATGTATGGAAACACAATCATTACTGTACAGAGGAAATGAATACTCTAATCATATTATGTTCAAAAATTCATACGCATCACAGCGTTTGATACAGGCATCATTTAAACTGCTACGAAAGAAATGCTTTGAATTAATTATCAGTTTAATAAAATACTATGTATGCTTCTATACTCTAATGCTCTTACTTCACATTAATTTTGTAAAATACAAATTGTTATTTTTTAAATAAACATAGGGTTGTTGGTATTCATTTTCTTAGTTAGATCATTTTCTATCCATCGATAGCAGTTTCGAAGTAAAATTCGACAATAAGTTGATTTTCATTTTTTCATCACCATCCTGTATTTGCACTTATTCCTTCTTACTTGTGTGAAAATGCGATTTAAACGGTGAGAAATAAATCTACCATGTCCATTGAGTTGTGGATAAGGAAATCCCACTCTCGGGTTGAGATACGTCCAAAAAACTCGGCAGAGCCTCGTTTTTGGACGTATCTCAACCCTCGGGTGGGATTTCCTTATCCACAACTCATTAACATGTTAGATTCACTTTATCTACAACCACAACTTTCTCTAATAACTCTTCCAATTTTGTATGTTCTATCTAACTCAAACCTACTCGAATAACACATAATTACCTAGAAATTCTAATCAGTTACAAATACTACAAGTTTCTATTAGTATATCATAATTATTTTTTGTTTACTTTAAATAGTACATAATATACAGCTGTTTGGACTATTTTGGAAAGAAATGGTTCTCATAAATAAACTGCAAGTACACTCTTATCATATATAATCTGCTGTTACTAAAGTGATTCATATTTCATTGTTAAGGAGAGAGTTCTTAAATAAGCTTAAATCTTTCTACTCGAGCCTTGCTGCTATCTAACAGAAATATTGTATAGATCTATGCATTTATTGAATAAAAATGATAATAATACCGCCACTATAGTCTGGTGATAGAGCGTCCGTTTCGAGTTCGGGAGGTCATGGGTTCGCTCCCTGGCCGAGTCATACCAAAGACATAATAAATGGTACCAGTAGCTCCCTTGCTTGGCGCTCAACATTAAAAGGGAAACTGGCTTTGGCGATGGATACCATCAGGAATGAGGTTTCGAGAGTGAATAACTTGTTTCACAATCGACCTAAAATAAATTAGTATAACTAATTTAGTATAACTAAACTGAATAAATACTGTTTAAACCAAGAATTTGATGCTATGTCATTGCTGTCTACCTCAGCGGTCCGCTATATTTAGGACGGCTTGTGAAAATGTTTTTGTACGAGAAGTAGTGAATAGTTCTTTGTACACGGGTTTAGAAAAGTAGTGAACAGTTTTTATTGTACACCAGATTCGGTCAAACGGGAATGTAAGTGGAGTGTAGTGGATTTGTTCTTTGAAAACATATTATGAAATGAATAAAAATCGCCAACGAAAGTAAGATAAAAAACATAGGTTAGCATTACTCTTCAATGTGTAGTTTAAAATAAAATTAGTAATCAGTAGCTCAACTGCACAATATATTCACCCGATTGCGGAGTGTAGCGTGAACGGTTGCATACACTGCTTACACATGCATTTGCTAACCATTTTGATGTTTAAAGATATAAAGTTTCTTTCAGATAAAAGTTTAAATATGTGAAACATTTTTGTTCATGTAATATGTCTCTCAAAAGGAGAAAAAAACATGAATTTTATGCATTCGGATGCGAAAATTAAATAACTCGTTATACGCACTCGTGATTTAATTACTACGCCTTCGAATTCCTGACTGTATTTTATTAAACGATAAAATACAGGGACACATTTATTATTTCTTAAACAATTCTTTCTCTCACCTCGATTATCACACCGCTAAACCCGATTTAGCGGGGGCAGCTGGTGGTAAATTAAGGGTTTAGTATTTCAAGATTTTCTTGGTAAACTGTTATATGTAAAGAAATTACATATCAACAGTTATAACATGCAATTATTTATAAAGTAAACTCAATCGTCTTGATAGATTTATATTTGGTCAAATATTAACTTGGATATTGCTTGCTAAATGTTCGTTTTCAGCACTCACGATTTCGCTATCGGGTTTCCGGCGCCACGGACATTTATTTTTTAAAATGATTCATAAAATTGGTTCAGGGTCTTTGGAGAAATCCCATAGACGGCAACCTTTTTTGCATTAGTGAAAACCCATTTCTTTCTTAGTTTGAATGCATTATGGAAATTATGCTTTTTACACGGTAATATTTATTGCATAGCACAGGAAAGTCGTAAAGCATAACTGAATAGTAAACAAATTATCACTAAAAATAATGCAGACTTGATATGATATTTGTATTGTAAGAGGCACGTAATGTTATTGGTCGTCGGACCATTGCGTCTGTAATGTGTATATATCCCCAAGAGACGTATAATTTGCTGCAATTTATTGACACTTTAGACACGTACAACACATTGTCATAACAAAAGATATTGCAAATAGGAACAACAAACAGGAAATGACTTATTTTTCTTGATGGGCATTGGATCTAGTTTGTCAATGCACGGATACAAACCGACTGTACGCACAACTTTTAGACGCATGACGTTCTAAATCAAATGTTTATATCCGCTCATTAGTCACTCGTCTCTGCCAGACACTTATATATTAGCTTCCTACATTTTCTAATTACAACGTCTAGTCTTATGGATCTTTATGACCTAAGGTTAGTTTCCGGACATCCACTGTCTATATCTCACCGATTTATTCGTATTAAACTTGATCAAAATAGTGCAGATTTGTTCATTCTTTTGCAGAGCTTTGTGAATATGCAGACATCGGTCTTCAAAGTTTCAAGAACAGATGTTAAATTTGCCCTTTTCAGCTTTTGCCGTAAATATGTATAAGTTAGTGTTTATTTTGATGCATTTACGAACATAAATTGGTCAAGTGCCGCTCAGGACCTCTTGATCTTAAAGCAGACGCTCTAACCACTGCGCCACAGTACAAAATAGATTCAACTATAAAATCCAAAGTATTCCATATGGTCATTAAACAGGAAGTGCTCATTACGTCCCCACTACCTAAGATCAAAGATAATGCCGATAGTGCCTTCTTAAAATTAAAATTAATAATTAAACTAACAAGTAGAATGCACATTCGTATTGCTTATCAATAAAAAGAACGATAAAGTCAATGAAGTTAGAACAGACGCAAAGGTTTCAAGCCAGTCGGTTCTTCAACCGCATTGCACTGTATTTGCGTCAAACGAAAGCAGAAACGCCCACTCGGCGATTATCATTGAACTATTTGAAGCCTATCGTCCTGTTCATTAATGATGAAACGGATGCAGTCAGTACAACCAACATATCAACAGACACTTTATAACATATTTCAGCGCCAGTCTTCATTTTCAAACTGAGTATGACATATAAACAGCTCTGTTAGATGTGTAGACACTTTAATAACATAGAAAATAGCAGACAAAGGTATGTGTGATTCCGAAATTACAGAAACAATGAAGGCACTTATGTTCCAAACAACAAATTATTTTAATGATCAATTTCGTAGCCGTTTGTAGCACACATAGACTTCAACTTCTATTACGGTTATACTAATAACAACACCCAGTCGTTGTAATAATGTCTAGTCGTATTTATTCAAGGCAAAGCTTTCTTTCTCAGACATGCTATAAGTCATTTTGTGCATGGTTGTGTCTGTTTATTGTTGTTTTCAGTAAATGAAGCTACGTTAATTGCTCAATTACAGGGATTGCACGACAAAGCGTATTTCGTACTGCTAATACCCTTCCCGTAGCTTTTGAAAGCACATTTTGTCAAGTCATTACTTTGTTTGACAGGTAGATCTTCGATAGCAAATGACGGAAAGGAACAGCGTTCGAAACAAAAGCCTTCATTCACTTATATGGATTAAAAGCTACATCAAGAAAGGAGTATATCTTCATTCTTTGAATACACATGTATTGTTATCGCTGATTAGCCCCTTCATTACAATTTCTGAATGCTTTCCCATATAACAGTTATCTATCAAAAATATTTGCTCTCAATTCTAAAAGA
>JAFMSR010000013.1:38809309-38967523 GCA_022818135.1 Saxidomus purpurata
GCTTGTCTCCAGAATGTGTTTAAACGAAGATATTGGAGTATGCAAACACCCACGATCGCAGTGATGAAGACATTGGTGATGTTGACATTAGCGATGAAAACATCGGTATTCACGTGTAGCCTAGGTCGTTTTATAGGACAAACTTTCGGAAAACAGAAGACACCATTGGATGCAAGTATTAGTTTGGCATTTGCAATGGTGTCTGCATTGTAATAAATTGATACTTTTAATAGGTAAACACAAATTTCCAATGGGCCGATGTCATCAAGATGGAGTTAGATTGTCGTTTTGTATTCAGCAAGAGGAATGTACTAAAACCCTCTCGAAAAGTGAAAGATGGTATATAGATGGTGACACTACAGAATTCACAAGCTCGTTAAGGAAGGCTCAGAATGATCTTGCTGAGGTAATTATAATCAATGTACAAAACTGTAGTTTGATTCCTATGTAAGTTTTCAGAAGTCAGATAGGTTGTTTGAAAAAATACAAATAGTTAAAATAATGACAAGTCAAATGTTTGAACGCCGCCAAATGGAGTGGGGGTTGCGATAATTAGTAATGTTGGATTTATTGTATGGTGATTAACCAAACCTAATCTTTTTGCACTCTAATTTTGTATAAGGCTGACCATTTGTTAATGTTTAATGCTAAAAAAGATGATAAAGATGATTCTACGTCAAGTCTATAGGCATTGTTTCCTCTGTATGAAAGTCACATTATTGAATTACAAATCATTGAAATAATTTTTTTTTTCCTAAGTCTAGAATTCTAACACATAAATTTGCTTCAATTTATATTATTCTTGTACGAAAGAAAAATTATTTCCAAGATATAAATTAATTTGTTCCCCACTATATAAACTAAATAACGTTAATTCCACTCCGACGAGGTTTCGATCTCTGATCTCCCGCGTGCCAAGCGGGAATACATTGCACTGCGCTATCGAGGCATCGAGTTTCATAGCGTATAACTTCGTTATTAACCAATACAGACGTTTGTTTCGGAATGGCGGTACAACTTTATGTAAACAAACGAATTTAACTTCCCAGACACTTTAAATAAGAAGTGGACACATCATAAGCTTGGTAGTTTCGTAAAGTATATTCAAATATCTGTTAGAAAAAAATTCAAAGTCGGTTTAAAAGACTATCTTCAGCCGCTACCCGTCGGCAGAATCTCAGTCGTTCGTAGTCATTCGTTTAAAATCGGCTATTTCCGTAAAATTAAGACTCGGCTATTTCCGTAAAATTTAGACTGGTTCGCGAGCTCAAATCAAAAGACCGCTTGTTACAAAGACACACTGTGAAATCATTCTACAGTCTAAAAGTAGTTACGTCACCCCATGGAAATTTTGCTTACTGCATTCCAATATACGCACCGCCTCCTGGCGGCGCGTAATGAACACTTTGAACAGTAATATCACTTAAGGTAACTCGCGGGTTTCCTCCAGAAATCGGGTCATTTTTTTAAAAGGCACGCAGATTTAAGATAGTTAACATGACAACCCCGTGACTAATTGACTTTTGTAGAAATAATACTGTGAAGTGATATTTCCATGGAAACTCAGTTAAACGCGCCACCTAGCGGGGAGTTATATTTTCGTCAATTTTCGTGTTATTTTCGATATATCTCTGTCTATGTAGATAACGAAACGATCAAACTTTCATAAATGCAATGTCGAATCATTTATCCATCTGAAAAATATAAAATACCTTTTTAAAAAGGTGGCCCGTTTAACACAGTTTCCATGGAAATATCACTTCACCGTATTATTTCTACAAAAGTCAATGAGTCACGGGGTTGTCATGCAAAATATCTTAAACTTTAAGTCTGCGTTGCCTTTTTAAATAATGACCCGATTTCTGGGGGAAACCCGCGAGCTACCTTAATACAATGATATCGTCAAACTATTGTCAATCTTAAAATCATTATCAAAATAGTTTATGTTTCGAGTTTTTGTGTGTTCCCGAATGTTTCCTAAAATACCTTCGTGAAATCATTTTTACTCTCATGTATGGGTCCCATTTTCCTGTTATTAAAAATCATATTTACAGGTACACAGTATTCGAGTGTACAGTTTATTGGCGCCGCCGATGACGGCGGCGGCCTATTATGGAATAGTTTTTTCCGGAAGTACATGGTAGGAGCGGTTATTAGAAAGTGAAGAAAAAATGGTTTTAACTGTATGCTAAAATAATACGAAATAGACATTAAAATATTGATTATACACATTTCCTTCATTAAAACGTAATTGTTTAATTGTAATGTTCCTTTTCATATCTTTTAGAAAAATACGAAAACGTAAAACAACTTCTCCCTTATCGGTTTTGCAAAATTATAATATCAGCTTATTTTTTACCACGTGCTTTAAAGTCAATTTCTGTGGTGTAGTGGGTAAGCTGATGACCGCCTAATTTTACGAGTGGAGTTCAAATCCCGGTCAAACCCAATTTTTTAAAATAATTTTTTTTCCGTTTTTTTTTCAGCTTTAAAACCACCATGATTTTAATTGTTTTCTGCAAATATTCATAAAATTTTTCATTCAAATCAAACTAATAATGATTGCTTATCAAAAAGCTAATTTTAGCTATTTAACGCCACACATGTACATTACTTGAGAACGTATAAAAATTTAGTAGCATTAATTGTGTACGTTTTTGTCAGGCTACATTGCGATATGCAAAAACCGTATAACTAATAAATGTTGAAATAGAAACTATTTTCGGCGCCCTATGATGCTTTGCATCAATGGTATTCTTGTGTTAGAATGGAAGCGTTGATTCAGCTGATGGCCATCTAGCCACAGAGGTGCATGTCGATCATGGTCTACACTGGTCACACATACAGACTCAGATGCCTTTATCTGGTATGTTTATGCTTGCTTATCTTACATTTAGTTGTATCCGCCGAATATGTTCCACACTGAACTCATTTTTCACCATCTGATTATGGTCAACATACTTCACAAATACAAAATCACTTGTCACCAATGGGGTAAAGATTCGGTGACCAATTTTGTTCTTGGATGTTTCCAGGCTCGGCTGTATGTACATGTACTAGTATCATTCGACATTCTGTAGATTAGATTAAGTCAATTAGACTTTTGACGCGAATATGAAACAAGCAATTGTCAAAAAACGAAACTGTGTACTGTAATTGAAATAATAACATGTTTTCAGATGCAGAATATTCGTTTGTAAAGCTTACGACAGATTTGCAGTTGTCATATGACCACACGGATGTGCATGCTGATCATTATCTACATTGATGGAAAGGGCAGTCTCCCTCGACAACAGTAGGTTAATTTAAACTTAGTTAATTGCACATTTATCAAACATGCTGATTATGATCCATATAAGTCGAAGACTGAGGTTCTAGTTATGTTTCTTTCATTATATTGATAGTAAATTCTTATGGTGCGGGCCCCACAGCGGCCCCCCCCCCCCATATTTAATACGTGGTGAGTAAAAGATGCATGGAGACTTAAGCACTAGATCGAACATATGCGTCTCTGTTATTATAAAATCGAGGTACTTCTGAGATGAAAACTGTAGACACAGTCATTTTTTTTAGAAAAGCAAGAGTTGTCGTTTGTAATTGAGCTGTCGTTCGTTTCATAGAGGGCGCAATCTAATATACGCTGGTAAAAAAGAAAAAAGCGCTTTTCACGTTTCAGTCGCAATCTACACCTAGAAAAATGGATATATGATTGCTTTTTCCACTAACGCAACCTCTGACATTATAGAAACGAAACGAGTCGACTGAATAATTTTTTAGACATATATGATATTGTTTTAGCTATTTTTTTCCAGTTCGTAATATGTTTGCCTCCGTGGTGTAATGGATAAAGCCGATAGCTCGAATACTTTTGTGTACGCGTACTGTTAGAAACCACGAGTTCGAATCCCATCAACACCCAATTTTTTTTTAAACTTTTTTTGCTGTTTTAATAATCATTTTTAATTTTTTAAGAATATTTTACGGCAAATAATCATAAAATCTTCATTCATGTCAAATTAATAAGGATAATGGTAATGAAAAATTGAGACATACCAGGAACGGTCTATGAGCATTCCTGGACATACTGTATAAATATTATTTGATAACAGTAAAGTTTCGATACTACAGGTCAGTCAGTAGATGTGGTGTCGTGTCAGGTTTTGCTTGTTCAACCAGAATTGGTTCCCTCGAGTTCTTTTGGGGCCATGCCTCAATATCAATTATAACCAATTTTCAAAATATTTACATGGGATTATTGTTTGTTGGCCCGCTGTGATACTTTGTATCACAGTTTTTCTTGTTCACTATTAACACTAGCCGGAAAGTCCGGCATCTAGTATTCGGCAGGGCTACTTACTTTATATATATTGAATATGCTGATTTTTATACAAACTTGTCGAAAATGCCGACACATTGGTCGTCGGCAAGATATTTAAGACAAATTCACTTTTTATATATTATGCATGCTGATAATGATACATAACAGTCGAAAATGCCGACACACTGGTCGTCGGTAGAGTAAGTTAGAATTGTATGTTAAAACGCTGATTATGGTTCACACTGGTCGAAAATACCGACACACTGTTCAGTTAGAATTGTTTTACAAAGTATAAGTGTACATGTATTTTTGCGTATATTATGCTGAAAAAGATACATTGTTGTCGGAAATGTCGGCACACTAGCTGTCGGCATCATGGCTTAGACATATTTACTTTACATTTATGGAGCATGCTGATATGCTGACAGACTAGTCGTCGGCAGGATAGTTTAGACTTGTATACTTCTAGTCGTCGGCAGGATAGTTTAGATTTGTATACTTCTAGTCGCCGGCAGGATAGTTTAGACTTGTAAACTACTAGTCGTCGGCAGGGTTATTTAGACTTGTATACTACTAGTCGTCGGCAGGTAATTTAGACTTGTATACTTCTAGTCGCCGGCAGGATAGTTTAGACTTGTATACTTCTAGTCGTCGGCAGGGTTATTTAGACTTGTATACTACTAGTCGTCGGCAGGGTTATTTAGACTTGTATACTACTAGTCGTCGGCAGGTAATTTAGACTTGTATACTTCTAGTCGCCGGCAGGATAGTTTAGACTTGTAAACTACTAGTCGTCGGCAGGGTTATTTAGACTTGTATACTACTAGTCGTCGGCAGGTAATTTAGACTTGTATACTTCTAGTCGTCGGCAGGATAATTTAGACTTGTATACTACTAGTCGTCGGCAGGTAATTTAGACTTGTATACTTCTAGTCGTTGGCAGGATAGTTTAGACTTGTATACTTCTAGTCGTCGGCAGGATAATTTAGACTTGTATACTTCTAGTCGTCGGCAGGGTTATTTAGACTTGTATACTTCTAGTCGTCGGCAGGTAATTTAGACTTGTATACTTCTAGTCGTCGGCAGGATAGTTTAGACTTGTATACTTCCAATCGTCGGCAGGATAATTTAGACTTGTATACTTCTAGTCGTCGGCAGGATAGTTTAGACTTGTATACTTCTAGTCGTCGGCAGGATAGTTTAGACTTGTATACTTCTAGTCGTCGGCAGGATAGTTTAGACTTGTATACTTCTAGTCGTCGGCAGGATAATTTAGACTTGTATACTTCTAGTCGTCGGCAGGATAGTTTAGACTTGTATACTTCTAGTCGTCGGCAGGATAATTTAGACTTGTATACTTCTAGTCGTCGACAGGATAGTTTAGACTTGTATACTTCTAGTCGTCGGCAGGATAGTTTAGACTTGTATACTTCTAGTCGTCGGCAGGATAATTTAGACTTGTATACTTCTAGTCGTCGGCAGGATAGTTTAGACTTGTATACTTCTAGTCGTCGGCAGGATAATTTAGACTTGTATACTTCTAGTCGTCGGCAGGATAATTTAGACTTGTATACTTCTAGTCGTTTTTGGAGGCAATGAACAGTTTCCCGGCTTTAGTTTCTAAATGGCCCCTGTCATATTACAGAATCAGAGGCAAGTATGAAATCAACTGACATATTTGAACACACAAATAGTGTTTTGAAGACACCATATCAAGCGTCCAGGCAGAGTATAGGACGATGAGCAACACTGTCTCGCATGTTCAATGATCGTAAGGCAATTTTTAGAGTATGAAAACACATATGTTGTACAGAAGCCGCTAATCATCTCATATTCTTTAATCTCTAAAGATTTGGAAAACGCTTTTTGAGAAGAAACATAAATCCAGCAATGCTCTTGACAGTGTTATCATCAATACTGCTCTTGACAGTGTTATCATCAATACTGCTCTTGACAGTGTTATCATCAATACTGCACTTGACAGTATTATCATCAATACTGCTATTGACAGTATTATCATCAATACTGCTCTTGACAGTGTTATCATCAATACTGCATTTGACAGTGTTATCACCGATACTGCTCTTGACGATGTTATCATCGATACTTCCACTAGATACCGTGAAAAGGATATATAAAATCGTATTATAGCCGACTTAAAATATTTCAAAAATGTGTTTTTGGTATAGGATTAATAATTTGAAGGTTAACATGTTTTCGTTTCGGTTTCGGAAGCCCTGGTTTTGTTGTAAAATGCATTCTATTCTGTTTGGTTCGGATTCGGTTCGGTTTCGGCTGGGTTTCGGCTCAGTTTCGGTGTTTACTAATGTGTAAATTGGCCTTTATTCAGTACGCACCTCAGCAAAAATTCACAATATATCTTAAGTGTAGTTAAGTGCATGCAACGTGTTGAATATTTTGAAATTCAGCGGAACCACTCCGTAGTTTTTGACAGCACCAGTAAATTTATATCTTTCCTTCTCTCCTATCCAGACTTTAAGATCATGCTTTATTAGCTCAGACAAGCTATTCTTGTTGAGTTTAATGACGTCACGATTGCTGCTGGTAAAAGAAGCTGATTGGATAAACACGTGAGGGTAGATGTAACTATTGTCGTCACTGGCGTCGTAAAGACTTTTATACATTTTCTGCAGAACATGCAACACGCAGTCAAAATATTCGTATTCTGTATAATTCATGCATGGACACGACCCCGATTCGGCGATCATCAACATTCTAAGGCTGAAGCTGTCAAATAACCGGAAACAAAATCCCTTGAACTGTTTGACATTCTCAGACCTGTTCTGGCCATTGATAAGATATTTGAGTACACGAAATGCCTTCAGATGTCTTGGCGGCCAATCTTTCATTAGTTTAATTTCGGACTCTGTGAACACTTTTTGGAAATGTCCGTCAGGTGCAGGAATTAAAAGAAAAGAGCCTTTCTCAACAACTTCATCATAGACAAATGAATTAACGGAGTCGTCCGGAAAAATAAAATCCTTTACATTATCCCATCTAATCGCTGGTGTCACGTTTACAACTATGCTTTCCGTTGATACTTTATCTACTTTTTTCATCTCTTGTATAATATGCCAATATTTTGTTGACATAAGTGTGATTTTCACAGAAGGTCCTTCAGTAGAAATAGTCACACTTTTATCTATTTCAATGGTTCCAAATTTTGTTTCCACTGGACTTTGGCAAACAGCAACCTTTCGCAAACATTTCGAAAAAACATCCAGTAGACCAAGTTTCCCACTACCTTTTGCTCTCTTTCCGATAAAATAAGAATCCTTTATCACATTACTCCATACTTCAGCAAACGGATTGTTCTTCTCTTCTCTAACATATACTTTGACGCTTACTCCATTCAGAGGTTGATTAAGATCTTCAACACAGATCCAATCATCTCCTATCTCACTCATTACCGCGATATAATCAAACTGGTCAGCAACACTGAGCTTTGTCTTGTCGTAAAAGCTGCCAACATTTAGGAGATCGTCGTCCTTGATCCGAAGTCGTGGATTTTTCAGACAGGCACGCTGCAATAAAGATCTGACGCATTTTTCCACGCCATCGCGCACGTGTATAACTTCGGCTGACGTCTGCTGAAGGTAGATGGTGTCATGTAAATGATGGAAATATTTGTCTATATTTCTCATTGAGGACTGGAGAAAACGTATCTCCTCATAAGGCTGTTCTGTTTGAGGTAGTACTAAACTTGTTGAACATCCCATCCTCGTTTCTATCCGTTCTCAGGAATCTGAAAAGACACGCAGTACTTTATTCGTTCTTTTGCGGTTCTGTCTTCACTAAGATTGGTTTTCTTGTGCACATTTACATTCCTCGCCTTTGAAATGTCTTTTCACACTCACAATTCTACAAATTATTATTGTTAATGTATGTTTTAGAAGTGTATTTTTATAAATAATGTGATCATTTTGATGCTGGTTAAGTCAGATTTTAGATGGTTCAGTCACTGTAAAGTTATATTACCCTTCAAAGTGACAATATCAAATTATGGTCAAGAATGTTGCTTAAAACACAGCAGATATTTTCAGACACCATGTAAGAAATAAATTATACTGAATTACTTCTCTTAGCGGCAGGTCTAAATGAAAATATACACGACCCAACGATGGACATAAAATTTATGTTTTTCTTTTCAGATCTCCTCTATATTCCATGGGAATGAAACTGTTATTTAAAGAGATTCATATTTTTGGTTGTAACTATGGCAATGTCCATTATTCTCATCGTCTGAACCCACGGTCTATATTCATGTGTGGTATGAATAGCCTGGGTACCGTGGATGATTATTCTAGGAGTGTAAATCATTGAGTAATGTTTTTCTTAAAATTATGACATTAACTTTGAAGGGTAATAATACTTTGAAGTTATAATACTGCTAAAATGTGCCAGTAGGTGTTACTTTAATCTATTTTAGTTATAAGAATTCACTACACATTGTAGTAAATTATCTAGTAAGCATAACATAAGTACCAATAGTTTAAGAAATTCAACAAAGTTTCTGCAAAAGCAACACACACACATGTATATGAAATAGGAAAAAAACATACCAGAGCAAGTTTCCTGTTATGGAAAAGAATAAAATCCCATTGAACTATGTTGAACACTTTACGCTAGAGAATATAAAAGAGATTAAGAAATGATTATCGGGGTCACTCACTGTTTATGCGTACACAAAAACAAATTAAGTACCAATTGTTTAAGTATTCACGGTTCATTGTTTAATACAAAATAAATAATGGTATACATATATATACGTTTGGCTTTGTAGATTTATTCACTCTCTATAATTAAAGCAATCACGGCTTAAAGTCTGGCCAACAGTGGGTAGAAGATAAGTTCAATCCTGGCCACGACATGAGCAGTTGGTCATCGCTAATTTGTGTGTCCATAGGAAGATGAAATAGGGCTGGTAATAAAAACTTTTTCAAATCGTAAACCAGTATGTATTTTTTTATAGTTTAATCATATTTTATTGCATATACATAAATACATATACACAAAAACAGACATGACACAACAAAACAAAAGCAAATGGGTCGGGCCACAAGTTCTAGCAACATTAATGGACAGTCCTTCCCAATAGAAAAGAATAGTAGATTGCGATATTATTTAGGCACCAGCAGAACTAAATACATGTAATTAACGTAAATCAATATTATATTGTCTTGTGATGAAGACTGGTTAAGTAACACTAAAGCTATTCCAAAATGTCAAAATTGGCTATATATTTCATATAAAAACATAAAATTTCAAAATCATGTAAAGATGATAATTTCTATGGTATTTTGATGAAACTTGCACTAATAAAACGATTAAATAAAAGTTTCTTCAGATAAATGTTTCGAAATTTTGTTTTTTGTAGATTTCACCAATTTATCATTCAAAGATAACTTGAAACAGTTGAAGAAAAAAGTCGCTATGTTTATTCTTTCACAATGATGATGTATATACAAGGTATTCCTCTAACATGTCTGTCGCTTTTTCACGAAAAGACGTTCTCAGACTTTTGTTGGTTTTGTTTGTGCCCGTTCCAACCGTATTTTTGGTTATTTTAACAGGCGGGCAGTTTACCTAACAATCGTTCCTGGGTAGAACCAGTACTAGACTCCTATCATCGGTAAGAAACTGCCACCTTTCTCACATAAAGAGAAATGGTCGGTATCAGGGCTCGATCCCATGGCCTTCAATCTACGAAAGGTTATAGTAATTTCAAGTCAGCGACTCTAACCACTCGACCACGGAGGCGGGGGCGTTGTCAGACAGCGTTTCTCTTTTTTTGCAACTTTGAGATATTCATCAAAATATTTGGAAATATTAAACTACGACATATATTTGTAAGTGTATACTTAGAATAGGTGTTGAGTGAAGTCATAAAATTAACATTGAACCAGAATTATAGAGGTGGGTGAGCTTGTTTACGACCACGTGGGCAAGGACATGACAAAAGTCACCGGTTAGTGATAACATTATATTTCCTTTAATTTACACAAATGTTCAAATATGGCCGAATCAGTCATATGTCAATCGTATGTGAACAATTGCTCCATCACTTTTTCCAAGAATGTGTCAATACTAAACTAATGTTAGCCCTTAAAATCCATATACCGGTATATGTATTTAGCAATTTCTTTGTCATACAGATGTATAAAATATTACTAATCAACTGTCCTGTTGTTCGGTTGTTAATCATTCCCGCATTTTACAGCCACAGTTAACAAACATATAGGTTTTATTAAGATATGAATTATTCCTGTTATTATCAGCGTAATAGAAAAGACAAACGCATTCAGTTTACCTGTGGCTAATATATAAGCTCATTTCTGAAAACTGACCGTTTCACCCATAATTTTGTGACGGTGTGGCATTTTTAGCTGATGTGAAATTATTTTTCATAAATAAAAGTACCGAACGCTCAGGTAGGTGCCATTATTCATATTGTTTACATTTATATAATGTATCATTCAATCTCACGAAAGAATTTAAAAGTCAAATAAAATCGTTTTGTCTTAAACTTTGGTTTTGGTGAGAGAAGAAGAAAAAACACAATGAAAACCAGGCTGGTGCTTCGTGTCTCATCAATGCAATAACGTGCAAAAATAAGACTGATGCAATCGATTATTAATTTTCTTATACAGTTGATCATGTGAGTTAGTGATCACCTAAACGAAGCAGCAGTCTGCTCCTGGTGTACAGTGGTAGCGCGTTCGCCTCAGGATCGAAGGGTCCCGGGTTCGATCCCCACCATAGTCATGTCGGTAGTGTCCTTAGGCAAGACACAAATAATTCCACATTGCCTCTCTCTCTCTCTCTCTCTCTTCGAGGTTGATTCCATCTGGAATGGGTCTCGAGAGCATTTAATCTAAGTTGTAAGAACTTGTTTCGCAATCGAGAATAAACAAGACGAATTTTGATGCAAGGCATCAAAGACGCCGCGCATGTTTTGAAGCATGGCTGGGAGATGGGCACTGGGGCAGGTTTCTATTATAAAATGTGCGTGGTTAACATCAGCGAACCCTTTTTTACTACATAAAATGATCATTACCTCTGTCACGGACCTATATACACATTATGTTAATTATGTTATTTGTTTTATTCATCCTTGTAATGATATATGCAAATAAAAAGATTTTAAATGATTTTCTAGTTTCTGTTGTTTTTTTTTCATTCACTCATGGGAATTTTCGTAACTGGAAATGCAGATAAGTTGTTAAACTGTCAAAGAACTTGAACAAAAATTATCGCTAAAATTTATCGAACTATTTAAATACAAAAAAGAAAAGTAATACTTTTTTCTAATAGAGAACGGACCTATACACATGTGTATATAGGTCCGTGATTGCAATGATTTTGGGTTTTAATACCGTCTAAGGGAGGTAATCGTTACAACATAAAGTACACACTAAGTTACATCGAACTAATTTGCTTAAAACCTAACCTATCATTCTAAAATTACACATATTCAACAAATACATTAATTTTTATCATTTAGAATAATAAAAGTGTTTTAACATAAAAACTATTGAATTAAGACTTGTTTCCGGTAATCTCATTTGTTTTTGGTTGTTTCCGGTAAAAAGTTGTTTTCGGTAATCAGTAATACCGGTCCGTGCCTCTGTGTATTTAGCTGTATATCCTTTTTGTTTATGAAACTGATTTATAAAAATTAAGTTTTTATTAGTAATTAGCATAATACTAAACCCTTATGTAACTTCCATATTGTTTGTCTATTGTGATAATTAAATTTCTCACAACATTAATTATTTTCGGATGCTAATTTTACACTGGCTATTTTTAGATACCAAGGAACTGATACACAAAACTATTTATAACCATGGCTCCTCCCACAATTTCACTGAATCACAGGTCGGTTAATAGGAAGCAGAGGCAAAAACCTGTGCAAATATAATTTACACCGGGCCTAAATATAGTGAAAAGAACTATCTGTAAAACAGATATACCTGCCCCTCCCTCCCTGTAGCTGGTAATGTGGATTTTTCTTTCTTTCTATTCCCGAAGCATTATACACTCCAGCAATATGGCGGAAAGAGACGAAATCTACATGATTAATTATACATATTGACGTATACATTTTACAGAACTTCCATTGGCTGATTATTGTTTTTGTTTACAAATGATGGAATGGAATTCCGTTAGGGCCCTACGTATTGCATAGTTGGGTGAACGGTTTTTCTTTACAGTTTCAATATTAAAGTCTAATATGTAGTAATTAAAATGGGTTTTCATTGATTTTTCACGTTGGCGCCATGTATTCTATTATCTGAGTGTTTTAAGATAGCAAAACATCTTCCGAATCTTTTTTCCTGAGCTTTGATGAATCGGGTCGTAACGGTCCGTAAACAAAGCTATAAAAACCCGTGGTCTACGAGTTTGTGGAAAAGTTATTAAATACTCATTAAATGTGTCCAAAGTTTTGAAATAAGGGAAGGAGACATGTGTATTTTGTATTGTATTGTTTTTTAATGACTTAATACAATTTAATGATTCATAAAAGTCATTTTTCATACATAGAACATAGTTCAGATTTACAATAATAATGTTGGCTGCTCCCTATTTGATTATGCAACCCCATGGTCCAAAATTGAAACCTATTCAATACTGACGCCGCGATTCATCGCGGCGTCAATAAATTAGTGTAAATTAAAACACATCTGTATTGAGACCATGAAAGTGGCTATTTTTATGTGTTCCGTGGTTGGCGCATACGACTAAATTTGCATAAAATCTACAATTTTAGTTTGCTGTTACATGTACTAATTTTAGGTTGGTTTAGAAAATGTCACTGGAAAACGCAACTACAATTTTCCCCGTTACTGTGGCAACTGAGGAAGAAAGTCTTGAAAGTGCAACAGTTTTTGACGTTAGTACGAGAACAGAAGGTCCAGCAGTACTTATGACGAACTACATTTTGATGTTTGTTAGCGTGACAATCGTTATAGCAGACATCATTGCTGTCTCTGTGTTGAAGAAATGCCGGCGGATACCGCGACAGTGTTTATATTTCTCAATCAGTTTTATCCTCAGTGACGCTATCAACTCCGTCTTCTTTTCATCCATGCAGTTGACAATTTACGGCTTCAAGTACTATAACAATATAATTCACTACTCCAGAATTTTTCTCATTGGAATCATGAATAATATATCCTCAGCATCTGTTACGGCAATTATACTAGAACGGGTTATGGCACTAAACGCAAATCTAAAATACAGACAACATTTGAATATGACTAGAATAAAATTCATCATCTCGTTTTTGTGGGGTTTTCATACAGTTTTCATTATTGCCATCCTTGCTGTCGGCGTTGGCAGGCATTGCGACTGGAACTTAATATATTATTGTGATTTCAAGTTGGGAGGCAACACGAATGGCACGCTTTGCGGTTATTGGAGTGATGATCTTTTACGACATCATACTAGTGCTTGGAAACATATACGTCTACAATGTAGCAAAACGGCATATCAGAAATATACGTGCTATGAAAAGTATTACACTCGCTGGCCAATTTTCAAACCCAGACAAAATAAGCGAACGACAATATGCAGCAACGCAGGCTGTCATATACATCGTTGTGGCATTCGTCATCCTGCAAGCACCCATCAACATACACATTTCCGTCAGCGAGACAAGCGACACTGTACGTAATGAACTTGCCATGCGGATATTCCTCGGCTTTTCCTATCTCTGTTTGCTTGTGCATTCTTTCGTTAATTTGTACTTGTATGTGGGTAAGTTCAAAGAATGTAAAATGCATTTCTTGTTTGCTCTGGCACGCATTAGCAAACGTTTTCAGAGCAAGGCAGAACTATTGCGCGTCGAGATTTTCAACATAGTTGTATCATCGGATGCCGTGAAAAATGCATCGTCTCGGACTTCGATTTAGACATGGTTAGTCGGGGCAGGAATACTATATATACGGTTCCTGGTCGGGGCATGTGACAATAAGAAACAGCATAAAATAGTAGAGCAAGGTGAAAACAGACAAACAACAGTAAGTGCAAGACACAATTTTTGGAAGGGGGTGGGGAGGGGGGAGGAGGGGGGCAAAACAGCCTAACAACGGTTCAAGTATAAGTGATCTATTTTAAACCTCTTCAATTAAATAAGAGAGTTTTCAAAAACAATTGGATTAAACCGCGCTGCAAATGAATGTTTGATATCATTAATTGTATTGATTTTTATTGCGCGCTTTAAATCAATTTTGATCTCTTTAATTGAATAAGAGAGCTCTCCAAATATTTAAAGACCTCTTCAAATACTTAATCATATGTATATTTGGTGTTCCATAAAGCACTGCTTTCTTTAACAACTGCTGTTATTTTCATTCTTTTACTCTCTTATTTGTCGGAAACTGGCATTAAGCTAATTTAATGGTACTTGTTCCATAATTATGCACGACGTAAAATAAAGTCTCTTGTTTGTTATTTGTATCTGTTGTTTACAATGCGATCATTTTCAAGTGTAATAAATCTATATCAACTGCAATGTTCACTCGTCATATTGTTTTATTTATTGGTATATTCCAATATTTTAGACCTTCTACTTTCTACATGAATGAAATATATCTCATCAACCTTATAAATGTTTTACACAGTTGACCTTTTTTTATTTTGCTCTTCGACCGGGGAGAATATACATGTATACTAAACGAGGCTTCTGACGCACCACCAGCCACTTTCCTTCTTTATTTAATTATCGACCCTTCAAATATCCGCCAGCTTATTTCAGCTATCGATGCTTGAATTTATGAAGGGTACTTCCTTTACACTAATTTCAAAATGATCGTGAGATACCATATGGAAGAGACTTTTAAGAGTGGGTTTCCGATGGAGGAGCATCAAGGCAACAACCCATGTTAAGTCTACGAAGGTTTGAGCGTTAAATCAAAATTCTCTGCCATGTAATTTGTACTCGATCATTTTGAAATTTATGTAACGGAAGTATCTACCTAATGTCTTCATAAATGCTAGACATGATAGCTTTCGTACATCGATAGCTAAAAATTAGGGATGTAATCGATTCAAACGATATCGATATATCAACGATAAAACATTTTCGATTCGATATCGATTGCCGTTTTGAAAAATCGTATATCAAATAATGTTACACCGTGCAACGATCTACAGTTTCACGTTCGAAAATTCCATCAAAACTCAACCAGAATATAAACAATCACTCTACCCAGAGTTCAGTGTTTTTCTTACGAATGATAATTTAATGAAATGTGGTCTGATAGGCAAAAATATTTCAGCACTGCAAGGATTGATATATATTATACACCAGAACCATATGTTTAATAGTACAAATAAAGTCAAGAGATTTGGTAGAATATGTAGTCAGTGACTTTTTACGCCCATGTATCGATATATCGCTGTATCGTCGATATTTGTAAATTGATATATCGATACAAAAAATTTAGTCAACGACATCCCTACTAAAAATAAACTGGCAGATATTGAAAGGGTCGATGATTAAATAAAGAAGGAAAAAGGCAAGTCGTCCCCCGTCACACTTCGGCACGGAGCATGTTTTCAATTATTTCCTTTTTTGTATGTGAATATTTGTGACTCTACTTTACCATACCTCTATTTTCTAGAAATCCCTATTTTATAAAGTGGTGCTTGTCCAGAATAATTAATGTGATTTTTTCGTGTCCTGCACGACATGGTCGAGTACACCGGTACACAAGAGCCATTCCCCATGTAGAAATTTGAATATCGCATACTGTGACAGTTTGTGTGCACATGTATATTTTGAATCAGCATCTAGTAATTTAATAAGCCTCATTAAAATGATGAAAATATCCTTTTGTCTCTATGGGATTCACTCTAGAAAATACCCAGCAATAATGTCCATTGGATCTTAGGTGATTTCAATCTCCCGAAATAGATTGGTAATCCGAAACCATGAAAGATTCCTATAAACTAGAGTCATTGTATGAAAACGTCTTGGACAATTTAACTAATTTTAACTTAAATAGTGAAAATCCATACAAGAGAAAACAATGTACTTGATTAATTTCTAAGAAATCAGCCATGTAAAGTTCATTATACCAAATCTCTACCAAGTTAAGGAACAATAAAGTGTTTTGCGAGATTAAAGTCCCAGGATCACTTTAAATTTACTGATGTAGTAACATAAATTTATTGATAGGATAGGATAGGATAAATACAATAATTACTCGTGTGAAACATCCTGATTCGTAATAATCCGGCAATTTACGGTATCGTTCGGAAATATCCTAACCATCTCATCATAACGACGAAACTACCGCATATAATGACGAAACTACCGCATGTAAAGAAATTACTACCGCATATAATGCTGGAAGCACAGCATATAAAAAAATCGCTTGTACAGCATATAATGTGAGATCTACAGTGTATATTAACGAAAGTACGATATATAATGTGATTTGCACTACATATAAGGAAAACAGCACCACACATAATGGACACGGTAACTACCACATTTTATCATGTTTGCACATCATATAATGTAAAAAGCACCACGTATAACGTTTTATCTACTACAAACAATAACAAATCTCTACTGCATACATTGGTGTTTGTACCGCACACAAATTCAAATGCACTGCATATAAAGACAGTTCCACCACATATAAGAAGAGTTGTACTACATATAACAAAGAAATAACAGCATATACATGTAAAGTAACTTGTACCACACATAATGAACTATCTACCACATATAATAAAATACCTATATACTGCATATAATAAAAGATCTAAGTTGCGTATAATGATATATGTACCGCATGTAAGCAAATAAGTCATGATAAGACGGTCATGGCGTTCCATATATATATATAGTAATTGATGCAGCCAGCGAGATGGAAATGCGTTCAAATGGACAATTGTTCGAGGGAAAAATTAGTTTTTGTAAAAGTGCCTCAGACGGTAAGGATCCCATACACTACAATAGTATTCTGAAGTGGTCTAACAATGCATGATCTTATAGGCAGCTGTCTTGGAAGAGTTCAAAGTTTTAGAAGAATGTATATTCATGTAAAATGTATTACGTTTTGAAAAATCTAGGCTCTGACTAGTTTACTAGATATTTTGTTTACATGTGGAGACCTAAATAAGTAAGACACGTCTACACCCTGGTAAGTAGCATAACTGACAAGATACAGCGTCTTATCATGTAAGGTAAAAACCTTATATTTATATTCCTACCAGAGCAATATGTAACACCAATGCTAGAAACACATAAAAGGCGGCAATCACTCGCACAAAGAAGAATATATGTATCAATGATAATGTTATGAAATTACAAACAATCTTGTCATTGTAGATCATAAACATCTTACACATTCAAAAAACCTCAACTACATCCCCTTCTCAAGAACCTAATCATCATATGAACTCCTTCTTTCCTCGCACTTTTCATCAAGGTCAGTGTAAGTCCGCCATGGAGGGTGGTGCGGTGATCGAGTGGTTAACGCTCTGGACTACCAATCGGGAGGTCCCTGGTTCGAATCCCGGCCGGGGCACTGGAAATTTCAGAAACGCCATTCAGTGTTTCCCACCCATTCAGAGATGAACTGATTAGAAACCCAGAGGTACAATGTAGTCTCACGTGTATCGGTGCTATACATCTGTGTTAATACCACAGGATTTATGTAGAGAATAAAAACAAAAAAAAATGGCGCGGGATGTACCCAACCCAATGGCAATGTGACCTGTTGTTTCTGCCATTTTTATCACAACTTGTCAAAAACTTGTTCTAAATGAAAATATCCGTTTTCTATAATGTAATTTTGCTAGTTCCAAGCAAGCATTTCTTCTTTTTACACCAGATGTTTGACGATTTAGTTTTCACGGAGCCAAAATTTCCACGAACAGTCTTCGTAACCGGAACCGGAAGCCTTCTCTCTCGAGTCAACCTGCGTCTGTCAGGTGTCTTGGCAATTTCACCCAGAGAGAAGTCCAGGGTCGGCAAGAAACAATCGAAGTGACTGTTTTCACTTTTAACTATTGTTTTTAGCAATACATCCTATAACATAACCTTCTGATTCTTATAATATCCCCCGACCTCTCATTTTTCCTCATTTTGATTAAGAAATGGACTTTGTAATAAATGCATTATTTGGGCAATTCATTAGTTGGTGAAATTTTGACCTAATGTACTAATGTAAACACTCTACTACCAAATGTATGTTCAGGGTCCATATATCATTGTAATATACGGACCCTGGTATGTTGTAATGGTTACTGGATAATTTGACAGGGGTTAGTGTATTATTTTAATTAAACGGTAAAATTCTTCGTTCCCTGCAAATGACCAATCGGAAGTCCTCGGCAGATTCCGTTACCCTACATCCAAACGAAGCATTCTGCCGAGGTGTTCCGATTGGCAAATGACGTCATTTATGTGACGTCATTAATGTCAGCCATTTTTGTTTTAAAAAAATGCAACACATTTCCGTTTAATGCAGGTTTGTACTTTGGAAATGTAAAGAGATTCTATTTAGGTACACATTCCTAAAGTTTGATACTCTTTCTTGTTACGCCATAAAAAGTAACATTTCTTTTAGCAGTCAACACCTTGAGACATGATTCAATGGATATTCGATATTAATAATTTTCGTAACTTCAAACGTTTTTGCGACCCCTGGGCCCTGAAAATTCGTACCATTTTTAAAAATAAATTACTGTTATGCTTTCGCCCGATATAGGTTTTGCCTATTTTCATATTAGTTTGAAACAAAACTACTGCGGTGTCTTTGAATCCATGCATTCTCGGCTTCGCACATCCGGGTACTGAAAAAATATTTACATTCGGGATAGGTGATTCCTCGGCTGTCATCGCTGGTCTCTATGCATCTTTAACTTTGAATAATATAATGACCAAGATTAGAAATGAAAGAAGACGACGATATTCCATCACCTTGAAACTATTAGATTGTTTTTATAATAATTCTATATTGTCAAAAGCTTTTTGTTTCGTTTAAAATAAATTTAAACTTGCATACGAGTCAACGGTAAAGTCCGACCTTCCCCCTTTTAACCCCCCGAATGAAGAAACGAACGCGACCTAATAATCTGATTGGTTAACTGGTCAGTATGACGTCACGGCGAAGCCGAGAATCAAAACTAGTCTTGTTTGGACCTTTGAAATTCTAGGTGTCACGGTTCGGACTTAAAGTCTTTAGTTCACAATTGGGGAGAATATGTGTAAGCGGCCCGGTAGCTATCAGTGTAAGCACTTCGCCCCGTAGCGAAAGGCCCGGGTTCGAGCCCCGGTCTGGCTGCACATTTTTCTCACCCTGTGACATTTGGCGCGCAACGTGGGGCTGTGACTGGATATATACTTCGAGATCATGTTTACCTTGTTCTCTTAACCCGTATGGTGGGGGGGATGTCAAAGTTCGGACTCAGCTCACAATTGGGGAGAATATGTGTTAGCGGCCCCGGTAGCTCAGTCGGTAGAGCATTCGCCCCGGTCTGGCTGCACTTTTTCTCACCCTGTGACTTTGGCGCCCAACGTGGGCTGTGACTGGATATATACTTCGAGATCATGTGTACCTTGTTCTCTTAACCCGTACGAAATTCGAGACGAATTTCAATATGGTGGGGAGTATGTCACGGTTCGACTTAGTTCACAAAGCCATTGGAGAGAACACACCCCAGCCCTCTAGAGCATTCGCCCTGTAAGCGAAAGGCCCCGGGTTCGAGCCCCGGTCTGGCTGCACATTTTTCTCACCCTGTGACATAGGCAATCTTTGACGTAGTGCACGGCACTTCAAGTCCTTTGATTACGTGGCCTAACTTGGCATGTTGTGATTGGTGTAGAAGATCCGTTGTATACTTGCGCGACAAAATTTTAAAACAAAGATTTGACGTCAAAATAAGTTTTTATTGTATTACATTTTCTGTTGATTGTAGAAGAGGTTGAACATGTAATCATTGTGTGAAGCCTAATTTTCCATCTTTGAAGTTTGTTTTAAATAACTAGAACTATATTTCATCTGCATGTACTTCCTCTACCTGTGAAGGTGCGTTGTTAGGTCAACAGGTTGGATTTTGCCGACGACGATGGAAGTGTTATCAAAATTTGGATGGCTTTTACTTGCTTGTTTGGTGCTGACAGCCACCATATCTTTGGCAGATAATACAGAAGATGCAAATGAAGCTGATAGTAAGTGCATTTCTACTTTTTTATCAGTTCAATTCAGTTTTAAATGCAAATTGTAGCTGAAAAACGGTGGTGATGCAGAATATTGCCCGATGAATTGATCTCACTTCTAAGGAGCTGTATTTAATATCAGGTATGTAGCAGAGGTATGAAACGGCACTTGAACTGCCTTGCCATTGAGCTAGCTTTTATTGCGACATGGTAGAGTGTCCCGTTCCAGTACTAGAGGATGCAAGCTCGAATCCCGCTTGGGGCAATGGGTTCTTCTTGGGTACAGGTACGTTTGAATAGTATAATGAATAATAAAGTGTTTCAACTGAAAATAGGCAATACCTATATCGGGCGAAAGCATAACAGGAATTTCATTTTTAGAAATGGTACGAATTTTCAGGGGACGCAACACCGGTTCAAGTTCTGAAAATTATTGGTCACGAATATCCATAGAGGTTGATTGCGAAAAGAAATGGTGCTTTTTATGGCGTCACAAGAAAGAACATCAGACTTTAGGAATGTGTGTAAATAGGATCTCTTTACATTTCAAAGTACAAAGCTAAAGTTTTGATACTTTTCAAACACAAAAGTTGCAGACATTTAATGACAACAACAACAAGTACTTGTGTACATGTGGTAGTCTTCGCCACTTCCTATACCTTCATTCTGCAGAAATGTTGATTGCTACAGACGGCATCGTTATAAGTATGTTATCGTATCGTCACATGGGTGCGGACAAAATGAAATCTTCCATGGGTCATCGTGAATTCATTAATTTTTTTGCTTTCAGTATTCAATTAAATACTCGTACATACGTTTACCTATGCTCGGGCTTCGCCCGAAGGTCACTGTACTAAAGTGTTTTTTCACTAAACTGTGAATGGCCTGGTACCAGGGAAATAGCGTTGTTTCCTCCTAAATTGTGAAAAATATTCAACTGAATATGCTGATGGCAAGACAAATGTTTATACCCATAATAGTCCTATAAAAAGGTTATAACGTAACTAAATAAAGTAACCGTATTTGTGGTTTCATTCTTTTATTTGTTTTTGAGTATTATTCTTTAATTATTCAATTCTGGTTGATGTAAAGAGAAAATCTGCTGTTGCATTTATTGCAAATGAACTGTAAACAATGATCCAAAAGAATTTTCCTAATTTGCAAAAAATGCAATGTGAAGTTTTTTTTTTGCAAGCATTGTGAAATGTGTTTACTGTAAGTCAAAACTGCCAATGTACTTTAATGCAAAGTGCCGCAATATATATTTAACAATGTGAAATCAGGCTATTTTTCACAATTACGTTACTGTATTTAGTTAGGTTTACCGTTACTAAATATAGTATTATAACCAACCTGATAAATATGCCGCCATATCTCATTTGACATTTAATCTTTCACATCATTCTTATTTTTAATGTTTTTTATGATATATGACGTCATATCGTTTGTCACTTTTGCTTTACCACGTGCACCAAGAAATTTTGGCATGCACAAATAACAAGCAGTGCTGTAGCCAAAGGTTGAAAAATAGGGAGGCACTATCTAGGGGGATCCAGGGGCATGTCCCCTGGAATTATTTTTCGAGGGTGCCATTTTGTGCATTTTCCTGCATTTCAAATATGTTTTGATACTTCTAAGAAACTGATTTCGGAAGCAATAAAAGACATTAAAAAGATTGCATACATTTTACTTACATATAGATCTGCAGAAATATAAGAATTGCATTATCTCGCACATGGTGAAAATAACATGCACAACATTTTATTTTTGTTAATTGTTTACGTAACAATTTAAGTAGACTGGTGTATAGTTCATGACTAGTTGATTCATTCGGTGTAAGTTAGGTGAACACTACTACTTTGTAATTGCCAATGGACTGTCAATTTTGAGGCCATGCTTGAACATAAAATATAAACATAAAATATAGAAAAACAAACATGTCAAATGATAGGTTATTAAAACCTAAAGTGAATGTTTGTAGTTTAGGATATTGCTATATTTACAGATAGTGAACTTACTTTTTAAAGACAGATATGTATACTTTATGAAAATGTTTGAAATATTTGTTGATTCTTGGATTCGCCTAGTCTAATTAATTGCCTAGACTCATGACGAGAAAATTCCGTTAGGTCAAAGTTGACGCACAGGAAATTTTAATTGTTGGTCAAAAACGTGTATTTCTCAATTTTCACACCCTGAACAAATTTTTTAATTATTTTTAGCTCGACTTTTCTATGAAAAGGGGAGCTATCCTACTCGCCCCGGCGTTGGCGTCACACCTTGGTTAAGTTTTTCGTACCACCCCACTTTATTTCAAAAGTATTGGAGGTATGGCTTTGAAACTTACCATACTTGTTAACCATCATAACCTCCATCTACAGACAAGAGTACATAACTCTGTCAAGGTTTTTGGCAGAATTATGGCCCTTTTTTGACTTAGAAAGTGTATTGAGCTTGGTTAAGTTTTTCGTACCACCTCACTTTATTTCAAAACCATTGGAGGTATTGCTTTGAAACTAACCATACTTGTTTACCATCATAACCTACATCAACAGACAAGAGTACATTACTCTGTCAAGGTTTTTGACAGAATTATGCCCCTTTTTTACTTAGAAAATACTTTGAATATGGGTTAAATCCACTTATTGCCTTAACCCTTTGAGATATTGCTTTGAAACTTTGAATGCTTGTTTACATCATTACCCCCATCTGTAGGCAAGAGAAGGTAACTCTGTCAGGGATTTGTTTTAAAAATTAAGGCCCTTTATCGACTTAGAATCTTGGTAAAGTTTTTCGTACCAGTCCACTTTTTGACTAAACTGTTCGAGATATTACTTTGAAAGTTTGAATACTTGTTTACCATCATGATCCCAAAACATGGGCAGGAGAAGGTAATTCTGTCAAGGATTTTATGTGAATTATGGCCCTTTTTGTCTTAGAAACTCAGTTAAAATTTTCATTCTTGTCCACTTGTTGACTTAACCATTTGAGATATTACTTTGAAAGTTGGAGTACTTATGAACCATCATGAGACCTATCTGTAAGCAAGAGAAGATAACTCTGTGAAAATGTTTCTTGATTTGTACTTAGAAATTCCAAGTTAAAGTCTTGTGTGCCCTTAACTGTCAAAGTTTTGTTTTATTGGCAAGCACTAAAAAGAGCGCGCTGTCCTACTGACAGCTCTTGTTGTTTGAGGCCGCTTCATTAGTAAATGTTTGTCACGTTAGTAGATGAATTTATATATTCTTCTTTTTTGTCACTGTTACATGTACCAGCGCCATTAGCTGTCAATTTTCCACTTGAATTATGCAATCAAAGCTAAATTTGCTGATTATTGAATGTTTGTGTTTTATTTCATATTTGATAGCTATAAACTGAATAGCCTTTTTGTGGTGCCGATTGTTGATACGATTAGTAAGAAGTTGGCGTCTAATCTGTTATGTGAATAGAGTCTCAGAGTGCAACCCTAACAGCTTTTGCTTTTAATTTTTATCGCTTCTGCTATAGCCTGGAAGAGTGTTTATCAATTTGGCAACAAGTATATTACATTGTACATGTCTCATCCTTAGAAGTCCAAACATGCCATAAAATTACCAGAAAAAGTCACCAAATACACAGCCACTACAAAACTTTTGTTCTTTTCAGAAGACACTGAAGCTGCAAGTACCAAAGATGCTGAAGAGGAAGAGGGTGTTCTTGTCCTGACTGACAGTAACTTTGATAAAGTGACGGAGGCTTACGATGTTGTTCTTGTGGAATTTTACGCACCATGGTATGACTAAATTAGTGATTATTGAAAAACTTCTGGGTCTAAAATTTATATTATAAGTTTGACTGTTGGAATGAAAGAATGAGAAGGTCTGTTGCAGTTGTTCCTGCATTAGTGTCCTAAAAGCAAATTTGTTGAAAATTTGCATATAAGGTAATATATAAACAAAAAAACTAGATTGAATACAATTGCTTTTTCAAAAAATGCAGTAGCAGTGTTACATTCCCCGTCAAATTTTACACAGGGGTGTTTTATTTATATCGATATAACTATAAAGGTGTTCGAATGAAACTTCTTTCGTCATACAAAGGAGCACTTCTACTTCAGTCACATGTCTCTTGTAGAACATACATGTAGGTAATTTAAATATTTTACAAAAGATACTATTTACTTCATTTAGGTGTGGACATTGTAAGACCCTTGCACCAGAATATTCAAAGGCTGCCTTGAAACTGAAAGAATCAGCGGTACCAGTAGCTTTAGCCAAAGTAGATGCAACACAAAATTCAGATTTAACTGCAAGGTATTTCAAAATGATTGTAATTGCTAGTTTTAGTAAAGGAATACACATGTACGTAATCAATGATGAAGTTACTGTATAATAAGTTTAGTCAATTGTCTTCAATTTTACTATTTAGCATTTGTTTCACTTGAGTAAAATTAAGCATTTGTTTCACTGGAACCACACTTTAAAATATTGGAAGCCTTTCAAGAAGAGATCAAATCCTTTCATTTTGAGTGGAAAGGGTGAAGAGTTTGCCATTTTGGAGAGAAAAATTCACAACAGTGGACTAGCAAATCCTAGTGGAAAGTCACTTTTGGGTATGTGTATGTGATCTAAAACAAGAAACACTTCAAAGAAGTTTTGTAACTCTTTCAGATTTGATGTATCTGGCTATCCAACATTGAAATTCAAGAAAGATGGAACTTGGTTAGAATATGATGGTCCAAGAGATGCTGATGGTAAATATTCTATTTTTAGCTGACATTCTGTATTTTAATCTGATCTGAGCACTGAGAGCTCAAAGGTGAGCTTTGGTGATCTCCGGATGTCTGTTGTCTGTCTAGTCACATTTACCTTGTGAATATTCTTGAGGCCACATTTTCAGAACAACCATCTTGAAAATTGGTCAGAATGTTTAACTTAATGATTTCTAGGCAAAATTTGAAATTGGGTACAACAGTCAGAGATCACACTTAAAAGTTTAATGGTGATGGACCCTGTATGTATGTACTCATATTGTGTCTTAGACTGTAACTGTCTTGTTCATTTGTGCAAGTCCCACCTCCCTACCTTAAAGGTTAATGTCACACTTGCAAGTTCAAAGGTCATGGAATCCTGTAAATGCACACATACTTGTCTGTAGAGTAATTCTGTTGTATATTGAAGGGTTGTAAAACAACTTGGGACAAATGTTCACTCAGTACATGGAGACAATGTGCAATGGTACTCACTACTCAGGTGAACGATATAGGTCCATCATAGCCCTCTTGTTAAATCTTACCCTGTGTGCAGCAAGTGATTTATGCAGATACGACCATCATAGATCTGCCTTTGCTTTCAGCGTAGATCATAAGTGGTGTTTGATCATGATTTGCACTGTTTCAGCTCGGCCAATTTTTGCAGGAATGTTCCTTGGATGGTCCTTTACCAAATTTGCTCAAACCATTTTGGTCCAATGCCCAAAATGCTCCCTAGAGCTATAAATAAAACTAGATGGGTGTTCAGTAGATGTGTTGCCCTCTTACGCTTTGTCAGAATAACCAATAATTTTGTTACAAAATCTAAGTACAAAAAGGGGCATAACTCTGTTAAATATGACCTTGACGTACAAAATTTGGCAGCATCATGACGTTTATGTCATAAGCAATACAATTTGAAAGTTTGGTGAAGAAATCTTAAGAAATAGCAAAGTTATAGCCATCATTAAGTTTTCGTGACAAAATCTAAGTACAAAAAGGGGCATAACTCTGTCAAATATGACCTTGACCTACAAAATTTGGCGGCATCACAACCCTAATGTCATAAGCAATGCAATTTGAATGTTTGATAAAGAAATTTTAAGAAATGGCAAAGTTATAGCCAAATCATATAAAAAGTGGCATAACTCTGTCAAATAGGCTGCCTCTTTTGCGGCACACCCTAAGTCATAAGCAATACCATTTGAAAGTTTGATAAAGAAATCTTAAGAAATGGCAAAGTTATAGCAAAAATCTAAGTATAAAAAGGGGCATAACTCTGTCAAACATGACATTGACCTACAAAATTTGGCGGCACCATGACCCTTTTGTCATAAGCAATACAATTGTAAAGTTTAATAAAGAAATCTTAAGAAATGGCAAAGTTATGGCCAACGTTAAGTTTGTGTGACGGATGGACCGACAGACGGACAAAGCGATCCCTATGTATTGCCTTTTCTCCAAAAGGGCGACACAAAAACCTTCAAACCACATCTGCTTCCTATCCACTGGCCCAGTTTCAACCAAACTTCACAATATTGTTCCTTAGGTGGTTCTCTACCAAAATTGCTCAAATGTTTCCTCTGCATAAAAAATAGCCACCCGAGCTAAAAAACAGAAAAAAAATTTGAACAACATCTCTTGAACTACTGGGCCTTTGATCCTTACTGTTCCTAAACTTACTCAAACTGTTTCAGTCGACTGCTCAAAATGGCAACTATGGTAGAAAAGTAACTTTAAGAAATGTTTTAACAATACAGAAGACACACTAAACAAAACAATGTATTTCAGTTTTGGTTACTGCTCATGTATTTAACTTTTGCAAAGTGAACTGAAGACCATTTGTGCTGTTTGTAATTGCAGGTATTGTTGCTTGGGTGGGCGAGAAAGCTGATCCGAATTACAAACCCCCTCCAGAGACTGTTGTCACAGTGACCACAGATGGTTTTGAGGAATTTATCAACAGTGCAGAGCTTGTTCTTCTAGAATTCTATGCACCTTGGTAAGCAGGCTGCAAAGTTTCTCTATCTTTGAATTTTAAAGTTTGATTGCCAGATCTCTCCTGAGCATTTTGTAGGAAATCAGGAAAATTGGAAGGAGTTTTTGTCGTATTGAACTACAAGTAAAGTTTCAAAACTAGATCACATGTGACATTTGTCAAAAATGAGGACACCAATTTAAGTTGCATCAGAAATGTGCATGCCTAGATACAGAAGCTGAGCACAGTTGAAAAGCCTCTTGACATGATTTTATAATATATACTTGAACCATTTGTTGCTTTAAAGTTTTAAGAAATTAATTTAAGTGAGACCAAACCAGTCGCATTTTAGTCTATCAAAGCTACCTGGTATGTCATTTCCGTCAATCCAAGCTATCAATCAATTAGATTAGTCATTTCAGTGAAAGCTATCATTGAAAGCTAGGTTTTAATAGAATGATACTGCTACCATTGTCAAGATGAATCCTTCATCTCAACTTTCTAGCTGTCTTATCAGTTTGTGAATAAATCTTACAGGTGTGGTCACTGCAAGAGACTCGCACCAGAGTATGAGAAAGCTGCCAAGCAGCTAATAGAGCTTGATCCTCCCATACCACTTGGCAAAGTCGATGCTACCGTAGAAACAGAGCTCGCCAAACAGTTTGGAGTGACAGGATATCCGACCTTGAAAATGTTCCGTAATGGCAGACCATCGGATTACACAGGCGGCAGGGATGCCTACGGTAAATAAGAACGTTACTGTTACAGTGTATACTATTTAAACAACATTGCTGTAGAAAAATAAAAAAGTAAAATGACAGGGTAAGTGATCTGATTGCTCAGAACACAAACAGCAAGGAGGACATTGGTTAGCGCACTCTACTATCAGCCAGGGGGTCACAAGTATTGTACTTATTTCAGTCTTTCAGTAATGAGTGATATTTGGTCAGACATGACTGTTGAGATAAAGAAATTGACTGTTACTGAACGAGAGGCTACTTCTGGGTAACACATCCAAGAGTGGTGCTTGGGTACCTCTTGAAGGTGAAGGGAGTTGGCAGGGGTTGTGGGTACATCTGCATCACCCTATTAATGAAAAAGATGATTTTATCTTTTTTTACCATCTTGCATATACAATACCAATTTCTGTAATTGTAACTGTCTGTAATATACATGTATCATAGAGATACTGCTTATGAAAGTTTAAATTATGGACATGATAGTATGATTTTTAGCTCACCTGGCTATGCCGAAGCTTAGATATTTGGCATGTAGCATTGTCTAGTGGACCTCTACCAAGATTGTTCAAATTGTGGTCACTTAGTTTTGCATAGGAATATATAGGAAAAACTTTAAAAATCTTCTTCTCTGAAACCAAAAGGTCTAGAGCTTAGATATTTGACATATAGCATTGGCTAGTGGACCTCTACCAAGATTGTCCAAATTATGAGCCCCGGATCAAAATTGACCCCGCACGGGGGGTCACTTAGTTTTACATAGGCTTATGTAGGAAAAACTTTAAAAATCTTCTTCTCTGAAACCACAAGGCCTAGAGCTTAGATATTTGGCATGTAGCATTGGCTAGTGGACCTCTACCAAGATTGTTCAAATTATGACCCTCGGATTAAAATTGACCCCGCACGGGGGGTCACTTATTTTTACATTGACTTACATAGTAAAAACTTTAAAAAATCTTCTTCTTTGAAACCACAAGGCCTAGAGCTTAGATATTTGGCATGAAGCATTGGCTAGTGTACCTCCACCAAGTTTGTTCAAATTATGACCCCCTGGTCAAAATTGACCCCGCACCGGGGGTCACTTAGTTTTACATAGGCTTATATAGTAAAAACTTTAAAAATCTTTTTCTCTGAAACCACAAGGCCTAGAGCATAGATAATTGGCATGTAGCATTGCCTAGTAGACCTCTTCAAAGTTTGACTGAAGTATTCTTATTTTAACGTAAGGTTAATGTATTTATATATGTTAGAAGTTATCTTTTTGATCAGTCATCAAATACACTTTGATGTTTCAACAACAGAAGCACTGGCATTAATTTTACAAGCTTAAGAAAGTGAATGAGGAATGTTTCAAAAAAGCACTTTTAAGGTCATAGTAACCATAGTAACCTTGTAACATAACATGTTTAAGAGAGTGAATGAGGTCTGAAAAAAATTCTATACTTTTTATGGAAAGAAAAGATACTATGTAGATTTTTATTCATGACCCAATTTTTGTATGTGGGATAAATGTGAAGTGTTTTTGTTCACAGGTATTGTAGATCACATGAGAAAATACTCCGGCGAGGCAGCCAAGCTTCTACCAATGTTGAGTCAGGTTAAAGGCATGGTAAGCAAGGAGTACGCAACAGTGATCGGATTCTTTGACAATTTGGAGGATGAGAAATTGAGAGCTTACATGAATGTTGGTAATGTATTTCTAAATTTCATGAAAGATTAAAGTCCCATTAGCATTTTGAATGTAAAATTACTTGGTAGCTTTTTCGTTGCCGAGAAAGATATATTACCGGTGAAATTGACAGTATATATTCGAAAAGTAGTCCTAACATTGCTTTTTAGCTCAGCTTAATTGATGATTGTCTGTCGTCCGTCGTCCTTCAACATTTTGATTCAAATGACATCTCCTCTGAAACCACTAGGCCAATGTTGATAAAACTATGCAGGAATGTTCCTTGCATGAAGCTCTACCAAAATTGTTCAAAGAATTCCATTCCATGCAGAACTCTGGTTGCTATGGCAACAAATAGGAAAAACTTTAAAAATCTTCTTCTCTGAAACCACAAGGCCTAGAGCTTAGATATTTGCCATGTAGCATTGTCTAGTGGACCTCTACCAAGTTTGTTCAAATTATGACCCCGAGGTCAAAATTGACCCCGTGCGGGTGGTCACTTAGTTTTGCATAGGCTTTATATAAGTAAAACTTTAAAAATCTTCTCTGAAACCACAAGGCCTAGAGCTTAGATATTTGGCATGTAGCATTGTCTAGTGGACCTCTACCAAGATTGTTCAAATTATGACCCCTGGGTCAAAATTGACCCCGCGCGGGTGGTCACTTAGTTTTGCATAGGCTTATATAGGAAAAACTTTAAAAATCTTCTTCTCTTAAACCACAAGGCTTAGAGCTTAGATATTTGGCATGTAGCATTGCCTAGTAGATCTCTTCAAAGTTTGTTCAACTTATGCCCTTGGATCAAAATTGACCTTGCCCGAGGGACGGTCACTTGTTTTACAAAGACGTATGTAGGAAAAGCTATTGTATATAACATTATCTAGTGATCTTCCACCAGGCAAGTGGACTTGTACCAAGGTGAGTGATATAGGGCCGTCTTGGCCCTCTTGTTAAATTGTAAGTACATGATACTAATATTTTTTCAATGATACTGCAAAACAGAAGAAATGCTATCTGATAACTCTTCTTTTGTGAAGAAACATAAAAAATATGAAATAAATTGATACATCAACATTGTTTAAGAAATATTAGAACACAGTTCTATCATTATTCTATCTGTGGATTCATTATTTATTTATGAGTACTTGAAGTGCTAATGGGACTTTAAAAGAAAGTGTCTAATTTTCACTACTTGAATTAAAGATAGTGTCTAATTTTCGCTACTTGAATTAAAGAAAGTGTCTAATTTTCGCTACTTGAATTAAAGAAAGTGTCTAATTTTCGCTACTTGAATATTAAAGAAAGTGTCTGATTTTCACTACTTGAATTAAAGAAAGTGTCTAACTTTCGCTACTTGAAATGAAGAAAGTGTCTAATTTTTACTGTTTGAAAGTAAAAAGGTGTTGTTTTTAATTGGAAATAAAATCGAAAAACTGTGCATTTAATTGTAACTATATGCTGTTGTCAAATTTTGTTTAAAGGACAGGTATGAGCAGCTTTGATAAACCAGTTTTCTGTGGTGTCCAGAGTAATAGAATGTACACACACACAAAAAAACAGAATATTTATGCCTTCATCAAAAAAGTTTTGGAAGAGGGACTATATAAAGAGTCACTGTGATATATCATATCACACATACAGTGACATCGCTGTCACATTGTACATTTTATGTTTTACTGGAAACCAATAAAGTTTCACGCCAGTTAATGTTTGCATTTTGCCGATGTCAGACTGAAAAAAAAATATAGGAAAACTAAAGTAAAGTAAGGATAAACTATATGCATACTCTAAAATTTGTGGTAAACTCTGCAAATATAGCGAAGATAAATTGCATGCAAAAATAAGTTGGTTTAAAGTATGTAGGAGTGAGCTTTTGTAACCAACCATTGTACGTAGGTACATGTAGCTCATGAGGGAAGGAAGGCTTAGTATAACATTTATAGTCCAATGACCTATATTGCTTGTTGGTGGGGGTATGAGTCACTCTCGGTGATACCTCTTTGTTTACTCCTTCAGCCAATGACAGGAGAGAGGATATGCCATTTGGGTATACGCTGTTGTCAGAAGCACGAGACCTGTACAAGGTAAACCCTGGATCAGTGGTTGTCTTCAATCCTGAGAAGTTCTGGACAAAGTTTGAACAGAAATACAAGACACTGAAAGTGGTAAATATGCATGATGGTATTTTCTCGCTCTAGCAGGTGAAATTTGAAAGAGGCAACTGTTTAAAGATGTGGGCGTGGTTGTAAAACCTGTGAGAAGTGTGAATCTGCTGTGAAATTGTCACTGTTGCGTGATGCAGAAACTTATCTGCATTGTTTTTAGCTCACCTGGCTATGCCAGGGTGAGCTTTTCTGATCGATGATTGTCCGTCGTCCGTCAACATTTTGATTCAAATGACATCTCCTCTGAAACCTCTAGGCCAATGTTGATAAAACTATGCAGGAATGTTCCTTGCATGAAGCTCTACCAAAATTGTTCAAAGAATTCCATTCCATGCAGAACTCCCGCACGGGTGGGCACTTAGTTTTTGCATAGGAATATATAGGAAAAACTTAAAAATCTTCTTCTTTGACACCACAAGGCCTAGAGCTAAGATATTTGGCATGTAGCATTGTCTAGTGGACCTCTACCAAGATTGTTCAAATTATGACCCCCGGATCAAAATTGACCCCGCACCGGGGGTCACTTAGTTTTGCATAGGAATATATAGGAAAAACTTAAAGAATCTTCTCTGAAACCACAAGGCCTAGAGCTTAGATATTTGGCATGTAGCATTGGCTAGTGGACCTCTACCAAGATTCAGCATGCCCAGTCACGCAGAATCCTGCGTTTTTCACGCAGAAAACACGATGTGCACGCAAATTTTTCAATGTCCCTGCGTGCAGGTACGCATCTTTGTTGTGGCCAGCAAGAGAACGAATTCGGCTCATAAATTGGTGGTCGGTAACCTAAAATCGGGAAACGCTTGCTTTTCAGTTGAAAATCAATAAGCGCCCCGCAGCAAACATCTCTTTAATCTAGACTACTCGTATTACGTCACATTTTCAAAATGGCGAACAAATGAACCTAAGACTCAGAGTCGAAATCAGCGCAAGTTGTCAAAGATCGTATTCCAAAACGACAGTATATTGATTATTTTGCATCTGTATAAACTACCCACCGTTGCAAGCTAAGCCTAACGCATATCAATTGCCGGGGATTTACCGCGACGCTTGTGTTCCGCTTCGATCATGCGGAAAGTTTGCTGTCAGTGTCAGCTGACTTGTCATGTGACCAGTTATTTTTTTAATTGTTATTTAAAATCTTTTTAGGACATTGGACCTGTTCAGGCCATGTATGATTTGTTTCTTTGCTTCATGACTGTCAGTTCATTTAACAACAATGAATTATGTGAGAGTGTCTGGTCTTTGGTCCTAGTCCTATAAATTAGACCTCACATTAAATATTACTTTAAGTTTTGATACCTATCCATATCTTCATGTTTTAGGAAATAAGTACCAGTGTACCCAGATTTTTGAGCCTGTACCCACTTTTTCCAAAACTAGTGGGTACAGGTACCCACATTTTAAAAATCCTGTGGGCATGCTGAAGATTGTTCAAATTATGAGCCCGGGATCAAAATTAACCCCGCACCGGGGGTCACTTAGTTTTACATAGGCTTAAAATAGTAAAAACTTTAAAAATCTTTTTCTTTGAAACCACAAGGCCTAGAGCTTAGATATTTGGCATGTAGCATTGGCTAGTGGACCTCTACCAATATTGTTCAAATTATGACCCCCGGGTCAAAATTGACCCCGCCCCGGGGGTCACTAAGTTTTGCATAGGAATATATAGGAAAAACTTAAAAATCTTCTTCTCTGAAACCACAAGGCCTAGAGCTTAGATATTTGGCATGTAGCATTGGCTAGTGGACCTCTTTAAAGTTTGTTCAAATTATGAGCCCCGGATCAAAATTGACCCCGCACGGGGGGTCACTTAGTTTTACATAGACTTATATAGTAAAAACTTTAAAAATCTTCTTCTCTGAAACCACAAGGCCTAGAGCTTAGATATTTGGCAGTAGCATTGGCTAGTGGACCTCTACCAAGATTGTTCAACTCATGAGCCCCGAATCAAAATTGACCCCGCACCGGGGGTCACTTAGTTTTACATAGGCTTATATAGTAAAAACTTTAAAAATCTTCTTCTTTGAAACCACAAGGCCTAGAGCTTAGATATTTGGCATGTAGCATTGGCTAGTGGACCTCTACCAATATTGTTCAAATTATGACCCCCGGGTCAAAATTGACCCCGCACCGGGGGTCACTTAGTTTTACATAGGCTTATATAGGGAAAACTTTAAAAATCTTTTTCTCTGAAACCACAAGGCCTAGAGCTTAGACATTTGGCATGTAGCATTGCCTAGTAGACCTCTTTAAAGTTTGTTCAAATTATGCCCCTGGGGTCAAAATTGACCTTGCCGGGGGGGATCATTTGTTTTACAAAGGCGTATATAGGAAAACTTATTTGGTATATAACATTATCTAGTGATCTTCCACCAGGCAAGTGGACTTGTACCAAGGTGAGCGATATAGGGCCATCTTGGCCCTCTTGTTTATCGTTGTAGCAAGGCTTACACAAAGAAAATTGTTGAGTCAAATAGATTGCCTTTTTATAGTTGCCTATGTGACAGTGATTTAGAAACTTGTATAACGAATGAAAAGTTTTCTCATAATATATTTCATTTTACTGGTAAAGAAAAATGAGAATGTGAAAAGAAATAGTGTTATCTACAATTGTACCTTTTTTCCTAGGCTGATAAATCGGAAGATGAAATTGGCGCCTTCATTAAAGAGAATGAACTGCCACTGGTCGGAGAATATTCTGCATCCTCTTCCAAGTTCTATGATGAATACCAGAAGAAGATGCTTTGTGTGGCGTTTTTCACTGTGGACTGGAGTTTTGATCATAGGGATGGTAAGTTGAGGATTCTTTAAAGTCCCAGGATCACTTTGAATTTACGGATATTGAAAATTAAATTTACTGAAAGGATGATGATAATACCATGGTCTATTTATGAAATAACATCAGTTCCAGCGGTGTTAGTCGTTTAATAAACAATGATTTGGAGTACTGATACGCAGTAATTAGCCACGAAGGCCTGAGTGGTTTATAACTGCGCATCAGTACGACAAATTATTGTTTATTAGACGATAACAACGCTGAAAAGGATGTTATTTCGATTCTAACATGACCAGCTATTACAAAAGGTAAACAAATGCAAAGCTTTATTTTCTAAGCGAACGCTCATTTAACGTCATGCGGCGCAATGTGACGTCATGTTTACAGCATATCGGTTCCCGCGTTTTTTATGGTTTAATATAACATAATTTTTCTACTCTTTGTATATAGAGACCAAATCGTGAGTCATGTTAGAATTACTGCTAAACAACGTTGAAATAAGCCTTTCTTTCATATTCAAGTTGTGTATTCTCAAAAAAGAGTTACTAGAAAGCCTTCTTTCTTTGCAATATCAGTGAAAAAAATACTATGCTATATATCTAAAATGTACATATCTATTTAGAAAGAAAATTAGGAATGTTTTGGTACAAATAAGAGTCATTTCCACCTGTAAGACAATTTTCTTGGTAAAATAAGAGCTACTTGTAATTGTGCTCCTGGGACTTCAATATGACTCATCTAAGTTCTGACATACAGAGAATGAATTTAAAAATGTAATTATTTCATATTATAGTTAAAGTCTGAGTTTTCTTAGTTTGGATTTTCCTATCTCTAATTGTATCCATTTTATTCACTGTGTTGTTGAAGTCTTAAGACCTGCATTATGGTCATCATGTTCTACTCAATTTTTACTACAGACCCTAAATAGTGAAGGAAAGGCTTTTCTTTGAATGCTAATTTTAGAAAGAATGTCTCTGTAGCCAGGTAGTAAGAACAGCAAAAGTTCTCCCTCCACTTCTTTGCTGAATGATAATTTGCTTGTGGCAGAATTCCGTCTCAAAAAGAAGCTACCAAATCACATTGCAGAATTACAGTGTTTTTAATATGTCTGTTACAAACAAAAAAGACACCACTCCTGCTGTCGCCTTCTTGTAAAGTGTTATTACACCTACAGCGAAACTTCTCAGGAGCGAACTCCCATAGGGACACAGAAATGTGTTTATTGTTGGGAGGTGATGTTCTGGAGAGATTGATTTCTTACATAAATGACCCAACAGGAAAGAAAATGTGAGTCTTTTTAGGAAGGTTGTTGCTCTCGGGAGCTGTCGTTTGTGGAAGTTTGGTTGTATTAGTAAATGTAAAACAAAGAACAAAACTGCTTAATGACATCCATTGTATATTCATGAAAGAAATTAAGCACAGACATTATGTATTTTCAGCTACACAGTTGTGGAGGAAGAAAGTTGCTAATATTGCCAAGGACTACAAAGATATCAAGTTTGCCATTGCTAATGAGGAGGATTACATTGGTACAATGATGAAAGAGGTCGGACTAGATGATTCTTCAGAGGAATTCAACATCGGTTGTGTTAGAGATGGCAAGAAATACAGGTATGTCGTAGTTATTTACTGTTGTATGTTCATGGAAGACTGAGTAAAAGAAGTTTTATAAAGAAGTTTTATTTAGGTGCTTGTTCAAACCCACTTACATATAGTCAAGTGTTGAGGTTGGTGACCTAAAATCATTAACTTATGTTACAGAAATTAGTTTCCATGTAAGAAAGTTCACAGTTTCCTATGGAGCGTACAAATTAAGAACTGATCTTCCCCAGAAAGACAGTGGTTTTGTAAACTGTTCACCTATGCATAAGTGACATACTATTGAAATTTGAGTAAATCCCAAGATAAAAAAAGTACTTCTACTCTGAAAAACATTTACTCCCAACAAGTTTCTTATTTTTTTCTTCACGAGCAATAGTCAAGTTAAGTGATCTCCCATTGCAAATTTATCTATGCAATTGAGTAGTTCTTCTTTAATTACAAGTTTCTGTACCACCAAAAATTACAAAATTTTCATCCTTAGAATAGACCTTATTTGGAGTGAACAGTTTTCTGAACTTAAGAAAATTAATCTTAAAGCGCCTCAGATGCAAGAATTGTGTGTTATTTATTAATCCACCAATGTTTTTACATGTGTTGTATATGAATTCGCCTTTGGAAGTACAGATATTTATCAATATTTCAGGATGGAACCAATGGACGAGTTTGATGAAGATGAGATCCGGGAATTCCTCAACAAATTAAAGAAAGGTATTTTTTGTACAAAATGCAGTTCATAAAGTTGATGTGATTCAAATTGATCTCTTGGGTGCAAAGTTGTCTGGGGGAAAAACTGTAAATAATACAGCAAAAAGATATTTAAAGTAATGTTCCCTGTTGAACTATAAGAAAGCTTTTTTAGTTAAGAAGGTATTGAATAAGACCAAACCAAATTTTATTTACAAACTGTATGTACTGTGAAGTTGTAAACGTTTGTGGAGAACTTTTTTAGGGGATTTCTTAGGTTGCTCAGTTTATGAATTTAAGATCCTAACAAAAAAAAACTACCTAAATCCATTTATTAAGGTACCTGCTCTATTGCTTGTTATTAAAAACCCACAGAATTTTATTGCTGTGAATAAAATGTTTTTGCTGTATATCAAATTTCTGTTAAAGCTATAAAAGTGTTATTTCAATGTCATTTACAGGCAAACTGACCCCACAGATAAAATCACAGTCCGTTCCAAAGAAAAATACTGGACCAGTCAAAGTTGTCGTTGGAAAAACATTTGACAAGATCGTACAGGATAAAACAAAAGACGTGTTGATTGAATTTTACGCTCCGTGGTGTGGACATTGTAAAAGTCTGGAACCAGTTTACAAGGAGCTAGGTAAAGCAGTGAAGAAAGAGAAAAACCTTATCATTGCAAAACTAGATGCTACAGCAAATGATATACCAGAAGCTTACAAAGTTGAAGGTTTCCCCACTATATACTACGCACCAGCAAATAACAAGGATAATCCATTAAAATTCGATGGGGAAAGAACAGTAGAAGGATTTACCAAATATTTAAAAGAAAAAGCCACCGTGTCATTTGGTGCGAATCTCAAGGAAGAGTTGTAACACGGTGTTGTGTCTAGAAGTATTTTTATGGAACTGTGTCATACAAAACCATATACATGTATCTAGTTATGAATTCATTTTTTTTTCACATCTTTTTGGTAATACATCTGTAAACCTAAACTACTTAAATGGAACCAGCTTTTATATCATTGTTGTGTTTTGGAAAAATAAGTTTTTGTTTGTTTCTGTATGCGAATCCTTTATAGACATCTACCCCAAAGAGAAAAATTTCTTAAAAGTCATGCAGTTTACCTCAGAATGGGTTTTTATGTTAGTATTTTCACTCTTCATAGTATGTTCATTTACTGTGCTTTCTTATGTTGGCCCAATCAGGCTATCACTTACCAAAGAAAACAAGCCCTATGGTGGTAGTGCACCTGTATATCTGTTAAAAGGATTTTTAATGCCAGAAAAATCCCAACTACCCACCTACTTGGAACTTCCATTGACACATGCCATAATGCTACTCTCAACCTTGTTTGTTCCCTAGAAAAGATATAATACCCAGTGAAAGCTTTCATGACGAGACACTCAAAAATTTTGGCAAATGTGTGTTGACAATCACCACAGTATACAATACACAGCTCATCACTGAAGTTGACAGCTAATAAAAATGTGAAGGTGTCGCTTGTTTTGCGCTCTGAACCAATTAGAACTCTCTATATAAGTACCAGAAACACAGCTATGTGTTCAAATCTATCTATCATATTACCTAATTTCCATTATTTACGCTAAATATTTAACTCCATTGATATGAGTACTATGTACTCCCTTGACATAGATTGTCAGTTTTTCATTTGAAGCTTTAAACAGCTGTTTAATACATCAGTAAACCAGTTTAAGCATGCCACATTTCTTATATTAGTAATATATACTGTGTTTGTCTATGAAAAAAAAACTTATTTTTATATTTTTGTGTTGTTGTAGAAGTACCTTGGATTACTAGGTTGAATGATTTGAATCATCAGTAATGTTCAAGTGTATACTGAGTCAGATTGTGCCTTTATTTACTTTATTTGTTCTGTTCCAAATTGATATGTCATTTTAATTCAGCGTTTGTCTTGGGTATGAGGTTATGCAATTCATTGAATAAATGTAGTTTACTTGCAACAGTTATGTTCACAACATTTCTTGATTAATTGAAGGTCGGTCATGTTTGTCACTTGTTACCATAATTTTAAGATTGGAACGATGGTTAGGTAAACTGCCTGCCAGGTACGATTGGAATGGGCATTAAACTCTTACTATAACTACTAGTTTTGATTGTCTTGGAGTTAATTCCCTTGCTGATAGTATCATAATAGAGTAAAAACTAGGAGGTATGATTTGGCTTATTGGCTTGAAAAATAACCTTGATCTCTTATGAGCAATGTGTAAAAGTTTTAGGATGTCCATTATCTCTTTTCATTGATAGGTCAAAGAACATTATTCAGAATTTGAGAAGGGGGGAGGGATGATTTTGAATACTTTTGTTGAATGAATGGTAGTTCCAGTTTAAGGTTGTACTTGAAGTATTTTGAATGCATGTGAGGTTTCTTTTATTAAGTCGCTTTAATTTTAGTATTCAATAGTTGCGTTTAAGTGTGATGAGATGTGGATGTATAATTTATGAAAGTTAAATGGACATGTGCCACAAATATGTGATAAATGTTACATTATGGAAATAAGTTAGAGCTAAATGACATGTAAAGATAACATGCCAGTCAATTGGTAACAGATGCATCATGAAAGATTATCTTTCTGTGAAACAGTGAAATAAACAGATTGTTAGGGTTAATATTAACTTCTTTTTTTTCATTTACAGTGAATTTGTTACAATTCACATTTAGTAATTGACCTTTCTGTTACCAATATCTAGCTTTATTTAGGTATTTGTCAAAAGTGTTTAAGTGAATAGTATACATTACATACTGATGGGCATACCAAGAAAAATACCATTTTCATGTGGACCAATGTTAGTGCACTTATTGTGCATTTTTCTGACAACTTTTTATGAAAAAAGAGATAGTCAAGCTCTTGTTTCATCCATATTTTATGCAATGTATATTTTGTATTGTTAAAATGACTGTGTATTTTGTTCTCTTTGTCTATATACATGTGTGCCCTATTGGTCACAATAAAGTTTTAAACAAATGTCAGTCTTTTTTTGTTTTCATATCAGATTTTGCTTTCAACTTTCAGTCAGAAGAATTGTTTAGTATTCATAAGTTGGTCATGACGATTTTGAGATCAACAAGTCCAGGGGACTGTGACCTTTAAAGTGGAATTATGCACATTTTTTTCAAGTAAAAATCCAGCTGAAATAGGTGTGTGTAAAAAGGGTAGAGGAAATAATAGCTTTTTACCACATACACCAAACTCTTCCTGCTACCAGTACAAAAAAAATAATTTTCCAAATATTACTTTTCCTATTATGACTGGAAGTCAATTTTAAAAAAAACAACTGCATGCAGGAGTTGCTTCCCTTCCACTGCCGAAATCTCTACCAACAACACAAGGGAAATCACTGCGAAATAGAACCATTATTTTATTAGTCCAAATTTTTTATTTCTAAAGCACCAACTTCAAATACTTATGCGGTGTTATCATTAGTTTAACACATTTAAATGCACAGCAACCAAAAATTGCTTTTATAAAACTCACCAAAAATACACAGTAAGATGCACATAATGTCACTTTAATACGAAAAACCGGCCCAATTAATATTCTGAGAATGCTTTGTTCTAGTTTTGTCACAATTGGTAGGTACAGTAGGTTGGTCATGTACATGACCCCTATTGATTCTGAGGTCAAGGTCATGGTGCCTTATTGTAAACTGTCGGGGAGTGCATGCATGTTTTACAAACATCTCTTGTTACACATCTGCAGTGAAATTATCAATGTCATTTCAAATTTTGATAAAAAAACAATTATTTTCAAGTTGTCATTATGTTGTTGCTTGCATTATTATACCCCCCGAACATCAAAGTGTAAAGGGGGGTGTATACTGGATTCAGCTTGTCCAACTGTCCGTCTGTAGACGGAATCTTGTGGACACTAAATCTCCGACACCCCTGGTCAGAATTTAATGATACTTCACACAAATGATTAGTACAGTGCCTAGTTGTGCATGGTCCATGTTTCAGGTCACTAGGTCAAAGGTCAAGATCATAGGGGCTCGGAATGGTAAAATCTTGTGGACCCTAAATCACCAAAATCACTGGTCAGAATTTAATGATACTTCACAGAAGTGATAAGTACAATGCTCAGTTGTGCATGGTTCATGTTTCGGATCACTAGGTCAAAGGTCACAGGGGCATGAGATAGTGAAATCTTGTGTGCTTTTAATCTCCAAAACCCCTGGTCAGAATTTAATTATACTTCACAGAAGCCTTAAGTTGTGCAGGTCCAATAATTAAAGCATCAAATATTACATAAATTTCCTATACTGTGTCAGTGGGATGATTCATCACCTTCAGTAATAGTTCTAGTTGAAGTTGTATGCTTACTTCCTAGGTATTTATACCCCCAAAACGAAGTTTAGGGGGGTATATAGGAGTCACCCGGTGGTTGGTCGGTCGGTCGGGCGGGCGGTCTGTTGCATTTTCCTTGTCCGGACCATAACTTGAAAACTACTAGTTTGAATTCAATACAACTTCATACAATGGTCAAGCACATTGAGAGGAAGTGCAGTGCACAAGAACTATAACTCCATCTTGACTAATTACAGAGTTATTGCCCTTTGTTACTTTTCCTTGTCCGGAGCATAACTTGAAAACTACTGGTTTGAATTCAATACAACTTCATACAATGGTCAAGCACATTGAGAGGAAGTGCAGTGCACAAGAACCATAACTCCATCTTGACTAATTACAGAGTTATTGCCCTTTGTTACTTTTCCTTGTCCGGAGCATAACTTGAAATCTACTAGTTGGAATTCAATACAACTTCATACAATGATCAAGCACACTCAGCGGAAGTGCAGTGTACAAGAACTATAACTCTATCTTGAGTATTTACTGAGTTATTGCCCTTTGTTACTTTTCCTTGTCGAAGCATAAGTTGAAAACTACTGGTTGGAATTCAATACAACTTCATACATGGTCAAGCACATTGAGAGGAAGGGCAGACAAGAACTATAACTTGAAATTAAGAGTTATTGCCCTTTGTTACTTTTCCTTTCCCGGGAAAAAACAAAAAAACTACTGGTTGGAATTCAATACAACTTCATACAATGGTCAAGCACATTGAGAGGAAGTGCAGTGTACAAGAACTATAACTCTATCTTGAGTATTTACTGAGTTATTGCCCTTTGTTACTTTTCCTTGTCCGAAGCATAACTTGAAAACTACGAGTTGGAATTCAGTACAACCTCATACAATGGTCAAGTACATTTAGAGGAAGTGCAGTGCACAGGAACCATAACTCCATCTTGACTCATTACAGAGTTATTACCCTTTGTTACTTTTCCTTGTCTGGAGCATAACTTGAAAACTTCTGGTTGGAATTCAATACAACTTCATACAATGGTCAAGCACAGTGAGAGGGAGTGCAGTGCACAGGAACCATAACTCCATCTTGACTAATTACAGGGTTATTGCCCTTTGTTACTTTTCCCTGTCTGGAGCATTTTTCGAAAACTACAAGTTGGAATTCAATACAACTTCATACAATGGTCAAGCACAATGAGAGGAACTGCTAAGAACAATATCTCTTTTTAGTTTGTTTGCAAGGTATTATGTTACTACGAACTTCTTCAGTTTATAAAGCAATCCTTTTGGGGGTATTAATCACATTTAGTGATAGCTCTAGTTTACCTTAAAAGTCAACAGCTACTACAGATATGTTTGTCAGCATGTAAAGTTTTGCAGTACAGGACTAGCAGAGTAGGATCAGGTTTAATCTCTTATGAAGGGTATCTCCAAACACACTTTACCTAAGGTTGCAAGACTTGGATTTGTCAACATTGGTCTATATCTGACATTTTGATTTTAGCTACATGTACATTAGGATAATTTAAGGTCCTTAAACAAAATAAACATGGCCAATTATAAAAGAAGCTTAGAGTCATTTTAAAATTATGTCCAAGCTGAACTACAGTGCAATTTTAAGTGAGGTCAATATTGTGAAGCATAGTGAAGTATTCTACTTGCATGTTGCTTATCACTGCCCACACCTGAAGCTTAGCACGAGACAATTACTCCCTAAAGCTCCTCAAAATATTTCTCCTTATTCCTCTTGATACAGAAGTCAATACACCATTAGTCTAGATAAAGAGACTTGTTTAAACACAGAAAAGAAAACAACCACTGTCACTGTGTATATATATATAATATCATTTACTTGTAGCATTTTCTAAACAATTCTATTTCAAAAATTGTTTTACTGGTATCTGTGAATGAAATGAACAAGAACAAAATCAAATGAATCACCTTAAAATTTTAGACTGGGTTGTTTTTAATTACTTGGTTAGCTGCTTGACACAGATTAAAGTGAACATACTGCATATAAATAAGAGATAGCACTTTGAACAACCACATGCACTATATTCTGTGATATTATGATATCTGTGATGGTACAATTCGTATAGTTGTGAAATTTTTGATAATTGCAAATTTATCACTGATGACAATGTAGGCCTGACTTTATAAAATTATAGTGTATTTAAAACCATTAAAAACCATGATCTATAACTACATGTTTAACACTATTCTAATTCATTAAAAAATAGAATGTGATCAAAAGAATAACTCAAATTTTGCAAAAACATAATTGTTTCGTTTATCATACAGTGGAACCTCTCACAGAGCAAACACCCTTGGGAACGCAGAAATGTATTTGTTGTAGAGAGGTGTTGTTCTGAAGAGGTCGATTCCTTATATAACTGACGCAACGGGGGAGACAATGTGTATCTTTTTTTGTAGGTTGTTGCTCTAGGGAGGTTGAACTATAGTTATAAGTTCAGGATGCAACCATTCAGAAATCAATGTTACAACTATTATTTTAATTATGGGTTTCTGTACAACAGGCGTAATCACTTCAAATGAGAAACAGTTAAACCATATCCAAATGTGTCTAGTGAAGACTACTGGCTTTCAACCCACTGTAAACCTACCTTTATCAGGGCTCTTCAGCCCGAGCTCTACCTATGACCTGATTTCTTAAAACCTTAAGAGGGGTAAAAAAATGTGTGTTCCACTAATACAATGTACTTGAAACAGAACTCTAAATTAAACTTAAGCCGATAAAAGCAAATGTTTCACTTACTAAAAGCTTCGCAATCATATACATGTAGTTAGTAATACCAAATTTGTTACTATAATTGTGTGCAGTACCTTCTTCATGGGCATTTTTAGAAAAACCAATCTGTCTCGGTGTGTGTAAGATAGCTTCAGCAATGATTGTATATCACATGACCAAACTGGCAAACAATAACTTACACCTTAAAAAAATATATATTTGAGCTATGTACAACATCTATATGAGATGTAAAATATATACAATCAAAATGATATGTAATATAGTGTGCTACATTGTAATACAATCACAGATTTATGAGTAATATATAACAAAATGTGACAATAATATTTACATTATGTACAAGTATAATAAAAAAAATATTTAAGAGGCATGTATCAACCTTAGGTCATTCTTTAGGCATGGGACAATAATTTCATTAGAGAGGTTAGAAGTAATAAAAAGTCATTTTCAACTAAGAAAATACTGCATTAATGAAGTCAGTTCTAATAAAGGATGGTTAACCAAAATTTACTATTGTAAATTAGGTAAAATTTGTGATTTAAAATTTTTAATTTTTTGCTATTTTCGCGAATTTCCAACTCCATTTCTTTAAAAATCTTGTTAAAGATTCATTTCACATAGATTTACTATAAGACAATTCTCATTTCGTAAATTTAAAACTCCGAATAATTCTGCTCATAAATCGCGAAATTTTAGTCACGCAAAATTACTCAATTTACAGTATGCAAAGCCATCAGGCAAAGAAAAGGGTTGTTTTCAAATAATCAAACCTGAATCAAAGGAAGTGGCTGTGCTAAACAAAAAGTAACGAATGAAACAAACAGGAAAATCTAATGATTTGACCTATGATGCTCCTGGAATATAGAATACTGAAAACATATCTCTCATGTTCTGGAAACAAGCTTGAACAACCTAGGGATGTCATTGATTAAAATTTTTGTATCAATATATCGATTTAGAAATATCGACGATACAGCGATATATCGATACATGGGCGTAAAATACTACATATTCTACCAAATCTCTTGACTTTATTTATACTAAACATATGGTTCTGGTGTATAATATAATTATATATCAACCTTTGCAGTGCTGAAATATTTTTGCCTATGAGACCACATTTCATTAAATTATCATTCGTTAGAAAAACACTGAACTCTGGGTAGAGTGATTGTTGATATTCTGGTTGAGTTTTGATGGAATTTTCGAACATGAAACTGTAGATCATTGCACGGTGTAACATTATCTGATATACAATTTTTTAAAACAGCAATCGATATCAAATCGAAAATGTTTTATCGTTGATATATCGATATCGTTTGAATCGATTACATCCCTAGAACAACCTATACATATATATATGGCACAACATATTGAATAAGTTTAATCATAATGTAAGTGTTGTATCTAATTTTACTAAAGCTAAAATTTTATTTACAGACAGTAACAATAGGAATGTAAGCACTTATTCCCGACTACTCTAAATTACTGTTTAGGTGTTACAAAAAAAATCAAGAGCTGACCCTCACAAGTGACAAATGCCCCTAAAGAGGTATCCCACTGTCTTTGACCTTGACCTTCAAGTTGTGGACCTGGTACTTGTGCATTACACTTTATATCTCCAAGTGCTGAACATTTTGTTCCCCAATTCATTTTAAAATCTCAATGTATAACAGAGTTACAATCTTAAATACTTGAAAATTCTGCAAAAAGAAATGCATTTTTCTTCCGTTACCTAGCCTGTGTTTAAAGTCCAAGGATCACTTTGAATTTACTGATTTAGAAAAATAAATTTACTGATAAAATAATGATAGAATCATGTTCTATTCACTAAAACAATGCTGACCTATGCCTTTCTTTTGCATTCAAGTCAATTCTTCACTAAAGAGTTGCCAAAAAGCCCCTTATTTTTTGTATTCTCGTTGACAAAAAATTAATGATTTAAAAAGCAAAGTTAGGAATGTTTTTGGTACAAATAAAGGTCATTTCCACCGGTAAGACTTGGTCAAATAATTACTACTTATAATTGCTCCTTGGGCTTTAAGCCTTTTTCTACAATTAGCAAGATTTTAAGGCAGGTGAAGAATTATCATTAGGTGTAAATGCAACTTATATGAAATATATACATGTACTAAAAGAGATGCTCGTTTAATTCCTTAGATGGCTCAATCATTATTATTTGTGAAAAAAATACAAAGAGGATGAAGTACACAAAGCTGCTAACTGACAGGATAGCCTGCTACAATCACAGACCCCACAAAATATTTAAATGAAAATTGCACTTTCAGTAACACAATTATTTCCATAAAATTAACTCACTAAAGCTATCACTTAACAGAATGGAATGTGTAGACAATACATTTTAACTATTGTGTCATCACTTAACACTTTAACAAATGATAAAAACAAGAACATAATAAAAAATATAAAATCATTAAAAATTTCTAAGAAGTGTCTTTTTTGGTCAAGATGATGTTAAATCATACAATGAATAAAAGAAATGTTTAAAAAGTGAATTAAAGGGCTCTTTTATTATCAAAAGAAAGTTAGGCCATTATAATTCATACATGCCGTTCTCCCGTTACTCGCCGGGTTCTCCCGATAATTAGACCCTTACCCCGGCGCCCGGCGAGCTCGCAAAAACACCCAAATCTCCCGAAAATCAAAATTTTGTCTTGAAAGAGAAGAAAATCCATAAAATTAGTTAATCCCACTTAAGTCCAAGTTTGTTTACAGAGTCAAAACCTTGACACCGAGCTCCATAATTGGTTGATTAGGTGCGAAAGTCGGCTCTTTATTCGCTCGTTAGTGTTAATTGTCGTAACATCTGGTGATTGCCTGGGGTTACTTAGCGCCTGTTGATGTAATTGTGTTTGCAACAAGATGACACTCAGGACAAGGTCTTTCAAGTAGTATATATTGTTTTAAGGATCTCTTTGTTGGTCAAATTGATTGGTAAAATATCGAGATTCGTTTATAGTTTCAATTTTTCCAAAATTGCGGTACCGGATGTTTGTCACGTGATCCGAGGCGTTATTTATCTTCGCTCGTTTCGGACCATCTATTTGAAAAACCTTGGTCAGGATTTTAAATATGATACTTTTAATGTACTAGTTGATTAAAGATTATGTACCGCCAGTTGAAAGAATAATTGTTGCTTTTGTTTGTTTTGTTTTTCTTTGTATCCAGATCAAACATAAGTCGACATTATTCTTGTTTCATTGAAATTCAGAGATTTTGTTTGAGTAATAATTTTCCATAGAGAATCAAGGTTTAAATTTGCTTAAAATGGTGACTACATGTGTTTACTTATGTTGATAAAGTATCATGTAGCGTCAACGCATGCTTTTGGTTTTCGTTTTACCCTTGTGATGTCCAAAACCCGGCTTTTCCATCTCCCTATCCACCTAAGGCTGTTATAATTACCTCCCTTAATTAAGATTTTAAGCCTAACTAGAAAAGTGACAGTAACTGTTGGCCTCTACTATTACCTAACTGCCTTCAACATCCGTGAGTTACTAAAACTGAGACATATCAACCATTGTAATAATAAACAATTTCAACCCTGGAATTTCCGCTTGTACATTTAGTACATTAAGTGTAACTGACTGTATCAAAGGGTGCTGAATGAAAAAAAAAAAGTTTGTTTCCTGTAACATGCTAAAAAAAGATAGGTTGGTAGGTAGGGAATTTCTTTTTAATGTGAACTTATTATCTGATGGGTACCCATAACCGTATCTAGCTATAACTAGGTCTTTGATGTAATATTTATGGAAGAAATCAATAAAAATGTTTTTTTTGAACACAACACCAAATTTCATGAAAATAGAAATTTTCTACATGCTTATTTATTTTCAAGGTCATAAAAAAATTTGGGTCGGGGGTAAAAAAAGGAGGGTCCGACGGGTTACAGGAAACACAATTTTTATAGGCCTTACTAGTAACTGCACAGATTTAAAAACACTGAAACATGTCCTCTTGTTGAAGGAATCTTTTTATACATTGTATTTAATTTGAAAATACCTTGTTTGTGAAAAACTAAACAATACTGTAAGTTTGTCAGGGAATTTGAAATACACCTTCAACAGACAGATCATGTTCTATAGTGACTTTTACCGTAACATTTGAGACAAACTTCGAGCAAACCTAATTGAAGTATAGTAACACATATTACTTTCATTTCATTTCACTCCAAAATATAAACACTTCTTTTTGCTGCATCTCTTCCACATAGCATTATCGACTTCATGAAACTTAAAACATTTCTGGACATAAATGCACTTTTCCGACACAAACACTAAAACTGTTATCATTATTTGAACACTTTATATAAAGCTTTCTTCCATTGGCTCCTCCTGTGAATTCACTCGTAAACCTGCCCTTGAAAACTCAGCGTCCCTAGTCCCACATGAATTTTCAAGGTCATTAATATTTATCCTCATCTTTTGCAACTCCCTGTTATAGTTCGAATCTTTGTAAAATTCCTGATTTCTTTTGTCCTGATAGGAATTTGGAACACTCTGACCTTGTTGCTTTAAAAGTCTGTCAGCCATAGCTTTATGTTTAGCCATAATATCGTCTACAACTACGCGATCCTTATCAGGGGAATCCTGTTCAAATCCACGATTGTAATATGGAGTTTTCGCTATATATTGCGAGTCATTAACACCATAACCACCTTTTCTATCTGTTCTATATGTGGAAGACTCAACACCATTTTCATTTTCACCAAACCCACTATCTGACGCCGATGTATCAGACCTCCCACTGCCCTGGTATCGATGGAAGCCCCTCGGGGCAGGAACAGGCCCAGATTTGTTTGAATTCAGTTGAAGCCCTTGCGCTGAAGGGCTTCCTTTGTATAAATCATCTGGTCTCCTATTAGGGCTCGGGATCCTTTGATCTGTCTGCTGGTCCGCATACCTGTCCCTACGATTGTAGCTCTGACCGTGTGCCATCTGACCGCCATACCTATCATTTCCAGGTTTATTGAAGTTTGAATCGTACATGCTGTTAGCATGCAGATGTGGTGATTTTGATTTTTGTTGAGAGAATCCACCATCATCATCATCAGTGAGGTATGTCTGCTGAGCTCGTCGGGTATTTACATGTTCCATGTTGTACCGGTCATTACTTGGTGCCAATCGCGGAGTCACGGGGCTCCGAGGTCCCGACGATCTTTGTGTCTGGTTCTGTAAATAGGAAGATCCAGGAGTGTGGGGTGTGGTTGGTGTTCGTGGCGACACAGGTGTGCGTGGTAATGTGGGAGCACCCTGCGACACAGGTGTATGTGGTGTTCTTGGAGACGATGGTCCGTATGGGGAAAGATGTTGGCCGTATTGCCCTGAAGAGTTCATTGTTTCGTATGGTGAGTCAGCTGCACTACCCATCCGTGGGGATCGAGGAACACTTGTATTTTGCACCATTTTATTTGCATAAGGATTCTCAGGGGCACCCCTTTGTCTATTCAATTTTTCATAATTATTACTCGGAGATGGCGACCTCTCCCTGTGAGGAGAAGGTGGATACAATGTCTGCGGTCCATTCGGTTCTGGTACATGTAGTTCGACCGACACAGCCATCTTTCCTCCTGCCTGATTGGCTTTCCTCCTCGCCCTTCCAACGATTTTACCATCAGCTGCAGGTGGTGCTGATGGAACTACTTCATGTGGTGGCATCTCGATGCCCCCTACAGCTCCCTTACTGTGCTCCTCTTCCTCCTCATTTTCTGACACTACTCCCGCAAAAGGATCTACATTCTCGAAACTCCAGCCAGGCAGAAAGCTTTGCATCTCATCTTAAAGAACAAATTTAAAGCAAAACTTAATACTATTGCGGACAATAGACCAACAAATGTCTTAACTTCTTAAGTTAGTGGTCTATTTGATTCCAGTTTGTAACACAACTCAGCACTTCTAGACTTAAGAACTTATTTCACCAGGGTTGTAAATTTAAGGTCTTGCAACTTATACAGAAACTGTTACCGGTATACTACAAAGAGGCATCCTAGTCTATGACCAGTGACTGCACTGTATGTATTGTTGCCTGATTGCAATGGGAGGATTTGAACCTGTAACCCCTAGTTTTTGAGTCAAAGATCTAAATGGGCTTTAACAAACTTACAAGAGAAAAATTTTCTTGTAATATTTAAATCTATAATGTGCCTGTATTTCGATTCTTGCTTCAAACAGCAATTCTCTAATCAAAACAATCTAAGATTGTGACAGATGGATCGCTCACAACATTTTGGGATCCTTATCATGGTTCTTTAAATATGTAAGTATGACTTAGAGTCCTAGATATAATGCAACTATTGTAGACAATTTCTAAGAAAATCACGAACTAAAACTGGGTCAAACATGAAATCAAAATATCCTCTGAACTTGGTATTAAACATTTGCAAGCAAACTTCTAGAAAAAATGCTCAAATGGTTTATGACACCTCTAAACACCATACTGTTGACACTCTGGGCCTATGGGGCAAACATACAAGAGCTGTCAGTAGGACAGCACGCTCGACTTTTTTAGTGTTTGCCAGTAAAACAAAACTTTGACAGTTAAAGGCAAAACAAGGATCTGTATAAACAAGGGCCACAAGTAGCAAGTCACGAGTTATCAAACTTAAATGTTTGATATCCCTGAATACTACAGCAAAGTTGTAGATTAATACTTCAAGTGGTTAATGATATATGTGCATGACAGTGCCAGTTGCACACAAGTCTTTAGCTTGGAATTTCTAAGTACAAATCAAGAACCACTTTCACAGAGTTATCTTCTCTTGCTTACAGATAGGTCTCATGATGGTACATAAGTACTCCAACTTTCAAAGTAATATCTCAAATGGTTAAGTCAACAAGTGGACAAGAATGAACTGAGAATGATAAATTTTAAGTGAGTTTCTAAGTCAAAAAGGGCCATAATTCAAATAAAATCCTTGACAGAATTACCTTCTCCTGCCTATGTTTTGGGATCATGATGGTTTACAAGTATTCCAACTTTCAAATTAATATCTCAAACAGTTTAGTCAAAAAGTGGACTGGTACGAAAAACTTTACCAAAATTTTAAGTCGATAAAGGGCCTTAATTTTTAAAACAAATCCCTGACAGAGTTACCTTCTCTTGCCTGCAGATGTGGGTAATGATGTAAACAAGCATTCAAAGTTTCAAAGCAATATCTCAAAGGGTTAAGGCAATAAGTGGATTTTACCCATATTCAATGTATTTTCTAAGTAAAAAAGGGGCATAATCAGGGCATAATTCTGTCAAAAAACTTGACAGAGTTATGTACTCTTGTCTGTTGATGTAGGTCATGATGGTAAACAAGTATGGTTAGTTTCAAAGCAATACCTCCAATGGTTTTGAAATAAAGTGAGGTGGTACGAAAAACTTAACCAAGCTCAATACACTTTCTAAGTCAAAAAAGGGCCATAATTCTGTCAAAAACCTTGACAGAGTTATGTACTCTTGTCTGTAGATGGAGGTTATGATGGTTAACAAGTATGGTAAGTTTCAAAGCCATACCTCTTATACTTTTGAAATAAAGTGGGGTGGTACGAAAAACTTAACCAAGGTGTGACACCAACGCCAACGCCGGGGCGAGTAGGATAGCTCCCCTTTTCTTCGAAAAGTCGAGCTAAAAATCAAAGTCTGGCCCTGGTTTCTGACCGTGTATTTAAAGAAACATAGCTGACTGAAAAGTTGGTTTACTTATTATATTAATGCACTGAACACTTGATGGTGACCTAAGTTTCATTCCTCTGTTACCAAGGCTATTCATTACACATTGAATACAGTATATGACCAGAGAGAAGCAGAAGAGAATTAACCATGGGTTCCGACAATGCTAAGTTTCATAAATTCCAATCAACAGGATTTGCAGACAAAATAATGTAGGAGAAATGCCTGCAGACTCGACAAAAGCCTAATAAATGAATGATTGAAGTAATACCTGGCATTATTACACGTAGAGCTGGGCTACTCCACTCTCCTTGTGCTGATATCACCGTTCTTCTATTTATGTCACTTGGAAGCAAATCTTCAAACTCAAAACGTATCTTGTTATCAGACTGTGAATATAGAATACAAGGCTTACATAAATTATACATGTTAATTCAATAATAGTTTACAATAATAAATACTTTAGCAGAGAAGGGCATGCAAATTATAATTGCCATTAAGAAATTACTTAAAGGTCCACTACTAAGCGAAAATTAAGTGACAGTTATTTCAATGGCAAGTACATTACCTTATGCAAGACACTAAATAATGAAGATTGGCAGGTTAAAATTTACAGAAAATGTTTGGAACACAAAGAAAAGTATGTGTATTATGTTGAAATCTCAGTGAATCGACAAAATGACCACCCAGGTCTTTTTAACTTTCTTCATAATGCATAGAAAAATAATTTTACATGTACTGTGATTTATGTAGAATTTCTACATACCAACTTTCATTTTTTATTAAGAATAACTTATTTCTGTGCTTTTTGAAGTATATTTGAATTTTCGCTTTCTTTAGTATTGGACCTTTAAACTGCTACATTGTATTTCTATTGCACCCACAAGGAGGGTCTCAACATTGATCAAAAGTTATATCTTAAATGTAACAAAAGCTAACACTTTGTAACCCAAAACTCATACATAAACAAGCATTCTGTAAGTAAAATGTGCAAACTTGAATTACTCTTATAATATACAAGTTACATCTAATACAACATGTAGTATATAGTACCTAGTTCTTAACTTTCCTATCTCTCAATATATACCCTTTGTTACTTACAATGCTCTCTGCAAACACCAAGTAACATCCTAACTTAAAGTTTACCTCTAAAGTTAACCTCTGTGGAACTTACTCCACTGTTCCTTTCTTAAATTCAAATTTCTCATCACTCACACAGCCCCTATTTCTACACTTGCTTCAATTCCTCTACCTCATTGAATTCTATGCCCCTGTCCTGTTTTATCTTTAATTTCTACTACAAAATAGCAAGTGGAATCACTTTGCATACCTTTATTTCCCACTGCATACCCCTGTGGTACCTATCACCAGGGTAACGTATGACAATTTCAGCATCTTCAAAGTCTATAAATGTGAACCTCGGATCTAACACAGCCTTGGTAAGTCTGCTCAGGTACACCCTCTTCAGATAGGCATTAAAAGATATCTACAAAACAAAAAGTACCGTACTTGAGTCATCGTAAAAACTAAAATAATTTCAAGATTCTGAGAAAATGTATGTGATACAGTAGTTTTATGAGAAAAATTCCCTAGTTTGACCCAAAAAGCTGTAGAGATTTTACTAACTTTCCAGGGCCTATAATCTAGGGACCATAAAAAATCATAGTAATCTCGGCAGAAAATGACAAAAAAGTTGACAGAGAAACACAAAAAGGTTGCCTTGTTTCATTTTTCAAAGGGCTGTAACCCTGCAAAAGATCAAAGACCTGAAAAGTGTCAATAACATTTGTTCAACATGCAGTGCTTTAGACATCACATCAAGCTTCCATTATTAAAAGTTTCAACAATGTCAAACTACATGTTTTGAGAAAAGTAAAAAAAAAAATCTTTTTTTTTATTATTTTCCAAAGGTTTTTTATCTATACTGACCAGAAAAAGCAACACATATAGCAAAGTTAAAATTCATGTGCTTGATTAGACCCATGTAGGTTTTAAGAGATGGCTGTTACAGCATCAACAGAAAACGCTTAGTTTATGTAGATCAAGCTTTATATAATTATTGTCTACACAATTTCATGAGTTAACTTTTTCTACAAATTAAAATAAATTGAGAGAATTGTGTTTCTTCTCTGAGTATTATCTTTATACATACTGAAAAATCTTTATCAACTACTTCGGTCCACAATTTTTTTATGAAGGATCAAAGGTTTGTAATGGACAAATTAGCAGATGGACGGAAAGGGAAAAAAACATGTTTTCAATCACTTTGCTGTATAAATTATATTGCATTTGTACATAGTGAGAGGCAAATGTCATCCTTTTAAAACAGCTTATAAAATGTCTAACTCCACCTTCTAATGTCAATCAAATACAGTTATTATTCATAACAAACAATATAGGCCAAAAACAACCTGTCAGTTTGACGTTCAAATATGTAAAACATTACAGGTTGGTTTTTTTTATGGATAGTAGGAAAATTTCAACAGGTAAGTAGATTACATGGATGCATTGAATAAAATGTGTAGGTGTAAAATTTACAAAATAACAGCGTAATCAATCATGTTTGTTTCATCTGATCATCTTGTAGCCGTGTTCAATTTTGTTGCAAGCAAAAACTTCATAGATTGCATTTAACTTCAAGTATGTTTCTATTAAGGGTTTATCTGCATATGATTACCTGCATTGATTTACTTGCCACACAATCTTCAGACAGATAGACAGACAGATGGAATGAACAGACATTATGGGCAAATTTGTACATGTCCCGCTCCACCCTCTCATAAAATTGTTGGAGGGGGTACAAAAATTAGTTACAACAGAATTATGATAATTAGCTGAAAGGCATCTTCTTGTCATAAGCAATGTAACTTTACCATCTCTGTTTAATTGAAAATAATCTTTTCCCTAGGTGAAGTTGCTCCGACCTTGAATACTCGTTCAAAAATCAAAAATACCCGCTTGAGGATCATAGGTCCACTTTTATTTGATATGAAGCTTATTGTAGCCATCTGCTATACTGACACAGACCAGCAGACTGGATTGGGTCATAAATTGATCTTAGAATGTGACGTCCAAAATTTCTGAATCAAAATGCCCAAATGTATCACATGTAGACTGATTCACATGTTGTAATTTTGTACAAAATGCCGAGACAAAAAATGGTATAAAAACATGTTTGAAGCATACCTCTAGAATGAATGGTTCACCTCGGCTCATTTTTGCCTTTGCAGTTTCAATACCCATTTGAATCCTACTGAAGACCTTCGGATGAGCTTGGTTAATCAACATCACCCAACGCTCTGAAAAACAATGTAAAAACAGAATGGTTAATTATCAGTGTAAACTCTCACCCTGCTGAAGGCCTTGGGGATCACGTTTGAAGGCGAAATAGTTGATATATTGTTGGCCATTTCACCATGATTGCATAGAAAAGCAAAAACAAAGTCGCTCTTGACAATTTTCACTGACAAAGTAGCCGAGCATCAATGTAAAAAAGTATGCCTTTTTAACCAGCGCAGATCATGACTAGCATGTGCATCCATTCAGTCTAATCATGTGCACATCTGAGTTTTCCGTCTGCAAATTTTCATTTTAGAACCATATGACCAATCAGTGATAGTGTCCAAAGTGAACAAGGACGACCAATTGGAAATTAGACAGGGTTATAGGGTTAAACCTATGCTGTATGGTTGAAAATGCACTTTTCATTAAAAAGTTGAAATATCCCTAGTGAAACTACTTCCAATATTACTTGGTGCCCACAAAATAATCTTTTCTTGTACACCAGTTTCAATGATTGGTTAGACCTAGTGAACATTATTTAAAAACTGAACAATCTGATCTCAGGGGCCTGACCCATCTCCGTCCCCCACCCAAAATCACCAGGTCATCTAGTGGCCACGGCCAGTATGTCTCCACCTGACCAACTGGCAAAAATTGCCATGGCAATTTTGCAATAATTTTCAAAGGGCCATAACTGAAGCAAGTTAACTGAAATTCAAGGGGCATCAACTCTATAAAGTAACTGTTTGAATCAAACTTTGATTGAAATAGCATTACCAATGTGGTGAATATGACCCCAGAGTCCAGACAGAAATTGCTAACACACGGACAGATGGACAACTAGCACTATAATATACATATGTCTCTTTGGGTGTATAAGAAATGGTATATTGCACCGAAAAACTCAAAATACATAAAATTACACTGTCTACAATTTTAGTCACATTTTCAAACATTGAGATCAGACTCAGGTCCAAAAGTTGACTTTTTATAAATGAATATAATAAATTTTCTGTTGTTCACAGACATAGCTTAATTTAACTTTTACTAGTTTATTTAAAAGCCCAGCTTGTAATATAACCCAATAACACCGCATTTAGTTCCAAATTTCTTCATCTATCTAAGAGGGTTAATGATTACCTGTCACCATGGTAATCACCTGTTATTTCAATCAATGTCTGTCTTATTTTAACATGCATCGAAATTACAGAAATCAAATCTACTATTTTGCAATTGTATAAAGTAGAATGTAACTTATTCACAGACAAGGGTATCAATTTACCAGAGATTGCACTCATGTACAGCTACTGAAATATCAACCAAATTACTTTTATCAGGGAAGTAATACTCAATGAATCATTTTTGTTTACATAACAGATCCACATTGAATGCTGGTGCAAAAACAGTAACTGATTAATTTCAACTACAAATCTGTTTTCGTACTAACACTTGTGTCCCCTGCTATACAGCCCAGACCAAACCTTCCTGCTACATTTAAGAATCAGCAACCTGACTGTCAGGTGTAAACATCATTAACTTCTCAATGACCAAAGTCATTATAACATTGACTTCTTGACCTAAAAATCAATAGAGTTCTTCAGGTTGTAGATCTTAGGTCTATGCAACTTTTTGATAAATGTTCCACTGTCCAAGGTCAATATGACCATAACTTTTTGACATTAAAATTGATAGATGTGACCTACTGGTGATAGTGTAACCTTCCCTCAGAGGCTGCAGTTCCTTGTCTCACACCAGAAAAGAAAAGAGTGCCCCAGGCTGCTATGAACATATTAGTAAAGCTAGACAAAGGCAATCCCTTAGATTTTGCAAGACTTTGTTACCTGATTTTCTTAATGATTAAAATATATTACACCTAAAAGACAGTGATATTAAGGGAAAGAATTTGTGACAGTCACATGCGGTAACCTATCATAAACACTCCCTCACTTCCAACTATTTCTGTGATGTGTAAAATACATCATCATTTTATATATCACAAAATGACTACCAGTATAATGTCCTATGCAAAAAAGAAATTAGAAAAACAGCAATGTAACTTAGCTGTTCTATCTAGATAGTGACATCACAATCAAATTTAATGATCAAACATAATAAACATCGTACATTTAAAAAAAAACCTGTTTAAAAAACTTAGTTACTATTAAACCACAATCTGCATGTTTAGCCAACATTATCAATTATCCTCAATTTCTGAGTACAATTATACTCCATATTATGTTTTACAAAAACAACTACCTGATTAGATAAAATTTTCTGGTTATTGGATAGCATTGTGCAACCGGCTCCTCAAAGTTCTTTTGACCATGTTTACTACACACACAAGGGTGAGAAGGCCTTACATTTTGTATGTGCATTATAACTAATACATTCTAACAGCACAAAGAAAATATTTAAAAGATTTTAGCATTCAAATCTGTCTTAACATCAAAAGAAAAGCACCGAAGGCCATGGGTAAAAGTTCATCTGTCTGCCGTGAATAATCTAACCCATCCCCCTCCCCCCCCTTGCACACAGATCATGATCTACCTGGACAAAGACAATCACTTGCGGCACAAGGGTATAGAGTTGGAACGCCCACCAAAAAGAGACAGTACACATTTTTCTGATCTATATAGAAAATATGATTAGACAGGGGTATGCAAGAATAATGGCCTAGCTATGATAAAGTCAAACCAAGACCTACCTTCTTTGGTATAGAAAGTACACCTAACCACAGATAACCCACGTCCAATATACGCCGAGGGTTGCAGTACAAGAGGACGTTTCATCAACTCAGTCATAAACAGATCTATCTCATCTGGGTTCTCCATACGGTATATCCTGAAAACATACATTATACACTGTTATTATGACAATTTTGTTTTATTTATTGAACAAGAAAACATAAATAAAATTTTTAATTAATTTTTATTTGTTTGTGTAACAAACAAATTTACTTACCGTTTTCCGAAGCCTGCTCCTTTAAAGTACCAAATCTGAAAGTAGCTCCGGCATGTCAGTCAGCATATAATCCCAAATTATGATCCTTCATTTGAAACTATATGGCCATTGCAGACATGAAAGTTGTATTGTTTAAATATATAATGTGATAAACTCCTGCGCCATCAGCTAAATTTTGTAAATATAACTAAAGTAAACTGTTTTCGAATAAGAACTGCGGATGTATTTCGTTTTACAATGATGCGTAAAAATAAGGGACAATTTACTATATATATATACACCCTATCGAAATAGTTCCGATTTCTTAACCCGCCGGCCATTTCTTTAACCTTGTTATAGGTGCAATCTAAACAACTTATTATAGCCAAATTTTGACTTGTGTATATAGCAGTATGACCACGTTTTGACTTATGTGCATAGCACTATGACCAAGTTTTGGCATAAGTGCCCAGCACAATAACTAAATAATAACTCAGTCCACCAACTACAGAAAGACACATATCTCCTCCAAGTGTGGACACAATTTTGGCAGATGGTCATAACCACATACCATACACAGAAACAGTGAAAAATTAGCAGCAGAATTGGAAGTTTATTCCGTCAATTTACCAAAGTGAAGGTGATCGAGGAAAACCAGTGCTCAGATAAACAAGACTCCTGTTGTTGTTGTAGGAGTTTTACGCCCATTCAAACCTTATTTTGGTCATTTTAGTAGGCGAGCAGTTCACCTAACAGTTGTTCCTGGGAAGAACTAGCACTAGATTCCTATCCTCCCTAAGAAATTGCCAACTTTCTCACATAAAGACACAATGGTCTGCAGCTAGGCATGAACCCATGACTCCCAATCTATGAGAGGTTACAATGATTCCAAGTCCGTGACTGTAACCACTCTTCCACGGAGTGCTTCTGGGTCTTAATTCTCAAATAAATTATGAAGCTTTCATTCATTTTTTTCTTTCAATTTTTTATCAATTATACTATTTCTTGTGTATACCATGTAAATCTTTCCCCATGACATTTCATATACATGTAATTATGTAGGCGAAAATTTACTGTGCATGAATGCAAAATATGCTAATAAGTTAGTTGTGAATTTTAATTGAGATAAAGAAATGTTACATGTTAAATAGTGATATGACAGAACAATATTTAGGATGTATGGCATCAAATTACAGTTTAACAAAAACTGCTACAGTAAAACTATGCACTACCATGACTAATAACCTTGAAAAAGGGACAAGACTGAAAATCAAAGTGATCAAGTTTCAAAACCTAAGTTACCATGATTTATATGAAAAGAACATGCAAACAGCAGTTTGAACAAAGAAATAATTATCTTGCATGAAACTGAACCATGAGTTTTTTTTATACTTTTAAATGACTTGAAAGTGAATATAAAACTAACCTCTTCTTTGGTATGACATTGACCATTGCTGCAGTAGACTCAATCTGAGTCATATCCTTGGTTGGTTTGATAAGCCCGTACATAACCTGCCCGTGCGTAAGGGCCTCATCTTCACGTGCAGCTATTAAAGCCGGTGGTAGCTTCTGATATGCCGGCAACATGGTATTTGTTATCTTCTAGTCTGCAAATATAGAATATGCCTTTTTATTAACTCACCTGAGAGTTTAAATAATATAGAATAATTGTGTCTTCTTACTCACCCAAGAAATTAAACATTAATAAAGCAAAAGGGGCTCCATCCCCTACACAGGAACTAAGCCCTCATTGCGTGGATTCCCCCCTCCCCCACCCCCCATATACACACACACACCCATTAATATAATGAACTTATCCTTAAATCCAATCTTTTAATGTTTGCATTATAACCATACAAAGAGCATTCCAGAGCTTCACACCATGCATATATAAATGTTATAAAAGGTTGACTTTCTGAGTGAAAGCCAAATATGTTTAAAAACTACAAAAACATCTGTAGCCAAATATTTTTATATCAATTTATTATTCATTCGTGAGGACCTGCTGGGCAAAAACCAAAACTCGGATCTTTGTAGTCATTTTACATGTGTAACCACCATCATACATTTGTGTATTTAATATAAAAAGTAACAAATTCTTTAAGGCTAGGGTAAATTTATGGATGTGGGGGAAGAGAGTCCCCTCCCGAGTGTCGAAATTTTTAAACATATTCAAATCTAAAAGCCATGTTACATGCATTTTACGTATAGCTGAATAAAAGCAGTTAAACATCAATTTATTACCGGTACTTTAATGACAATGATGTTATAGTTTTAACCATGCTGTATGTTTGCCAGCAGCCTATTGACAGGTTACAACAGTCTTGTTACCATAGTTACAACCAGAAAACTTATCAGACTTCAGACTTTAAAAATATAGACAGTTTTGGCAATTATGAAACATGCAGCAACACTACATATTACTTGTATACACAAGCTGTTACACATTTCAATAGCTATAATAAGTTGATTATTTCTTGCTAGATGACTTGACAGAAATATGTTTTCTACTTTAACATACTGTTAATACAGGTAAATATTTTACAAGTAAACATTGATCATGTTGACTGTCCCAAAACTTTGAAATTAGCTCTGCATTTTTCTACCTGTTTTTCTCACAGGTACTTGACACATAATTATACTTTTTGAACCTATATATGTCTACACGTATTACCTAATTTTATTATAATTTTAGTATTATGTGTCAAGTAATAGGCATATATATTATATTAGTCCAAAAATTATATGTGTCAAGTACCTGTGTTTTTTATTTGACGTGGCTTTGTTTCAACCATATATAAACAGGTATAGGCCATAATTATCATGTCTATGTGGAATTTGAAATTCTTTGTGACATGAAAACCAAAAGATGGGCTTTCATACACAGTGATATCTTTCAAATCCAGACTGTGCTTGAATGAGATATAATTGAATATGTTAATATTATGTGTCATTTATAACCTTCGAAAATTAAGGTTAATGCAAAACTGAAGTTTAAATTTATTTAGTTATATTAACCTCCAAAATAACCATTCTATACCATGGTCAAGTAAATAGTTTAAAATAAAACATTTTAGTGCTTTGAAAAGGGGTCACACGATTAACTGAAATACTGGAATACTATCTTGTAAACATACAAGAAATAACATATTCTGCCAATCATCTCATATGCGGACAGAAATGAAAACACTTTTACCAAATGTGACGTAGATTCTATTAACTATATCTAATTGATTGAAGTAAAAAGCTATATCTATATAGCATTTTTGTAATAACCTTTGCAATTCATTTTTCTGAGTTAGTCTAAATCAGTGTTTAGTCAGGGTTGGCCAGTATTTCCCAGGGCACAGGAATTCTGGCAGGTATTTTTTTATTATTATTTTTCAAATCAATGAAACATAGACCTATTGAGACAAAACTTTGATCCTCAAAATTGTCTTGATATGGCTTATGATGCTGACTGTTTCCCGCTATTTCCCAGTCAAATACCTACCTGTATTTCCCTGTATTTCTCAGTGTCTTGGGAAATACTAATATTTCCTGCTTATACATGTATACCAACCCTGTGTCTAATGTCTATCTTAAAATTATGACTGTCATTCTGAAAGGTAACATCGACTTTGATTCAACAAACAAATGTAGATGATGTGCTGTATCCCTTTTATTACCAATTTACCATTATTTATAGTGTAGGTAAATACCAAAGTCTCTATGGACAGATATATTGGACAGTTTATGTTCTCAAACTTTTATCAACCTCGACATTGAATGAGGCGCTTTATCTTAAATCATATTCTATGTTTATCTTTCAGTATAAAACTCTGTCTTTCAGTACTGATAAAAAGCAAGTTTTAAACTATGCATTTTAAAAAAAATAGTTATCTATTAAAAAAGCCTGTGTGACTGAAAGAAAAACATGTCCCAGCAACAACATCATAGAACTATTTCTGGTGCCAAATGTCACAGGGTGAGAAAAAACACCCAACTTGGGTGGGGCCTGTTCCCAGAACCCTTACCGTACTGTGAAAATTATTACTTTACAGCCTGAGCAATCTGGCAATTTAAACATAACCTCATCTCAACTGTACAGTGACCTAAACAAAGAAATCTGTCTGATGGAAGATAAATCAATTGCTGAAAATATTGTTCAAAAGCATAACACTTTATTACTTCAAATTTTGTCCCCAGGGCTTTCAAATATGTTATGAATTTTAAGCCTATCAATTATTCATTAAACATGTTAAATGGCTAATTAGCAGATCTGTTGAAACTTTTCATCTGATGACAGGACCTGGTGTGCTGTATTTAAATCAGTTCCCTGAACTAGTAACATTATCTGTAAAGACATGAAATAAGTAAAAACCGTCACCTACTACCAAATGATTTGGGAAAACACGAGCAACACACTGTTGTGGTAAGAGTTCAAAGCCCGTTTCAACCATATTTGGTCATTACTGCAGACTGGCAGTGTACCTAAAAACTGGCAAACCAGCGCTAGATCCTTAACTGCAAAGAGACAGTTACTCAAATTGCATCAAAATATATTGAGTGGGGTATGAATGAGGTCAAATGGATGTATTAAAAGGGCGTATTTCTCATTCAGATGGGAGTGATTGCATAGAAAGATGATTACTGTAAGAACCATGCCTTCCAAAAACGACAAATTCTGTTTTACAGCATGCAACCAGCTTACACAGCATTTGTTTGATTTGTTGCAAATCTCATTCAATGCCTTGCTTTAATATAATCTAGCCTCTAGGTTACATAACTCATAACACCCTTAGTATCACATGCCAAGCAGTTAAACCCGGGTCCTAATGTTATATTTAATAGGACCTTGCTTAACAGCACGGCCTTGTGCGCACAAAAGATAATTACAGTGCAACCTCTCACAGAGCAAACACCCTTGGGAACACACAACAAATGTGTTTGTTGTAGAGAGATGTTGTTCAGGAGAGGTTGATTCCTTATATAATTGAAGCAACAGGAAAGAAAATGTGTGGAGGTTATTGCTCCAGGAAGGTGTTGTTCAAGGAGGTTTGCTGAACTTTTCCTCAAGGAGGTTGTTGCTTAGCTTGTTATTGATTTTGCTTAACATGCTTAAGTAGGTTGTTGCTCCAGAAATCTTGACAGCAGGTACTGTCTCCAGAAAGTCTTGTTCAAGTGACACACTTGTCTCAGTTATATCTGTCACCTAGCTTGTTGCTACAGTAAGGTGTGCAAGAAAGTTGGACCTGCTCCAGGAAGGTGTCATTACCATAGGACTGAATATTGCTGTAACTGTTCTCAAGGAGGTGATGCTCTAGGACTGTCCTTCAAGTTTGCTACCAGACTACAGTGTTGAGCATGGATATTGTTTATATGAACTTGTTATTAAGAGGTAATTGCTCAAGGCAGGTCTTGTTCCAGGAGTTTTTTTCATCCAGTTTATAGTATACAGCATTCACTTTGTGTGAACATACAGATAAAGTATGGCTCCAGTAACGGTGTTGTCAGACTAAAACATTAACTCCAGTTACTGTTGTTCAAGGATGGTCATGTGAGAAACTCCAGGTCACGCTATTTTTCCAGGAGTTTTTCTCTAAAGGTTTCCAAGTTCAGATATTGCATCCTCATGATTGTGGCTTTCGGAAATATACTACTTTCCTCAAATTTTCACTGATACTCATTCAGTCATTCAATGCAATGCTAAATTTTATGTCATCAGTTACTCTAAAAAGAAATACTTACTTAGTGATATACATTCTCTATCTGCCACCTATTTACTAGAACTCTCATCAGTTTATGTTATGGGGCTAATCAAGTTGTATTACCCAGGCTTTAAAACCATCTTGATTTATCGTACTATATAGTCTCAGGAGAATAGACGTACGTAGAAATGAATTGTGAGTTTTGGGCTAAATCATAGAATCTAGTTCATTTTTGCCCAATTGATCATGATACACATATTGAATGGTTAATTACCAACATTGTTGTCAACAGACAACAAATAGAAAATATGTATAGAGATAAAACTTCAAAGCAAGCTTTAGTTCTGTAATTGACACCTAAAATTACCTCTTAGGTTAATAATTAATTTGCAGATACAATGTACATGTCAAAAAGTTGTCCTATGATTAAGTACATGAAAATAGATTATCAATAAGTCTATTTATGCATTCTAATGGTCAAGAGTCTGGTTTCACTATTTTAATTCACTTCAACATGTTCAAAGGCACACTGATTTTACAGGCTGACATTTTAGAGATGTTTTCCTTCTACATGTCACTGCAATGTGCAAAATCATACCAAATATATGTGCAGACTTCCCCCAACAGATATTAGTTGGGCACTTACAAAATGCTTGTCAATCAAATATTTAAATGTATTTATGATGTTACACGATAGGATTAAGTTTAATTTACCTATCTATTACACATGATACACCAGCACATCAATCAGTGAAATATGAAAAATAAAAATATCCTAATTTACTTAACAGTTGGAACTCTTTGGCACTGATAAAAATCAGTTTTATTAACTAGGTACCTGCAGATACACAGCCTGCATGTAAAAGTGAATGTTTAAGCTTAAATATCTAGATTTTTGATAAGTGACCAGTGACATTTCTCATAAACCTCAAGTCTTTCAGGTAAAATGATTTCTAATTCTTCATTTTACAGTGGAAGGAAGAGTTGTATTTTGAACAAAATAAATTAATTTAAATAATGTATTCATTATACAGGTCAATAGTACCCACTACTGAAACAAAAGTTTCCACTCTGTATTGTGGCAATCTGCACATTAAAATTAGGCGTGAAGGTGCGACAGTTATTAAGTGCCAGACTGAGAGGGATTACACCAGGGGATCAGTGACCTGTTGGTTAACATGCTGGACTTGCAACCGAGGGATCCCAGGCTCCCAGCCTTTCCAGGTTTGATTTCCCCACTCCTCCACTAAGGGTCTTAAAATCGATGAGACCTTAAATCGAGGTCTGATCGTAAATTACCTATGGTATGATATGGCTACTGCTTTGGCACCTCAAGAATGTTTCAAAATGTTCTTTATCTCTGAGAATTCGGGACAAATTCTAAATTTGGAGGGGGTATATGTAGCCTGGTACAGGTATATGGCGATAAATTGTTAAGCTAATTGACCGTGTGGCTTGATAGCTCAGTTGGTAGAGTGTCCGCCCTGACAGCGGAAGGCCCTGGGTTCGAGTCCCGGTCGAGCCACGATTTTTTCACCACCTGTTACATCTGTATCTTGCACTTTACCCCGAAACCTAAAATAACTAAACACTGTTGGTCATATGGATTATCCGCTACCACAAAACAATAAAACTACAAAAAATACTCATACTAACTGACTAAGTTACTACCAAATTAATAAGGCTAGTAAGTTCATACAATGACTTCAGTGAATTATTTAGTGAGAAATGTTTTTTCCCTTTAGTATATTTAGTTGGTTTGTTACACATGAAATCGAAAGCAACTGTCAAAGTAAATCCCATGCAGAGTTTGGAGACAAGAGCAGAAGACTTTCAATTCATTTCTAACCATGTCTAAATATATATAAGCACTCTGATACATTATTATTATTCTGCTGCTTAATTTGTTCAGACATACTGAATGACACCAGAGAGTAATCGGTCATTTAATTTGTAAAATTCTCGCCATTTTGTCGCTGTTTGTACTCACTTGATGAACTTTCAAATTTACTGAAATCTTTGTTGTTAAAATGAAACTTTGGACAAAACAGAAACTACGTACAATGTATTTTGAAGATAAATTATTGGTCCATTACCTTGACAACAATATTTGGAACAGTAATCCATTAAAAGTCACATATTTTGTTTTGTTAATCCTTCTATGAACTTGACACAATTTTCAAATTTTTGTCTACCTGTGTCATCCGTAACGCTTTCATCCATGACGGTGTCCAGGTAAACAGCCATCTCGTGTGATTTTACCTAAGAATACTGTTTATTCACACAAATGACAAGGCAATCACAAATACAGCATTAGATTAGGTTATAAAGTAAAGAAATCTTAATTCCTATTCGATAAACACAATTAAATCAGTGACATCTACATCGCACGAAAACATACCAAAAAACGCGAAAATGGGAGCTAACTTCAACATTTTGTGCGAGATATTTTTGTGCGAGTTACCTCCCTTATAATGCATTTTTTGCACTGCATATTTCCATTTACTAGGTAACCCAGGACTGAAGAAAAGAGGAAGAAATTAACCGTGGGTTCCGACGAGTACATCTACATCTACATGGATTTCTTTCCAACAATCAAAACTGATCAAGGCTGGAAGTCCGGGGACTTTAGTAAAAACAGGGTCGTATATTACGTAATATACGGACGTAATATACGGACCCTGGTAAAAACCAGTATTTTCTAAAAGCGATACAGCTGTATTACAATGATGTGTTAATGATATATGGAACGCCAAATCTACATATACTCAAATATTTGAAGAGGTCTTTAAATATTTGGAGAGCTCTTCAAATAATATTAGAGGTCTCAATTTCAATTAGAGATATCTCCAAATAATTATAGCGCGCAAAAATTGTAATAGAGAGGTCTTTAAATAATTGGAGAGCTCTCTAATTCAATTATTGATATCAAAAATTGATTTAAAGCGCACAATAAATGAATTGAAGACCTCTCCAATTCAATTGAAGATATCAAAAACTAAGGTGTATTTCAGCTGTTTTTAAGAGCTCTGTAATTGAATTGAAGAGGTCTCTAATTGATTTGAAGACCTCTATAATTGTTTTATACGCGCTACAAATTAATTTATAGAGGTCTTGAAATCAATTAGAGACCTCTCTAAATCTATTTGAGCGCGGTGAAATTCAATTTTAGATATCTTGAAATCGATGTTAATACATGCCAAATCTACATATACTAAAGTATTTAAAGAGGTCTTTAAATATTTGGAGAGCTCTGAAAAATATTTGGAGAGGTCTACAAATTAATTAAAGACATCAAAAATTCGCTTGTAGCGCGGTTTAAATCCATTGATTTAGAGACATCTATAATTCAATTGAAGAGGTCTCCAATTGAATTAGAGACCTCTATAATTGTTTTACAGCACGCAAGAAATGAATTAATGATATCAAAAATTGATTTAGAGAGGTCTCTTATTCATTTGTACCGCGCTTTAATATAATCCATGTACAACCTTGAAATAGAGAGCTCTCAAATAAAACAATTGAAGCGCGGTACAATTCAATTATAGACCTCTCAAAATCAATTTTTGATATCATTAATTCATTTCTTGCGCGCTATAAAACAATTATAGAGGTCTACAATTTAAATGGAGACCTCTTCAATTGAATTATAGATGTCTCTATATTAATGGATTTAAACCGCGCTACAAACGAATTTTTGATATCAAAAATTGAGTTATAGACCTCTCCAAATATTTTACAGAGCTCTCCAAATATTTGAAGACCTCTTCAAATAATTGAGTATATGTAAATTTCGTATGAATTCAAGACATCTAAAATTGAATTTCACCGCGCTCAAATTGATTTAAAGAGGTCTCTAATTGAATTCAAGACCTCTATAAATTAATTTGTAGCGCTATAAAACAATTACAGAGGTCTTCAAATCAATTAGAGACCTCTTCAATTCAATTACAGAGCTCTTAAAAACAGCTGAAATACACCTTAATTTTTGATATCTTCAATTGAATTGGAGAGGTCTTCAATTCATTTATTGTGCGCTTTAAATCAATTTTTGATATCAATAATTGAATTAGAGAGCTCTCCAATTATTTAAAGACCTCTTCAAATATTTGAGTATATGTAGATTTGGCGTTCCATAATGATATGGATGTCAAGATGATTAAGCATGGCAGATCGTTTCAATAACGTAAAGGAGTTGATGTGGAATTGTATGTGTCTTGGAGAATGAAATGAAGTAATTGAGATTTCTCGTTTGTGTCAGATGAACATGATCTACTATGACAAGGTTGTTAGCTATTTTATAGAGCATGATAAGTGATGCTTATTTACGTCTTAGTTCCAGAGTTGGCCATTGCAGTGTTTGGAGCATGGATGTGGCACTGCTCTTGTAAGAATAGTCATGGTTGCATATCGTGCACTCTCAATCTCATGTGATAATGATTTTTGCTGGGGGTGCCATACAATGCTGCAGTATTCCAGATTTGGTCTAACATAAGTTTTATAAGCGGTTTCTTTTAGAGTTTTGTTACTACATTGCATATTTCTTATTATAAATTTTAAAGTTCTCATTTTAGATGATGTTGCTTATACATGTATGTGATTTTTAAAGTTAAGTAGTTTGTAAGGAAAAATGATAGATTAATCGCTCTCGAGACTCATTCCAGATGGAGTTAACCTCGAAGAGAGAGGCAATGTGGAATTATCTGTGTCTTACCTAAGGACACTACCAACATGGCTATGGGGCCCTTCGATGCAGAGGCGAACACGCTATCACTGCGCCATGTCGGCTCCGCTGACACGAAGGTCTCAATGTAATATAAAAATCAAAGCGCTGAATGCACCGAAAATATTCGGTCTGAAACATAGATTATCGTAAGGATTGGTACTTAGGAGAAAAATGTTAATCACATGTTTTGCAATATGTTTGATAGTTTTAAGTGGAACATATGAGCACTTGATGTAACAGCATATTGAGCAATGTTACGGACGGTGAGATTCCTCCTTGGTCAAGTGGTTAGAGAAGCTGAAACTTCTCAATTATTGAGAGTCTTGGGATCGAGCCCCGCTACTGACCACGTCTCTTTATGTGAAAAAGTTTGCAAATGTTTAAGAATATAATAGTTATAGTACTGGTCCTTACCAGGAATTATCGTAAAATTAACTGTCCGCCTGTAAATAAACGTACATGTAACTGAAATGTGTTTCATTTGACGTAGATCTTTTTTTCTAGACTAAGTATTGAATAAAGAACAAAGTCGGAATATTTAATACATAGTATACATTGTACTGAGCACTTGAGCATGGCTTACAACGTCTTTTTTCACCTTGGTAAGCATTAACACAACACATTTCTTTAATATCGACATGAAAATTAATGATCGATTGCATTCATGGTATAATACATACATGTAATATACGCGAAATAATAAAACAACTTTCTATTGGTTGTCCATTCATAACAAATTGTTTCTCACCGGGTGTTAAACCCGAACATTCCTATCTAGCCCGTTCACGATAACATATACCATAAAACACAACATAAAACAGATTGATGGGCGACCAGTATCGATCCAGACTAGCCTGCTTGCATGCTCGCAAAGTCCATTATGTTGGTTTTCCCATGACGCGGCTCAATTTTTGTTATTTTATTACACTGAACCATGCAAAACACACTAATGGTAGGTATTTCAAAATTAATGAATCACAGTATATTATTGTAAGTAATCATAGTAATCAACCAATAATTTCATTCAACCTGTCTATTGAAACACTGTTGAAAAGGTGGTTTAAGACGAAACTATTTTGCTACTAGCTTACTAACAAAATCTTCGGTGCATTTAATAAGTCTGTTTCGCATGTTTGCAACTATATTAACAAATGCACACCACGGTGCTTCCCTGCATATTGCAGTTTAAGGGTATATTTCACAATTATCGCTAATAGCGACAGCAACTTAAAAACTGGCTATTTTCTTCCCTATAGCTAAATAACAATCATCTTCAAACTCCCAACTGCGTAGTATCTTCGTGACTTCGCTACTTTCGATATTGGAGTGACAGCGTAGTTAACCAGAACGACCAGAACCTACATTTTCATTAAATAACCGATGAAACGGCCTTTATAAATGCAATGTAGGTAAAGTATTGCCAGTAACCGATTATAGCCTCTTTAGAGGATGGTGGACCTAATAAGCACAATTACAAACAAAAAAGTATTGCCAGTATAAATGGTATACAAGAAAAACTGTGATACTACGTATCACAGCGGGCCTAGAAACAAAACTTTCATGTACATATTTTGAAATGGGAGATGCAAATAAACTTTACAGACTTTATACTGACAGAGACAGAATACATTTATATTCTAGGTTCGTGTAAAGCAAATACTTGACTATCTGATTTGTGCATTTACAATTTAGTAACTCTTTCTCATTTCCAGTGTATCATTTATGATTTAAAAAAATTAAAATCATATTCATGACAAAGCTTTAAATAGTCTTTATGCTCTTTCTGTTGTTCTTTTTCTCCATTAGATTGTATATACGAGCCCTATTTCCATTCAGCGCTAATTAAAACAAAGTTAACGCAGCAATATTATAATGTGTTCTACGCTTTGTTCCATTAAGGTGATTCTCAGAATATAATATACTATTCCTGCCTCTATATATCCTCACAAAATCGTTTGCAGTCAGAATGTTTGTAAACAAAACAACGCAAATTTTTACGATTACTAAAAGTATCGTTACCGACCAATTAGTTAACGTTGGCTACCTGTCAGTTTATTGCCGTAGACCAGTCTAATAACACGAAAGGTAAACCAGTCTGATAAAAATAGAAAGTGCATCCCGACCAGTTAGTAAACTTTGGCTACCTTTCACTTTATTGCTCTAACATGACGTGTCTGATTTAAATAGACTGTCAGTGACTGTACAATGATAATTCCATTAAAAAACAAATGAAGTGTGATTGTAAATTTTAAACTATAAAAACCGAGTCATAGTACCGTAATGGGCCCACTTTACCCGACACCGGAAGATACCGATATCGGTTTTTATACTGGCAGAACAATATAAACTTTTCACTACTTATTAGACGTTACATTATTAGTTATACGGGTTTTTGCTGTGTACATCTGGACATGTACCTTTTTTGTATTGTATGTCGCCCGAGCCGTAACGATTATATAATACCGCAATTTAAAATTATTGCGCTAGAATATGTATTTTCAATAATCTTAAAATGGAGCCGTATCGATCAAATATGTACACGGATCGATTAACCAATCGGAAAGCGAGCATTTTGGTAGCGGTATTATATAAGCATATAAAATAATTTGACGTTTTACATGGATAAAAGATAGAAAAATCAATTTTCTGACAATTTTAAAGCTACACAATGAACAGTGGTTAACCCATTCTTTATCGTAACTTCCTAGGTGATTTTCATAACGTTTTGTTCAAAGAACTATACACTACTTCACCTACATGTTACATTTTCCAACCACATATTAAATATAGCTGCTCGCAATGAGGGGTGTCACTTTCAGCGCGTTTTGATCGGCTGCTTATTAAAGTAGTGTATGTCTAAACTGCGTAGTAAGAAACAGACCACTTAAGTGCAGTAAGGCTGTATCTGCCCAACGTTTAAGAAGTTACTTACAACCTATGCACATTAACTTAGAAAAATTGACTAAATTCTTTTTTATGATAAATTGTCGCATATTTTTCTTATCTTTGAAACAATATAAATATTTGCAATCATACCAACAGCAAAACTGTTGATTACTTATGTTACTTTCTATAAATATGTGATGTGATCAATCTGAAGGATTATTTATAATTGAGGGGTAGTTCGATTTTAAAAGTAGAAACTGCTCTTCTCAGAAACCGGGTACAATAAATGTTAGGAATTGAAAATCCTCACATTTAAAAACGGAACAGATTGTAAAATCAAATCTGACTTGCAACAGGGACCGTGTTTGCAATAACAATATTCAAGATGACTTCTGGAATAAAATCTCTTGACAAGCGTCTTATTCCGAGTGAAGCAGCGCGTCGTTTTCCACAGATCGTCATGCTGAGCCAGCGTCACTTGGCGAAGTGTAGACTGGCATTCAGTCTTTACAATTACTATTCAATACTCAATTAACTCCCTTTGCTACCAAAAATGTAAATGATCGAGCCCAGTTGTAATAAAAGGCTGGAAGTATTTTGCTTGCAGTTTAATTAAATAGATTATCATTTAGTCTGGTGGCGAGGCTAGGTGAATGGCAGTAAACTGGCAAAGAGTATAGCAACAACTTTAAGTCTGAAGATGACTTTCATTGACTTGTCCTGCAATTATCTACGAGATTCACCTGTGTGCCAATGGTGTAGAAACTGCAGAACATTACTTTTTCAAATGTACACGTTTTTCAAATGAAAGAATTCAGCTTTTCCGAAACATGAGACATTTTCATCCTCTCAGCACAACAAAGTTGCTATATGCCAATGACGCACTAAATGACGTCCGAAATACCATTTTCTTTAACAAGGTTCAAAAATGTATTTAGAACATTAGAAGGTTTTCCATAATGATTTCTAAAAATCGATTGTCCTCCACCAATTCTGCTGTGGGTGTTGGCGGGGTGTTTCGTCGGCGACGGAGTTCACATTGCGAAGATGTGTGGGTTGCACCAATCTTCTCTTTCTTCTCTTGTTATTACTTATTTTCAGTTTATTTCATACCGTACATACTTTAACGAATTTTATCTTAAAGTACTATTTTGACGGAACCATATTCCATTCTTCTTTAAACAAATATGACCTTTCTGATTTACTTTATGACCTTTCTGTTTTACTTTGCTTAGTTTCTATGCTAAACAAAATCTTCCTCACAACCATCTCGCCATTATATTCATATTTGCCATATTGGAGAGGGCCGTTTACTGATGTTGCTATAACTCATGATCCGAACCATTTGTCAAATGTATTTAATATGTTGCAATCCATATTAATTAGTATATCATTCGTCTCGGTCAGAACCCACCAAATATCCCGAAAAAGATACCTTTCAAATAAATTATCATTATTTAAGAATAATACCTGTTGCTTACGAGTATTTATCCACTTAGATAAAATAGTTAACTATAAATAGTGCCTGCTTGCCTCGATATGGTGTACATATATATGCAGCGAGGTGGTTAGAGTCACTGCAACTTCTCATAGATTAAGGGTCATGTATTTGAGCCCTGCTACCGACAACATCACTCTTTATGTGAGAAAGTTAGCAGTTTCTTTCGTAGGGTAGGAGCCAGTACTGGTTCTTTCCAGAGCGAAGTGGTTATGTAGATTGCCCGCCCGTAAAACGACTGAAATACGGTCACGGTTGAAACAGGCTATAAATTCATACAACATGACTAGTAATTAAGGGAATGAAGCAGCATTTTTCTATCGGTTCTTTTCTAAAGCAAACAAAAATATAATACAGCAGCTCATCAACAACAAGTTGCCTAATCCAAGTTATATTACGCCGTGAACTCGTAAGTGTCACACAGTGTACAACCTTCGACGTTGACAACATTGCGTAATTTTACGGAGGGTAGGTGTTTGTGAGTTTTGTTGCCCTTTCAGTTGTCCTTTTTGAGAAGCGGCTAATATATACTGTTTCAATATAGATGAAGGTAACCGCACTTGGAGAGATAATCCTCTGTAAATATGAAAGTTTTGCCAAATGCGAGCGTTTCCGTATTCGACATTAACTGTTACATGTAGACGTGTTAATTTTCATAAAGCAATGGGAATGACAGTTGATTGTTTGAATGGTTAAAGATGACGATGCTAACACAGACGACAAAGATAAAGACTTGCAGGAAGAAATACAAAAGCTGTTAATTTCAATAAGTCGTTTATCTTCCCGGTTTCAGTTTCAGCCTTTTTGCATCTGTTCTGCCCCAAATTACGATACAACTAACCCACGTGAACTACGGATAAATAATCTTAAAAATACACTTGGCACAAAGTTTACATATTTCGAAGATGGGTTCTACCTAGTTTGTACAAATTATACTCCTAGTATGAAATCTTGGACGGTTTATAAAGTACCGTGTTGAAACGGGCTTTAAACTCGTACAACATAACTAGTAAGGGAATGAAGCAGCATTTTACTATCGGTTCTTTGTAATACAAGTTATAGCATTTCAAAAGTTCCTTCTAGGGCACATTTTCTATATATATTATTGAAGTACACACTACGACAGTCGAAGCAAATTCAGGCATTAGTATCTATATCAATATTTAATACTCCACGCACCTGTTACAACGTCACGCTAGGGTCACATGGTAAGTTCGCGCCAATTTTTCCAGCAACAATATTAATATATTTCTACGCTATGCAAACGATACGTAAATTAACATTCTTTCAGCTATTTGTCAAACTCATAATGCAAAAGCAAACGCATTGTCGGGCGTCCAACATGCAATAGATCTAGCTTATTTTGTATATGTGTGCAATAGCTTACCTAGCCTAATTAATTTGGCGTTTTAGTGTGACCCCTTTCACAGATCTGATATTTTAGAACTGTCACACCATTTTGTAGAAGGCGGAAAGCTATTTAATGTCAACCTGTACAATCGGTTTGCCTTCGAAGTGCAAATAGCGAGACTATAGCTTACTCAGTGAAGTTACCACATAAAGTGAAATAACCACAGTAACGTAACCATTTAGCGTGTACGGAAAAGAACGGCTATCGGTTGTTAGTTGTTCCAATTTTCAATATCACAACGTTTAATTTATAACGGAAACACACCGAAAAACGGCTTACGTGCTGCATTGTTCAGTCAAGTGTGTCTGTACAATTTTAAGTGTCCCTTCCATGGAAGGAACAACAAATTCACTCCTCGTGAACCGGGAAGATAAACGACTTATTGAAATTAACAGCTTTTGTATTTCTTCCTGCAAGTCTTTATCTTTGTAGTCTTGTCTGTGTAATTCACATGTATATGTGTCCGTGACAATTTGTATACATATATTTGTGTCTGTCTAATTTATAATCTCTTGAAATTTGTTAATCGTTTATTTAAAATGTTTGAATTATATGTAGAAGGACGTTATACATTGTAAGGCATGAAGAGACAATAAAAACCAAATATTCTTCCGCTTTTTGAGCGTGAGTATGAGTATCCGTTACTAGCGAAAAGTACAGGTCATTTAGGAGAATGTGACAGTGACTCCGTAGAAGAGTCCAATATTACCGTGAACAATTCGTAGGATAATATTCGGACTAAATCTTTCTTGCATGCGTGATCTACCGGTACCTTTTCATGCAATGAGTGTAATCTTTTGTGTACACACATTTTTATTACGTCACTATCACATTATCCTAAATGAATAGTAGAGATTTTTACAATATCAGCTAGTCTTTGAATGGGTTGAAACGTTTATTGGAAAAGGAAGGATAACAGATAAAGTGGCAAACATGTATTTAACAAATAGAAAAGGCAAACGAACGCTAGTTACAATTATACCATTCTATGTTTCTCGAGTGTAAATATATAAACGTGTACAGTTATCTAACAACGTCAAATAATAGCGCGAAAAGTGTTATAAACATTCTGTGCCATTCTCTTAGGCACAAGACCCTTTGAGAAAATATATCTTAGTATCCCAAGCGGTTGAGTCCACAACCCGTCGTTTACTTACGTCAAACTTGTAAAATTTGTCATTCTTAAAGAATATGGCGTTTTTGGCACGGTTCTCAAGGTATGCACCACTGACCCTTTGCGGCATGTTACGCCCAAACACGTCGATAGGGTAAGCCCAGGCACCAACGCGCTCAGTGTAGAAGTTCCAGTCCCAAACCATAGTTGTCCCGAAGATTAGCATGTAATATGCATTGTAATTTGAATAGGGCATAGCAACGGCAGCTCGTGGTCTTTCAGGAAACTCTTTCACGTCCATCCATTTCGGAAATCCGTCGCTCTCGTCAAGTTCAAACGGCCCATCACTGCTACTTTTTACCGAATAGCGATACGCACGTGTACCACTGAACAAGAAAATGTATTGTCTGTCTGGAATATAAGCCGCTGCGTCAACTCTGTAGGGGTGTGCCCGAGGGTAACGACCGGTACTCTTTTTAACAAACATTTCTTCTATTGGTTTTCTACTGCTTTTATCTATTCCGCGGCTTGTAACTCGATAAACAAATGTCTTTGTGCGCCAGTAACCGATCCGTTCCCTCGAGAAAACGAATGTATTTTCGCGGATATTAAAAGATGCTTTTATCTGTATGTTGCAATAATCTGGCACTGTATGGGGTGTGGTCGGTTTTTTAGTAGTAGGTGCAGGGGTGGGTCGTGTTGTTGGACGGGGTGTATTACTGTCAGGTCGTCCGTACAGAGCCTGCACAGCACCGATGTCATCTTCATGGAGCTGGAGGTTCGTTGAATAACGATAGTACGGTGCCATAAGTGCCTCTTTTATATTTGAATGAGATATCCCAAGCGTATGACCAAATTCGTGAGCAGCCACGATGTAAAGTTCCGTTCCCTCGTTACTGTTAAGAACAAAACGTTCTTCGTCATCGAAGTGTACTTCTCCGGAAGTTGGGAAGAACGCATGTGCGAGAACATTTCCTTGCCCATCGAAATCGTAATACGGAGGATCAACCGTATGCCTACGTTTTTCAAATCTTATCCTTATATCGGCTGTCTTGTCGTTTCTAGATTGACGAAACTTTAATTTTGTTACCTTTGCCCATATATCAAGTGCTCTTCGCATGGCGTCGTCAATATCAGACTGTGAAAGCCTTCGATTGTGTGATTCCACTGGATACTTGAGTACACTCCACGTGAGCTCCTTCTGATTCCACTTCGTTGTACCAAGTCGATATTCTTGAGGCCCGATAAAGTTTCGCGGCATCATCTTCTTTTCAAATTTAACAATATCTTCACACCCGCATCTCGGTTGGCGCATAACGAACGTTGTTGTGTTGTCACATTCTCCTGTGATGTCCAGTCCCTTGAAGCCCTTGTTGAGTGTTTGAAATTGTACTAAAGCGGCACGGATGTCATCCTTGGTGCACGTCCTATTAGGATTCAGGTAACCATACCTCGTCAGATAATCCTAAAAAAAAGGAAAAAGAAATCAAGTAAACTTGTGATTATTTGTGTAATCATCGAAATATTTAAGGTCACACTAAAACTTGGAAACGGAAGTAGGTTTTCCTTACGAAAAGCAAAAGTTAAATCAAATAGTTGGGTAGTTGTTCAGTTATATTCAATTACAATACAGAAGAATATAGAGAATCTAACATGTTCATGAGTTGTGGATAAGGAAATCCCACCCGACGGTTGAGATACGTCCCAAAAACGACGCTCTGCCGAGTTTGACGTATCCCAACCCGAAGATTTCCTTACCACAACCAATGGACATGGTATTTTTATTTTCTTACCGTTTGAATGCATTTTCACACAAGTAAGAAAAAATAAGTGTAAATACATGCACATGATGGGGATTAAAAAATGAAAATCAACTTTTGCTCGAATTTTACTTCAAAACTGGATAGTAAATATATACTGTGTTCTGTTTACTCACAAAACATTGGACGCCATTTATATTTTCAAATTTTTTATTTTTTTTCAAAAAAAAAAGCTTCAATATTTTTTTTTTGGGTTTCATTTAACAAATATACTGTGCTTTATGCAAAGCATTTACTTTTTATTTAAAACGTTAGTATTGTTTGTTTTGTACAACGAAATGCCAATTTCGCCAAGAAGACACCTTTTTTATAATATAAGAACGACATTGAAAAAGTTATTTACATCCAAAGTGATCATTGGCCTTTAAGTAAAATGTTAAACTTAAAGTCCCAGGAGCACTACTACTTGTATTGCTCTTATTTTACCAATTCTTGTCTGCAGAAATGATCTTTGCTAGTACCCAAATCATTCCTCACTTTGCTTTTAAATCAACAATACATGTAAGAAATAAAGTATTTTTTTTTTTTTCAAAGATATTGCAAAAATACAAAAAAAGACTTTCTGACAACAATCTTTTTAGAAGAAAAAGTTGAATACGATTGAAAGGGATATTTCAACCTTGTTTTAGAGTGAATAGAACATACATGTAGTTCTATCATCTTAATAAGGAAATTAATTTTACTATATCAGTAAATTGAAAGTGATCCTGGGACTATAAGTTCTATTCAGTAAATCAGTGTTATACGTGATATTTTCAATAAGATCAATACTACTGTACCTGTGTGTTTGAAGGACATCCTTTAGGCAATTTGCAGTCGTTGGTTTGTGACCTTACAGAACTAACAAGAAAGCAGGCGCACAGAACTATGCAAATACTCAATTTAGTCTTCATTTCTATTAAAGAAACATTTAATAAGTCCGCAAAGTAAAAAAGTTAACTGAAGTCCAGTGATGAAAAAGTCGCTAAGCATTTGCTTTTATGTTAAACGAAATCTTCAAAACGGAACAATGACAATCATCAAGTGAGTCATTTCCAATTAGTAAACAATCATTATTCTATATCTAGGATTCATACGCAAGTTCAAGCCTTACTACTTAGAAGGACTGTCGCATTAAAGAGCTCTGAGTAGAAAGTACTCGGACGTCCTCCTTATGTTATACTGTATGAAGAGATTACAAAAGGAGACACATGTTCACTGTCTTCTTAGTACTTCATATTACTGGTGAAGGTTTTCACGGAAATCGGATAGATGACGAATCTTCCTCGCCAAATCACAAAACATGATCGAAACGGATTAGTAATCTGTGATGATAAATGATGTTGAGTGCTCACAATCCTGTCCGTAACTATATATTTTACCAGTGAAAAGCCTGAGCGTGACCAAATTAGCGCTTTTGTAAGTTGGTAAGTTTTTGTATGTTGACTCTGAAATTTCAAAGCTAGGCTACATGGAAGGTAATATAAAGTAAGAGGACGGCCAAGTAGGCACCAAGTCGCCCATATCAGCAATCTGTATTTCAAGTGGTCAGCGGCTGGTATAAATGTCACCTCACGCTGCTAAGCAAATTAGTACTTTAAAGAAATGTTTAGTACTTCTTTATGGCTTCTTTAACCCTGTCATAATGCTCCAACTGGAGCAAGTACAGTATTTATAGACAGATAAATAGTACTGTAGTACTTTAAAGAACCCTATGGTGCTTTGGTACGCCATGGTACTATAAAGTTTGGTGACATTCCATCCTCTGGTTCATTAGAAGAAGCCGTTTAACGTGTGCTTTTTTTTCTTCCAATTTTTGTTACAGCGGCCCCTGTGTACACTGGACCAGAATCATTTCCTGCATTTGAAAGGGGATCATGAATTGATGATGCAGAGCATCTTTTGTGTCATTCCATCTTTTTACTTATATCAGTTTTGTATAACAATTAGAAAATAACAAAATGGATTTTTAGCTCGACTTTTCGAAGAATAAGGAGGGCTATTACACTCAGTTTTGCGTCGGTGCCGGCGTTGAAGCTTTGGGTAAAGTTTTGCATGCAAGGCGCTACCATTTACATATGTCAGCAACCACTTATAGGATTGATTTGAGACCTGCATTAAAGAGGTTCAGACTGTAAAGTACAATAACTCTTGTTCTAACTGAATTCTATTATGGCCCTTGTTTAACTTAGAAAATTTGGTAAATGATTTGCATGCAAAATACTATCATGCGCACATCACAGCAACCACTCACTGCGTTTGTTATTAACTGTTGGGTGTCAAACAATTAGGTTAGATAACTCCTGTCAAATTATAGCCCATGTTCGTTGAACTTGGATTCTTTTGTTAAAAGTGTGCATGCAAGCTGAATTTTGTTAAAGTTTTATGTGCAAGCTACTATCAGGCATATATCTAAGTTACCATTGCAGGAATAAAAAAAAACATTTTAAGAGTTTTCGGGGGTTTCCAACAATCAAGTTAGATTAATCTTGACTAAATTAATTACAAATTATGCGCCTCGTTGAAGTTAGAAAGTTTAGTTAAAGTTTTGCATGCAACGTTCTGATATACAACAAACTTCATTAAACACTTATGGGAAAAGTCGAGCATGCTGTTTCCCGGACAGCTCTTACTCGACAAAGTGCAACAGAACTAACGACATGGTGGTGTCCTGACATACGGGGATAAGATTAAGTTACTCCTAAGGTTTAGGGTTATGTGTCTACGATGGTCATTTACTCTATTTGCTTTGGAGCTAAGTGGTACTCGGGTGTCCGAAAAATAATAAAGGAAAAGGGACAGGGATGTCCTTCCGTCTGTCCATAAAGATTTAATTGACAACACTCTACAGGCTACAATTTCCCTTTGACTTTATGCAAACTTGGTCATAAGATTGTCTGCAACCTGTAGACGATTACCATTGTTTTTGATGTCAGTTGATCAAAGGTCAATGTTACAGTAACCGTTTCCGCTCAGTATCCCGAGATCTCTATAACTCACGAGTTCACACTTCATAAGGTGATTGGTCTTATCGAGTAAATGTTCCCTACTTTTTTGTGGTCAGTGGATCAAAGGTCAAGGTCAAAGTTATCTCCGGTAGCTTTTCATGGAGAATAATCTATATAGGTCACAGTTTTAGGTCAAACGTTTGAGTCTTTAAATTCATATTTGCTCCATATCTCCTTTATTCTGTGAAAGGTTTTGATGAACCTCAGGTAAAATGTGTGAACCATTTCAAGACGAAGAGCAGAACCTATGATCTCGGCATGTTGGGTCAAGGTCAATGTCAAGGCCACAACTGAATGTCAAAGGTTTGAATCTTTAATTTCCTTTCTATATCTCCTTTACGTTTTGAAGGATTTGCTTAAACTTTGGTCAACTGTTTTTATTATCAAGTTAGTATGCAGAACCCATGATCTGGCCATGCCTACTCAAGGTCAAGGATTCGAGTCTGTCTGCTCACAAAACACATCAATTACCTTAAACGTCACGAATTAAACTTGGTCGTACCCTAGATTAGTCAGTTCTTGTTTTAATCATATGAATATTGAAAATGCGAATTGCACAGCGATTATTACCTTACCTGGCACAAACTCTCTCACTGTCCGTCCGCATTCAGTTCCTTCTAACGACATCTCTGAAACCATTGCGCCAATGTCAATTAAACTTGGCAGGGATGTTCCTTGCATGAAGCTCTATCATTTTACACATTAATTAATTAATTAATTAATTAATTAATTAACTTATTCATTCATTCATTCATTCACGGTCGTTGCTGTAACTAATTAAGTCACATCTGTATAGAGATAATGAGTCAAGCTTCATGGGTCAACACGCAATTAGATCAAAATGAATAAATTAACTTTTAAGGAACGGATTGAAAAATAAGTTTTCTTGTCCATGTAAAACTATGTTCCATACTTAACCATCATCTTCTGATAGCACAGAAACAACCTCTATATCTTCACACCACATCCACGTGTCCGTTATATTTGAGATAAAATTATGGTCTGCAAGGGAGATAAATTCTATAATTGAGAAGGCTTATCAATATGATAAATGAAGAGTTTCCCCCCCTTGATGAATTCAGGTATGGTCTAGTATGACATAGGTAAGTAAGAGTCGGAGAAACATCAATAATGAGCTATTGACACAATCTATATTTGCATGTACTCTCAGGAACATCCGCATGTAATTATATTTAGAGGAAAATACTTTTCGGGCTTTAATTAAGTATGGCTTTGATAATTGCTTGGTCTGAAGCTTAGCAAGTTACTTACAAACTTCAGGTCTACATTAACGCCAAGTTGCTTTCAATAGTTTGTCTTTTTAACTCATTGCTTGAAAGAATGCTGATTATTCTGTTTATTAATCATTTGATATAAAACCATACATAACGCTCGAAATATAATTCAGCTGTATAAGGTTATACGCGGATGGAATAGTAAATAGTTAAAGTCACATTATGCGCATTTTTTTCTCAAGTAAAAATCCAGCTGAAAATGGTGTGTGTACAAAAGTGTAGAGGAAATAATAACTTTTAACCCAATACACCAAACTCTTCCCGCTACCAGTATGAAAAAATAACTAAAATATGCTTCCCTTCCACTGCCGAAATCTCTACCAACATCAACAACGACACATTCAACTATCATTTTATCAGTCCGATTTTTTTATATCTAAAGCACCAACTTCAAATACTAATGCGGCATAATCATTAATTTAACACATCGAAATGCACAGCAACCAGAAATTGCTTTTATAAAACTGTCACCAAAAATACACTTTGTGCAGTAATATGCGCATAATGTCACTTTAATACATGTATGTAACACGCATTTGCTTACACGAAAGTCACCCTTTCAGATCTACCAGAAAAAAACCCACTATCTCAAGCTGTTATAATATTTTCAAATTTATGATTATTATGTTGATATAAATTATACATGGGAGACGGTTCCTGATAACACTAAATACTATAAACCTTGTTGGACATCTTTTGTTTGGACATATAAACTTATGTTTTATAAAGATGCCTCTTAAAAATATTAAGGACCGAGATCTATCTCTGAAACGGTGTAACAGTAATATTGTAATATCAAAGAAAGAAGTACTAGCTAAATACGACGTGTCTTTTAATTTCAATTTTATGAAATGTTTAAAAAAAGAGATATCCCATGTATTAACATAATACCAGTTCAACACACTAACTAGACCCTGTATCCGCCCTGGACAGGGAGAAGATATCTTCAACACACTAACTAGACCCTGTATCCCCTCTGGACAGGGAGAAGATATCTTCAACACACTAACTAGACCATGTATCCGCTCTGGACAGGGAGAAGATATCTTCAACACACTAACTAGACCATGTATCCGCCCTGGACAGGGAGAAGATATCTTCAACACACTAACTAGACCATGTATCCGCTCTGGACAGGGAGAAGATATCTTCAACACACTAACTAGACCATGTATCCGCCCTGGACAGGGAGAAGATATCTTCAGCACACATACTCCAACACACTAACTAGACCCTGTATCCGCTCTGGACAGGTAGAAGATATCTTCAACACACTAACTAGACCCTGTATCCGCTCTGGACAGGGAGAAGATATCTTCAACACACTAACTAGACCCTGTATCCGCCCTGGACAGGGAGAAGATATCTTCAGCACACATACTCCAACACACTAACTAGACCATGGATCCGCTCTGGACAGGGAGAAGATATCTTCAGCACACATACTTTAACACACTAACTAGACCCTGTATCCGCTCTGGACAGGGAGAAGATATCTTCAGCACACATACTCCAACACACTAACTAGACCCTGTATCCGCTCTGGACAGGGAGAAGATATCTTCAGCACACATACTTCAACACACTAACTAGACCATGGATCCGCTCTGGACAGGGAGAAGAGATCTTCAGCACACATACTTCAACACACTAACTAGACCCTGTATCCGCTCTGGACAGGGAGAAGAGATCTTCAGCACACATACTTCAACACACTAACTAGACCCTGTATCCGCTCTGGACAGGGAGAAGATATCTTCAGCACACATACTCCAACACACTAACTAGACCCTGTATCCGCTCTGGACAGGGAGAAGATATCTTCAGCACACATACTCCAACACACTAACTAGACCCTGTATCCGCCCTGGACAGGAAGAAGATATCTTCAGCACACATACTTCAACACACTAACTAGACCCTGTATCCGCCCTGGACAGGGAGAAGATATCTTCAGCACACATACTTCAACACACTAACTAGACCCTGTATCTGCCCTGGACAGGGAGAAGATATCTTCAGCACACATACTCCAACACACTAACTAGACGCTGTATCCGCCCTGGACAGGGAGAAGAGATCTTCAGCACACATACTCCAACACACTACAACTAGACCCTGTATCCGCTCTGGACAGGGAGAAGATATCTTCAGCACACATACTTCAACACACTAACTAGACCCTGTATCCGCTCTGGACAGGGAGAAGATATCTTCATCACACATACTTCATCACACTAACTAGACCCTGTATCCGCTCTGGACAGGGAGAAGATATCTTCAGCACACATACTACAACACACTAACTTGACCCTGTATCCGCTCTGGGCAGGGAGAAGAGATCTTCAGCACACATACTTCAACACACTAACTAGACGCTGTATCCGCCCTGGAAAGGGAGAAGAGATCTTCAGCACACATACTCCAACACACTACAACTAGACCATGGATCCGCTCTGGGCAGGGCGAAGAGATCTTCAGCACACATACTCCAACACACTACAACTAGACCATGGATCCGCTCTGGACAGGGAGAAGATATCTTCAGCACACATACTCCAACACACTACAACTAGACCATGGATCCGCTCTGGGCCGGGAGAAGAGATCTTCAGCTCACATACTCCAACACACTAACTAGACCATGGATCCGCTCTGGACAGGGAGAAGAGATCTTCAGCCCACATACTCCGACACACTACAACTAGACCATGTATCCGCTCTGGGCCGGGAGAAGAGATCTTCAGCACACATACTCCAACACACTACAACTAGACCATGGATCCGCTCTGGACAGAGAGAAGAGATCTTCAGCACACATACTCCAACAAACTACAACTAGACCATGTATCCGCTCTGGGCAGGGAGAAGATATCTTCAGCCCACATACTCCGACACACTACAACTAGACCATGGATCCGCTCTGGACAGGGAGAAGAGATCTTCAGCCCACATACTCCGACACACTACAACTAGACCATGGATCCGCTCTGGACAGGGAGAAGAGATCTTCAGCCCACATACTCCGACACACTACAACTAGACCATGTATCCGCTCTGGGCAGGGAGAAGAGATCTTCAGCACACATACTCCGACACACTACAACTAGACCATGGATCCGCTCTGGTCCGGGAGAAGAGATCTTCAGCACACATACTCCAACACACTACAACTAGACCATGGATCCGCTCTTGGCAGGGAGAAGAGATCTTCAGCACACATACTCCAACACACTACAACTAGACCATGGATCCGCTCTGGGCAAAGAGAAGAGATCTTCAGCACACATACTCCAACACACTACAACTAGACCATGTATCCGCTCTGGGCCGGGAGAAGAGATCTTCAGCTCACATACTCCAACACACTAACTAGACCATGGATCCGCTCTGGACAGGTAGAAGAGATCTTCAGCACACATACTCCAACACACTACAACTAGACCATGGATCCGCTCTGGGCAGGGAGAAGAGATCTTCAGCACACATCCTCCAACACACTACAACTAGACCATGGATCCGCTCTGGACAAGGAAACGATATCTTCAGCACACATCCTCCAACACACTACAACTAGACCATGGATCCGCTCTGGACAGAGAGAAGAGATCTTCAGCACACATACTCCGACACACTACAACTAGATCATGTATCCGCTCTGGGCAGGGAGAAGATATCTTCAGCACACATACTCCGACACACTACAACTAGATCATGTATCCGCTCTTGGCAGGGAGAAGAGATCTTCAGCACACATACACCAACACACTACAACTAGACCATGGATCCACTCTGGGCAGGGAGAAGAGATCTTCAGCACACATACTCCAACACACTACAACTAGACCATGTATCCGCTCTGGGCAGGGAGAAGAGATCTTCAGCACACATACTCTAACACACTACAACTAGATCATGTATCCGCTCTGGGCAGGGAGAAGAGATCTTCAGCACACATACTCCAACACACTACAACTAGACCATGTATCCGCTCTGGGCAGGGAGAAGAGATCTTCAGCTCACATACTCCAACACACTACAACTAGACCATGTATCCGCTCTAGGCAGGGAGAAGAGATCTTCAGCTCACATACTCCGACACACTACAACTAGACCATGTATCCGCTTTGGGCCGGGAGAAGAGATCTTCAGTACACATACTCCGACACACTACAACTAGATCATGTATCCGCTGTGGGCAGGGAGAAGAGATCTTCAGCACACATACTCCGACACACTACAACTAGATCATGTATCCGCTCTGGGCAGGGAGAAGAGATCTTCAGCACACATACTCCGACACACTACAACTAGATCATGTATCCGCTCTGGGCAGGGAGAAGAGATCTTCAGCACACATACTCCGACACACTACAACTAGATCATGTATCCGCTCTGGGCAGGGAGAAGAGATCTTCAGCACACATACTCCGACACACTACAACTAGACCATGTATCCGCTCTGGGCAGGGAGAAGAGATCTTCAGCACACATACTCCGACACACTACAACTAGATCATGTATCCGCTCTGGGCAGGGAGAAGAGATCTTCAGCACACATACTCCGACACACTACAACTAGATCATGTATCCGCTCTGGGCAGGGAGAAGAGATCTTCAGCACACATACTCCGACACACTACAACTAGATCATGTATCCGCTCTGGGCAGGGAGAAGAGATCTTCAGCACACATACACCAACACACTACAACTAGACCATGGATCCGCTCTGGGCAGGGAGAAGAGATCTTCAGCACACATACTCCAACACACTACAACTAGACCATGGATCCGCTCTGGGCAGGGAGAAGAGATCTTCAGTACACATACTCCAACACACTACAACTAGACCATGTATCCGCTCTGGGCAGGGAGAAGAGATCTTCAGCACACATACTCCAACACACTACAACTAGACCATGGATCCGCTCTGGGCAAGGAGAAGAGATCTTCAGCACACATACTGAAACACACTACAACTAGACCATGTATCCGCTCTGGGCAGGGAGAAGAGATCTTCAGCACACATACTCCAACACACTACAACTAGACCATGTATCCGCTCTGGGCAGGGAGAAGAGATCTTCAGCACACATACTCAAACACACTACAACTAGACCATGGATCCGCTCTGGGCAAGGAGAAGAGATCTTCAGCACACATACTCCAACACACTACAACTAGACCATGGATCCGCTCTGGACAAGGAGAAGAGATCTTCAGCACACATCCTCCAACACACTACAACTAGACCATGCATCCGCTCTGGACCGGGAGAAGAGATCTTCAGCACATATACTCCAACACACTACAACTAGACCATGGATCCGCTCTGGGCAGGGAGAAGAGATCTTCAGCACACATACTCCAACACACTACAACTAGACCATGGATCCGCTCTGGGCAGGGAGAAGAGATCTTCAGCACACATACTCAAACACACTACAACTAGACCATGTATCCGCTCTGGGCAAGGAGAAGAGATCTTCAGCACACATACTCCAACACATTACAACTAGACCATGTATCCGCTCTGGGCAGGGAGAAGAGATCTTCAGCACACATACTCCAACACACTACAACTAGACCATGTATCTGCTCTGGGCAGGGAGAAGAGATCTTCAGCACATATACTCCAACACACTACAACTAGACCATGGATCCGCTCTGGGCAAGGAGAAGAGATCTTCAGCACACATACTCAAACACACTACAACTAGACCATGTATCCGCTCTGGGCAAGGAGAAGAGATCTTCAGCACACATACTCCAACACACTACAACTAGACCATGGATCCGCTCTGGACAGGGAGAAGAGATCTTCAGCACACATACTCCAACACACTACAAATAGATCATGTATCCGCTCTGGGCCGGGAGAAGAGATCTTCAGCACACATACTCCAACACACTACAACTAGACCATGGATCCGGTCTGGGCAGGGAGAAGAGATCTTCAGCACACATACTCCAACACACTACAACTAGACCATGGATCCGCTCTGGGCCGGGAGAAGAGATCTTCAGCACATATACTCCAACACACTACAACTAGACCATGGATCCGCTCTGGGCAGGGAGAAGAGATCTTCAGCACACATACTCCAACACACTACAACTAGACCATGTATCCGCTCTGGGCAGGGAGAAGAGATCTTCAGCACACATACTCAAACACACTACAACTAGACCATGGATCCGCTCTGGGCAAGGAGAAGAGATCTTCAGCACACATACTCCAACACACTACAACTAGACCATGGATCCGCTCTGGACAAGGAGAAGAGATCTTCAGCACACATCCTCCAACACACTACAACTAGACCATGTATCCGCTCTGGACCGGGAGAAGAGATCTTCAGCACATATACTCCAACACACTACAACTAGACCATGGATCCGCTCTGGGCAGGGAGAAGAGATCTTCAGCACACATACTCCAACACACTACAACTAGACCATGGATCCGCTCTGGGCAGGGAGAAGAGATCTTCAGCACACATACTCAAACACACTACAACTAGACCATGTATCCGCTCTGGGCAGGGAGAAGAGATCTTCAGCACACATACTCCAACACATTACAACTAGACCATGTATCCGCTCTGGGCAGGGAGAAGAGATCTTCAGCACACATACTCCAACACACTACAACTAGACCATGTATCTGCTCTGGGCAGGGAGAAGAGATCTTCAGCACATATACTCCAACACACTACAACTAGACCATGGATCCGCTCTGGGGAAGGAGAAGAGATCTTCAGCACATATACTCAAACACACTACAACTAGACCATGTATCCGCTCTGGGCAAGGAGAAGATATCTTCAGCACACATACTCCAACACACTACAACTAGACCATGGATCCGCTCTGGACAGGGAGAAGAGATCTTCAGCACACATACTCCAACACACTACCACTAGATCATGTATCCGCTCTGGGCCGGGAGAAGAGATCTTCAGCACACATACTCCAACACACTACAACTAGACCATGGATCCGCTCTGGGCCGGGAGAAGAGATCTTCAGCACACATACTCCAACACACTACAACTAGACCATGGATCCGCTCTGGGCCGGGAGAAGAGATCTTCAGCACAAATACTCCAACACACTACAACTAGACCATGGATCCGCTCTGGGCAAGGAGAAGATATCTTCAGCACACCCCAACTCCAACATGCTCCAAAAAGCACACACTAACACACGACTAGGCCATGGATCCGCTCTGGACAGGGAGAAGATATCTTCAGCACACATACTCCAACACACTACGACTAGGCCATGTATCCGCTCTGGACAGAGAGAAGAGATCTTCAGCACACATACTCCAACACACTACACACTAGACCATGTATCCGCTCTGGACAGGGAGAAGAGATCTTCAGCACACATACTCCAACACACTACAACTAGACCATGGATCCGCTCTGGACAGGGAGAACAGATCTTCAGCACACATACTCCAACAAACTACAACTAGACCATGGATCCGCTCTGGACCGGGAGAAGAGATCTTCAGCACACATACTCCAACACACTACAACTAGACCATGGATCCGCTCTGGACAGGGAGAAGAGATCTTCAGCACACATACTCCAACACACTACAACTAGACCATGGATCCGCTCTGGACAGGGAGAAGATATCTTCAGCACACATACTTCAACACACTACAACTAGACCATGGATCCGCTCTGGGCCGGGAGAAGAGATCTTCAGCACACATACTCCAACACACTACAACTAGACCATGGATCCGCTCTGGACTGGGAGAAGAGATCTTCAGCACACATACTCCAACACACTACAACTAGACCATGGATCCGCTCTGGGCCGGGAGAAGAGATCTTCAGCACACATACTCCAACACACTACAACTAGACCATGGATCCGCTCTGGACTGGGAGAAGAGATCTTCAGCACACATACTCCAACACACTACAACTAGACCATGTATCCGCTCTGGGCCGGGAGAAGATATCTTCAGCACACATACTCCAACACACTACAACTAGTCCATGGATCCGCTCTGGGCCGGGAGAAGATATCTTCAGCACACATACTCCAACACACTACAACTAGACCATGGATCCGCTCTGGACTGGGAGAAGATATCTTCAGCACACATACTCAAACACACTACAACTAGACCATGGATCCGTTCTGGACAGAGAGAAGAGATCTTCAGCACACATACTCCAACACACTACAACTAGACCATGTATCCGCTCTGGGCAGGGAGAAGAGATCTTCAGCACACATACTCCAACACACTACAACTAGACCATGGATCCGCTCTGGACAGGGAGAACAGATCTTCAGCACACATACTCCAACAAACTACAACTAGACCATGGATCCGCTCTGGACCGGGAGAAGAGATCTTCAGCACACATACTCCAACACACTACAACTAGACCATGGATCCGCTCTGGACAGGGAGAAGAGATCTTCAGCACACATACTCCAACACACTACAACTAGTCCATGGATCCGCTCTGGACAGGGAGAAGATATCTTCAGCACACATACTTCAACACACTACAACTAGACCATGGATCCGCTCTGGGCCGGGAGAAGAGATCTTCAGCACACATACTCCAACACACTACAACTAGACCATGGATCCGCTCTGGACTGGGAGAAGAGATCTTCAGCACACATACTCCAACACACTACAACTAGACCATGGATCCGCTCTGGGCCGGGAGAAGAGATCTTCAGCACACATACTCCAACACACTACAACTAGACCATGGATCCGCTCTGGACTGGGAGAAGAGATCTTCAGCACACATACTCCAACACACTACAACTAGACCATGTATCCGCTCTGGGCCGGGAGAAGATATCTTCAGCACACATACTCCAACACACTACAACTAGACCATGGATCCGCTCTGGACTGGGAGAAGATATCTTCAGCACACCTACTCAAACACACTACAACTAGACCATGGATCCGCTCTGGACAGGGAGAAGAGATCTTCAGCACACATGCTCCAACACACTACAACTAGACCATGGATCCGCTCTGGATAGGGAGAAGAGATCTTCAGCACACATACTCCAACACATTACAACTAGACCATGGATCCGCTCTGGACAGGGAGAAGAGATCTTCAGCACACATACTCCAACACACTACAACTAGTCCATGGATCCGCTCTGGGCCGGGAGAAGATATCTTCAGCACACATACTCCAACACACTACAACTAGACCATGGATCCGCTCTGGACTGGGAGAAGATATCTTCAGCACACATACTCAAACACACTACAACTAGACCATGGATCCGCTCTGGACCGGGAGAAGAGATCTTCAGCACACATACTCCAACACACTACAACTAGTCCATGGATCCGCTCTGGACAGGGAGAAGATATCTTCAGCACACATACTTCAACACACTACAACTAGACCATGGATCCGCTCTGGACAGGGAGAAGAGATCTTCAGCACACATACTCCAACACACTAACTAGACCATGGATCCGCCCTAGACAGGGAGAAGAGATCTTCAGCACACATACTCCAACACATTACAACTAGACCATGGATCCGCCCTGGACCGGGAGAAGAGATCTTCAGCACACATACTCCAACACACTAACTAGACCATGGATCCGCTCTGGACAGGGATAAGAGATCTTCAGCACACATACTCCAACACACTAACTAGACCATGGATCCGCTCTGGACAGGGAGAAGAGATCTTCAGCACACATACTCCAACACACTAACTAGACCATGGATCCGCTCTGGACAGGGAGAAGAGATCTTCAGCACACAAACTCAACCAGTTCTGCTTAGTGAAGCTGCATGTGAAAATAATTTACATTTTAATATTTGTTTGCGATAGCTACAATCAGTATAACCTCGGACAATTCACAGTAACAAACTGTAACGATCCGAACCATTGTGTAGTAAGTGTATTAGACTATCAAGTTCAGTCGTTACGGTGAATTGATTTGCACAATCCAAGATGTAGCTATAATTTGCCCTCTAAGCAAGAGATTAGCCAGCAGATAATAGTAATTAACATGTTTTGATAAAAGAGCACACTGTGTGCATCACTGTCACGTCAGCACTTTATCAAAGTTGACAGAAGTACCGGCTTGGCCTTAAACGTAATTGCGTGGGGGAGGGGGAGGGAGCGGAGGGGGGGGGAAGAGAAGAGGGCATTCCTGCGATTGAGATGAACTATTTTGAATTATAAAGCCAGTCTAGAAAGACGCGGCAATATATACATGTATTAATGACCTTTTTCATTAGCCAATTTCTCAATTCAAAAAGTGTGATATTTACATTCCAATGGCGATTGAAAATTTACCAGCGAGCTGCGGTAAACAAAATTTTGGTTACAGTCATGTGATAAGCTGACGTGGGTAGTAATATACGATACCCAGTTAAGTGCTGCAAGTAAGAGTATACATATATGCACTTCAAAGGCAATACACTGAGACGTGACAAGGCATATGTTATTTCTCGGGTTTATATAATCTAACCGTGTAACATCTTCTCAATTCGTTTTGGACTTGACTTAAAAGTAATTTAGGTTTAATTTTGAGGATTATCTGTTTTTAGGTGTAACATATCTATATGGAAAACCAAGCTGCACTGCCAGTTCATCACTACAGCAGCAAAACCGATACCATTAGATCTACCACTCAGCTGTTCGGTAAAGGTTCGAGATCTAAAATGAAAACGCGAGTTCTTTACGGGACCATAGTAATTCTTGTTATTGCCGTTGTTGCTATGGCTATTGCCCTGGCTTTGATATCGACCGACAACCAAGAGAAAAGCAAAGATGACAAGGTAACGTCATCAGGACAAACAGAGGATGCTAATTCTTACTGGCCGGTGCCAGATTGCTCATACGCTGTAACTAATTTGGAGAAAGCTAACTGTGTTCTAGACAGCTATCCGTTAGTTGACGGGTAAGTTTCATTATTATTTTTCATTATTATTATTATTATTATTATTATTATTATTATTATTATAAGAATTTTTATTATGATTATTGTTATTATTCATCGTCATCATTGCTCCTATCCTTCGTAAGAAACTGCCAACATGTCACATGAAGAGACATGGTCTGTAGCAGGTTTCGAACTCATGACCCTCAATCTATGAGAGGTTACACCGATTTCAAGTCCTCGACCAAGGAGGCAGAACCAGCGGTATTGACCCCTCTCCTCCATTTTCATTTGAACTGCCATCTTTCTCACATAGTCAGACTGGTCATAGCAGGGTTGGAACTCGTGACCCCGAAACAGGAGAGTGAATCTAACCACCCGACCACGGAAGCAAACTTAAAGAAAACATTTGATAAATATTGTGTAAATATCATCGCTGTTTAATATGCTGTGACCATGAAACTGTGTATGATGTGCATTTTGTTATGAGATTTTTTGTGCAAATGTATAATGTTGCATTTAAAATGAAATTTGACAGCGTAGCTTGCTGTTCAAATCGATTAAATTTAGTTAAGTGTAAGGCTGCAAATTGTTGCGACATACAACGAAGCTTGCACTAGTTATCCACTTTTAAGAAGCCTCCCCTCCCCCAACCCCTTCGGCTCGGTTTTACATTAAAGAACAGATTCCATGCAGCAATTGTATACAGACGAGATACCCATGCACTCTTTAACAAGAACTCGCTGCACGTATATATCTTTTCGCTTCAGTTGAATGGGACAATTAGGAAGCGGCCATTGAATTTTACGCACCTTTCTACTTTCATATGTACCACGCAACAACACGGGGAGCGGATCAGTGGTCCAGTGGTAACGCGCTGTACTTGTAATCCAGGGATCGCAGGTTCGATCCCCCCCTCCCCCACTAATATAACTAATATATGGTCTTTCAGATAAAACCTAAAACCGAGGTCCGATGTATCGGTGCTGTACACCGGCCATGTTAAAGAACCAGGGGTGTCTCTGGAACAGGACGCATTCTGTATCTTTCACTATTATAACTAAACTCTTATGGGACGTTGGTCATATAGATTATCAGGTACCAACGACAAAACTCTAAAATACATACATGTTACGCACTTATCTACTTCCGTATGTACCACGCGACAACACGACGACAACACGCAAAAAAAGATGCGAAACAACGACAAATATAATGTGCCATGTTGTCGCATTGCGCATATTTTTGTCTTTTACCTTCTTAAACGGGGCACCAGCACGAGAAAACGTCAACAGTAACTATTTTGGCGGGGTCGCGAGAACGATACAGCGACAAAATAAATCTATGGACAGGTCGAAAGGTCGCAATGTGACAGTCAGCCCGGTTAGCTCAATAGGTAGAGCACGAGACTTGTAATCTCAGGGTTGTTGGTTCGATTCCCGGGGCTGACCAACTAAAATTACTAACAGTCTTTCGGATGAGACTTAAACCGAGGTCCCATGTATGGGTGCTATATACCTGGCTTGATAAAGAACCAGGGTGACTCTGGGATTGGGACGCTTTCTGTATCTTGCACTATCCTCCGAAACCTAAAATAACTAACCTCTTAATTATGGGAAACCGGTACCAACGATAAAACCCTCAAATATACGTTCGCCATGTGACAACGCGTGTGACGGAACGACGAACCATTTCTATCGTTGTTTTATAACGCTACCTTCCGGTGATTCGCAAACATGCGAGCGGAACAGTGGGCCAGTGGTTACAGACCATTTTAACTTTCAAAAGTATTAAAGAAAATAAAGACATAATAAATGACATCAAAGCTAAAACAGAAGCCACTTAGAGCTTATACTAATGTTAAAAATGAAAACAAGACAGGAAAAGCCGCAGACTCAGTGCTCACATGAAGCTAACACAGTAGACCCTTTTTTAGAGTATGTTTTACAAATAAAATGATAAAGATGCCACTTGAAAAGCCCTATCTGTTTAATGATATTTATTCTTCCTTATTTATCTGTTAAGTATTTTGAAAATGACATTTATATTTTATGTAAATCAACAAGAATACGAGCAAGTCAGTGCAACTTTACTGTTGTTCCCGTTCGGTTGATGGGTAATAAAAATGTACATTCACTACATACGAAATGGATTATCATAGCCTATACAAGGTAAGTGTCATATATAAGCTTGTGTAAATAAACTAGTCAGTTGTTGTTTAGTTGCACCTTCTGACTGAATAATTTATAGAGATTTAGAAGTACAAATGTGTTTAATGTATGGTACGTGTTTTTTCAGCCACAATGATCTACCGTATCGTTACCGCATGTTTGCAAATGCGTCAGTCTACAGTGTGGATTTGAAAGGAAATCTAAAGGATGTTTGGAATGCAACTTTATCTCATACTGATATTCCTCGTCTGCGAAAAGGAAAATTAGGAGCACAGGTTTGATACAATGGCCATATATCTTTGTGAAGTATTTGTCACCTTATTACAACAAACAGTAGTAAAACCGAGTCAGTATCAAATACTTTAACGATCTTAAGAGTTCTATAATCGATTAAACAAAACCAGACTTACATTTACCCTTTTTACAATTTTGACAATAGGCTTAATTACCTTTTTCTACAATAGACTTAGTTACCTTTTCTACAATAGGCTTAGTTACCTTTACTTTTTTTTCTACAATAGGCTTAGTTACTTTTTTTTCTACAATAGACTTAGTTACCTTTTCTACAATAGGCTTAGTTACCTTTACTTTTTTTTCTACAATAGACTTAGTTACTTTTTTTTTCTACAATAGACTTAGTTACATTTTCTACAATAGGCTTAGTTACCTTTACTTTTTTTTCTACAATAGACTTAGTTACTTTTTTTTTCTACAATAGACTTAGTTACATTTTCTACAATAGGCTTAGTTACCTTTACTTTTTTTTCTACAATAGACTTAGTTCCATTTTTCTGCAAAAGGCTTAGTTACCTTTACTTTTTTTCTACAATAGACTTAGTTCCCTTTTTCTGCAATAGGCTTAGTTACCTTTTTTTCTACAATATGCTTTGTTCCCTTTTTCTGCAATAGGCTTAGTTACCTTTTTTCTACAATAGACTTAGTTCCCTTTTTCTGCAATAGGCTTAGTTACCTTTTTCTGCAAAAGGCTTAATTACTTTTTTTCTACAATAGACTTAGTTCCCTTTTTCTTCAAAAGGCTTAGTTACCTTTTTTCTACAATAGACTTAGTTCCCTTTTTCTGCAAAAGGCTTAGTTACCTTTTTTTCTACAATATACTTAGTTCCCTTTTTCTGCAAAAGGCTTAGTTAATTTTTTTCTACAATAGACTTAGTTCCCTTTTCTGCAATAGGCTTAGTTACCTTTTTTATACAATATACTTAGTTCCCTTTTTCTGCAATAGGCTTAGTTCCCTTTTTCTGTTATAGACTTAGTTCCCTTTTTCTGCAAAAGGCTTAGTTACATTTTTTCTACAATAGACTTAGTTCCCTTTTTCTGCAAAAGGCTTAGTTACTTTTTTCTGCAATAGGCTTAGTTCCCTTTTCCTGCAATAGACTTAGTTCCCTTTTTCTGCAATAGGCTTAGTTACCTTTTTTCTACAATATACTTAGTTCCCGTTTCCTGCAATAGGCTTAGTTCCCTTTTTCTGCAATAGGCTTAGTTACCTTTTTTCTACAATAGACTTAGTTCCCTTTTTTTGCAAAAGGCTTAGCTACCTTTTTTCTACAGTAGACTTAGTTCCCTTTTTCTACAATAGACTTAGTTCCCTTTTTCCACAATAGACTTAGTTCCCTTTTTCTGCAATATGCTTAGTTAACTTTCTTTTTACAATAGACTTAGTTACTTTTTTCTACAACAGGCTTAGCCGGGACAGTATTTGTAAACACACATAGTTTCGAAGGACGGTGAATTTATACAATGTATTCATATAAAGAGTATGACGGGGCTCTCTCATCCGTGACGAAATGTAGCGACTGTTGAGAAATTTGAAACATACGCTGTAATATTATTACACTGTACTGAGGTCATTAAACATGCATACACAAACGTTTCAGTTTTGGGCATGTTACGTTCCTTGTGGTTCACAGTATAAAGATGCAATCAGGCTGTCCTTGGAGCAACTGGACGTTATCAAGAAATACGTCACAAGGTACCCGGAAACGTTTCAGTATGTGACCACTGCGCAAGGTGAGTGTTTCAGTTGCGTTTATATACAATGTATAAGAAAAGTAACGATTGAATTTCGCAGTAGTATACTTTCAATCACGAGCAAATCTCCACTTCAGATGAGCCCCATTTTGCAGTTATTAGTAGGCGGTTAAACCAAATGTCCCAGCTTCTTGCAAATTCCTTGCTGGCATACTTAGGCTCATTTAGGCTATTTCATGAACCAGACTCTTCGTCCTGAAACAATAGCGGGCTTCTAAACCATCAGCTAAGGTTGTGGTCTTCTTCCTGGAGATCGAGAGTTTTAAGGACCACACCCCTCATCGTCCGTCTGGGCCATGGCAGTCACAGTCCCGTTCCTGGCGCGACCAAGTGTCTGCTTCGCGACGTGCACGTCACGAGGGACTGGAAGCAAAACGTAAGTATGCTCCATGTCAACAGGGTTGTATCTAATTCGATTAGTCGGATCATCTCGGCTATTTTCGACAGAATAAAGTGTCCTTAAAGGTGATACATTTTGTACATGTGTATTCGCGCGCGTACGACTGCGGCGAAGCTGACCATATGCATAGCTGCATTTGGTGGTAAAATGGGTGAAAACAAATGCATGTTTTCTTAAAACATGCATGCGACGATATAGAATCAGGAACATAGTACTGGATATTCTATGTTTTTGCTTTTAGAAGTGTAAGTTCATGTGCGACATTGTTTAGCTTTTCCAGTTGACGATTCGGAACTTCAAACACAGAGAAAACTCTAAATGCTGCACATTGCCGCATTTGTCGGACTTTTATTTGACCCTTACTCTGAAGACTTATTTCATGGATATGTCCATTATTCAATTTGGACAAAACCATTATTCTTTGCAAGGGGATAATTACTGAAAATTTACCGTCTAAACATAAGAGTGTAGACCATGATCAGAATACGTGGAAGCTAAGACAGATCATGATCTACACTGCTCGCAAAGACAATAATATTTCGATGAAGCAGGGATATTATTGTTAGTTCAAAAGTTCATGTTTTCCAGGTATACTTGAAGCGTTCAAAGCCGGTAAAGTTGGAAGCATGGTTGGTCTGGAAGGAGGCCACTCTATCGACAGTAGTCTCGGAACGCTGCGAATGTTTTACGATCTTGGTGTACGGTACATGACCGTGACACATAGCTGTAATACACCATGGTTAGTAAATTATATCACCTAAATAAAATATTACTGAAATTTATAGGTAGTATATTCATCCGCCAAATCAAACATTTCACCTTGATAGACATTCATATTCAAATACAATTACGCAACCTTGAAAAAGGTATCTGCTTACTTTTATGATATGCAAACATTTATATATTTGCTATAGTCTGCGCAAGATAAAAGAAAAGACAAAATGTATACATTTAAAGTTCCGAATGATCATCATATATTAGAGCTGTAAAATTGTCTGGTGGTGTGTAACTTGTGACTGTAAAATTAAGTCGGCTTTATTTCTTCGGCAAGAATTCAGTTTACACTATGATTTAATTTATTGCCATTGTAGCGCAGAACTTACTACGCTCGATAATACGCATATATACATGTGCGGCACTATTTATTACGCAACGTAGATGGTTTAAGTGCGGACTGTGATCACATTTCGGGATGCTTCAGAGTATTTGTTCTGCGGTGATTTACTGCATATTTAGTGCACCTTCAAGTTATAACAGGCAGTGATTTATTAAACTTACTTTATCATAGCTAATGTTTTCAATTACCAACTGTCCGGGTTTCCTTCAAGTAAGACAGTAATTTATTTAGTCCATGCAGGCCTGGCCACTTCTTCTCTAAAACTTTCTGTGCTAAACATCGTATTTCTGAGCGCATTCAAGACAAAATAAGTGGTAAAGAGTTTACAGAAATAAAGTAGCTGGTACTGTTTGAATGGTCAACACTTACACAATTGACTATCAAGGCGGCGTAAGTCAATATTATAATGTTATTAATCAAATTTCATATTGGCTTTGTTATTTGTTCGAGGGTGGTCGTATTGGCCTAAGGCCGAAGGCCAATACGACTGCCCGAGGACAAGTAACAAGGCCAATATGAAATTACTTGATTAATGATAATTTTATTATTCAACTTTACAATATTGGCTAAAAAACGAGAATAAAGTGAATCTAATATGTTCATGATTTGTGGATAAGGGACCCCCCCCGGGGGGGGTACCCAAAGGCGAGGACGTATCTCAACAAGGGTGGGTTCCTATCCAGACTAATGGACATGGTAGATTTATTTTCTCACCGTTTTAATCGCATTTTCACACAAGTAAGAAGTAATAAGTGCAATACAGGGATGGGGATGAAAACGAAAATCAACTTTTCTCGAATTTCACTTTAAAATGCTATAGATGGATAGAAAATGGTTAACTTAGATGAATACCCACAACCCCTATGTTTTTTCAAAATAAAATTTTACAGTCATTTCGATTTTTATGTGACGTGTGGGATGACCATATGTGAGATAAGATTTTCCATCACTGCTAAAAATAGAGATTTTTCTGTCCGGTAAGTGAGAAATAAATGTTCTTGTAACAATAACAATTTTATTTGTATTTAACTAAGTGAAATAAGATATCAGCAGATGTCTAAAAAAGTCTGCATATCAACTGAAACAAAACAAAATGGCGTCGTTTAAAAATCTAACGGAAGTGACTTCTCCGTATTGGCCCTCTCTTTTAAACCAATCAGAATGCTTGAATTCCATATTGGCCCTGTTTCTCGTATTGGCCCTGCTTTTCTCATATTGGCTCAGTTATGCTTTGTATTAGCTCTACCTGTTTCATATCATGTGCGCAATTGATCTAATACAGTGTTAAATATAATACATCATATTGTTTTCATGCCATATGTTAAGCCTGATTGTAAATAAAAGTGTCTGTCTGTCTGTCTGTCTGTCTGTCTGTCTGTCTGTCTGTCGGTGTCTGTCTGTCTGTCTGTCTGTCTGTCTGTCTGTTGAATATGAAAGTCGTTTTATTATTCAACTATACAATATTACACACTGTGTTAGATCAATTGCTCACATGATATGAAATAGGTAGAGCTAATACAAAGCATAACTGAGTTAATATGAGAAAAGCAGGGCCAATATGAAAAACAGGGCCAATATGGAATTCAAGCATTCTGATTGGTTTAAAAGAGAGGGCCAATACGGAGAAGTCACTTCCGTTAGATTTTTAAACGACGCCATTTTGTTTTTAGACTCCTGCTGATATCTTATTTTACTAAGTTAAATACAAATAAAATTGTCATTGTTACAAGAACATTCATATTCTTGTTTTTTAGCCAATATTGTAAAGTTGAATAATAAAATTATCAGTAATCAAGTGATTTCATGTTTGCCTTGTTATTTATTCTCGGGCAGTCGTATTGGCCCTCGGACTTGGGCCAATACGACAATCCTCGAACAAATAACAAGGCCAATATGAAATCACTTGATTAATAACATAATTTATATTATGTACCTCTATAACGGGAAAAACGTCCTAGCGCCTACAAGTAAGCATAAGACGAACCACCAATCTATCACTACCATTCCTCCCGGGAACTACATTCCCCGATTTGTTTTCGGCGTTAACTGAATAAGCTAACTTTTGAACTACTTATGAATGCAATTTGTATACAACCCTGGTCTCTTGTTAAAATAGACTGCCATTTAAGATAAGTACCTTGCTGTATACAGTATTCTTGAAAAAGACTCTATCAATGGCTGCAGGACTGAATCGAGCAGGAATATCCGGCTCGGGTATCTTCTTGGACTCAACGCCGTTTTATCTTCTTTTTTTTAAAGCCACTACAATTCTGCAAAGTAAAAATAAAATTGAACTAACCAATAATCTGTTCAGTAAAAGAAATTCATATTTATTTTGTTTTTCGTCGGTGGTTTATTGAAATATATCGGTGGATTATATAATCCGATGAACTCACTGTCCACTCAATAAAAATTATCAAAATCTGTTACCCGGATTAACGTCAAAAAGTATACCGAGCGTAATGAATGCCGGAAACCATATGACTTAAATTGGCGTCATATTTGCGATTCTTTCTGATGACATTTCCCACGAGTTTTGACATTTTATTATAATAATCTCAACAAAAGTAGAGTTTGAGAAATAAAATAAACAGAAAAAATGTTGGTATTGATGTAGTATCACGATAACTTCACTTAGGAAAATATCACTTTTGGTGCCCACTCGGTGAAATGATAACGTGATATTACACCAAACTGTGACTAACAATTATGCTCTATACGTCTACTGAAAGTCCGGTCTTTTTCTGTTTTTCGGGAGTGATCTACAACACCGAGGAAGTTCATATTTGATTGCATCACTGTCCCTCTGCAAATTCAAATGAATGAAAGATTATACATTTAAGGGCAGATAACTGGATCGCAGACACACCCGACTACAACGTCACTGTCGATGGGGAGAAGCATGATGGACTGACAACATTCGGAGAAGTATGCTCACAACCAAACAGTTCATTTATTAATAAATACAGCTGATTTTAAATCGATTTTGATGTATTTGTTTTTTTTTAATTACATGCGTTACTTCACTTTGAATGGACACACATGTTATAAATTGTGACCTTCCACGGAAAGGCGCGCGGCCTCATATTATTTATTCAGCTAAATTAATAATCAGATGATACTAAAGTAAGCTTTGCAGGTTTGCATGTAGAATAACTGTGTCATACCTGATTCTTGAGGACCGAAATTCTTAGTTTTTATCCGGTAAGATTTATTTTTAGAAAGTGATACTGGAAATGAATCGACTGGGTATGCTCGTAGATCTTTCCCATGTTGCGAAGGAAACTATGATTGACGCACTCCGTATTTCTAAGGCACCCGTTATATACAGTCATTCGTCTGCTTTCACTCTTTGCAAGCACTTTCGGAACGTACAAGATGATGTCCTGAATATGACGGTATGTATATTCAGAAAAGTTACTACATTGCCAGAATTCATAAAACATTTTATCAGATAGTCCCCCTTGTTTATACCACTATAAACAATGACCTCAGAAAAATGCGAGGTTTCATGAAAATCAACATTTATTTACACAGATACTGGAAAATTATGATTTTGCAAGTCAGTAGGCAAAGTAACACTACAATGAGTTTATTGCATTTACAGTAACACAAACATTTAACGATTCAGAAAAAAGGTGAAAATCTGTTTGCACTGATTTTTATCAGATGAATTTGATTTAGGGTTGTATTATCAAATATTCTTTCAAATATTTAAGTAATGTAAGAGCAGGACAAACACAAGTCAGTCATATAATACTTACATACAGCCTTAACCTATGAAAAGTAAAACCAATATTTTTCATCATTGCGCCAGTCGCTATATCTCATTCTTATTCAACTGTCTTTCGAAATATTACTCAATCGATGCCATGAGTAAATTATTTAATATCATATCTTTTTATTGAACAATTATTAACAAGAGATGTTGGTAAAACAGGTATTCTCCTTGATGGTAGTCAATATGTTGTTTTGTAATAAAGGTCATTGTGACCTCGACCGCATAATCAATAGGAGTCATCTACTGGTCATGACCAACCTATCTACAAAGTTTGAGGACACTAGGCCAATGCATTCTCTAGATATTGATCGGCCAAGTATTTTCTCTTTAAGGTCACTGTGACCTTGACCTTTGACCTGGTGACCTCATAATCAAGAGGACACCTACTGGTTATGTGCAACCAACCTATAAGTTTGAGGACGCCAGGCAGATGCGTTCACTAGTATTGACCTCCTGACTCAAGAACGGTAAGGGTCATATACTGGTCATGATCAACCTACCTACAAAATATGAGGACACCGGGACCATGCGTTCTCTAGTTATTGATGAGACAAACTTTTTTTGTTGAAAGTCGGCGCGCATTTGACCTTTGACCTCAAAACCAAAAGGGGTCATCTACTTGTCACGACCAACCAACCTTACCAAGTTCGAGGACATTAGACCAAAGTGTTATCTAGTTATTAATTGGACAATATGTTTTTTGTTAAAATTCTCCGTAACCTTCACCTTTGACCTGCTGACCTCAAAATCGTAAGGGATCATCTACTGGTCATGCCTAACCTACGTACAAATGTTGAGGAAACATGACAAAGCGTCCTCTAGTTATTGACCGGGCAAGTATTTTACTGTTAAGGTCACTGTGATCTCGACCTTTGACCTGGTTACCTCAAAACTAATAGGGCATTTACTTGTAATGACTAACCAACCTACAAAGTTGGAGGAATATAGGCCAAATTATTCGGACAATGTGTGGTCTACCGACAGACGGACGCAACCCCGTACATTTTTACCCTTAGATGGTGTATTCCATTGTATACTTGGACGAATGGTTACCACTTAGCTCTTAAGCAAAGTAGATTAAATGACCAAAGACCACACCCTAATCCTAAACCTAAATGACCACAGAATGAACGAATCGTTGGGGCGGACGAACCGACCGACCGACATGTGCAAACCAATATACCCCTCCATCTTTGATCTTGCAGGTGATAGTTCGACCTATTATGGTGAACAACTGTTCCAAGTCTATTCAAAGTTCTTCAATACATAAGAAAGATAAACCCATGACCAAAAAGCTTGTGCCCATATTTTACTTTTAATCTCTTAAGTGTGACCTTGGCATTTGAGCTACGAACCAGAGTCAATGTCATTCAAAATCCTTCCATGCATGAAATTAAATCCTGTCTCATGTGTCAGCTTTTGACCATTGATATCTGAGTGTGACTTTGACCTTTGAGCTACAGACCTGTCTTGCGCGCAGCATGCCATACATTGTGATGAACAACTGTGCCAAGTCAGTTCAATATTCATTAATATGGGTCATCTATCTGTAGTGACCAACCAACTTACCAAGTTTAAGGAGCCTATGCCAAAACGTTCCTGAGCTATTGATCGGACAAGAGTGGGTCTACTGACCGACATGTGCAAACCGATAAACCCCTCGATCTTTGGTTGGCGCATAATAACTAGACGCCCACGTGCAACATGTCGAGCCGGGGTCTTGCAGATGACACACCATGCCATTATGGTGAACAGATATCAAGCCAATCAAAATATTATGATGTATGAGGAAGTTGCTGCTCGGGCAAGGTCTAATGTCCTCGTATTTTTACTTTTAAGCTCTAAGAGTGACCTTGACATTTGAGCATTTGACCTGGGTCTTTCGCGCTACACACCGTGCAATGTGTCAATTCAATTCAAAATCCTTTCACGCATGAAGTTAAAACCCGTACAAGGTCTCATTCATCAAGTTTTGACCTGTAATCACTGGGTGTAACCTCTTGCGTGCAACATGTCCTCCCATTTTGGTGAAAAGCTGTGCCAAGTCAATTCAAAACTCATCAATGCATGAGGAAGATACAGCCTGGACAGTATTTCGAATGTCCGCCTTATACTGTGAAGATCTAAGTGTGACATCAATTCAAAATCTCTTAAGTATGACCATGACTTTCGCACTACTGTCCTGGGTCTTGCAACCGACACGGCGTCCCATTATGGTAAACAATTGTGCCAAGCCAATTCAAATCCTCCAATGATTGACGTAACAGCCCGAACAATATCATCCGGATGGACGCACGCACAAAAATCGAACTGCTAAAGTGGCAACTGTGTCGAGTCACCGCCAGCGGGCTCGACAAAACTTTACCGGTGATATAAAAGGTTCACGTTAATACTATGTTTAATTGAGTAGGCTGTTGTACTGTACAGTAGAATCAGTAGAATACTAACATTTTATAAAAACGAATTTGAACAGAAACTCAATGGAGGTGTGGTAATGGTGAATTTCTACGACAAATACATCAACTGTCCACCAAGCGCCAAACCGGTTGCGACTCTATCGCAAGTTGCAGGTACGTCAGCTCCCTATACTAGAAAAATTAGCGCATAAAAAGATTTGACACACTCACATGCAATCAACAGTATTGTCGCATAAGCGACCAGCTTCACGTGGAAGGAAGGGCATTCACTACTATATTTATGGCATTTTTGTATTGTTTAGAGACTGGTAGCAATTCTATTTTTCTGCACGGAAATGTTTTTTTGTTTCGAAGTTTTAGAGTACTATTACCATGGGAACACCAGTTTGAAGCATTTCTTTTCTCTTATGTTGAAGAGGCTTATGTGGAAAAGCCATCATGTTGAAAGATCACGTTAAACATTTATCAAATATTATGTCGTTCTATTTCGAGAGGATAAATTATATGATGCTATCAGATAGTATTACTAATCTATAACTCATATGAATTAGTGTGTTTTGACGTTAATTGTAGTATGTGGCGTCATGTTTTAGAGTAAGAATACGTATTCCACACGTTTAACTTTATCTTTGCTGACCTTTTCACATGTTAATATTAAGATATTGTTTATTCAAAATATGCAAAAAAGTTGATATCTGAGTATTTTGATCGAATGCCCCACCAAATCTTTTCACACATAGACATGCTTTTCTCCTGCAAATCGGCATACCTACATACATGTATTGGTATATAGACCATACCTTTGACCTTTTTCTCAGTGGAGCTACAAAATCACTGTTTTGGACTTATGCTCTAAATGTTGAACAAAAACAGTGAGTTGATATCAACATGCCACCTTTCCTAGTCCACTTATTGGTTTAGTTCTGTTGATTGACCCCACTTCGAAAACATCATTTATTTAACTCTTTTTCATCTAAACTCCACAGAAAGAAGATCCCCTTTTCACATGTTTCTCTCTTTGTATTTCCCAAATTCAATGTTTGACTGCTTTATTGTTACAAACTTCTGAAGTGTTTGTTTTGATAGCGGTGACAATAAACTTACTGTTAGGAGTTTGGAGTTCTGCTAACGAAGCAATCACGGGCTGTTTGATTAAGGTGGATTTTATGAAATTCAGATGTGGTTATTAGCCAGTGAACCTAACAGGTTGCACTTATATATTTAATTACAGATCATATCGACTACATTAAAGATTTGATTGGAGTGGATTTTGTAGCGATCGGCGCGGACTATGACGGTGTTCCTTCGTGAGTACTCATTGTGAAACGAACCAGCGGTGGTGTAGAGGTTAAGGTGTATATCGCTCATCCCGGAGGTTAAGGGTTCGAGCCCCGCTGGAGTCACGACCGTACCTCCTCATATGACACCAGTACTGGTTTTTCCAGGAAGCGGACTCGAGAGTGACTCGATCAGCTGAAAGCTTTCTTCACAATCGAACTAGTATAGTATAAACTATAAACCATTCGTAGTTAGAGCAATTTGAGTTTGTTTGCCCCTGACCTATGTATTTTTGTGACATATATGTTAGATGTCCATTTACGTGTTTCATTACATCAGTTGCCATGATGTGGAATTGCATCTTACACCCTGGTAATTAATTTTGTATGTTTCAACTTTAAACATTGTAATATGTAATACATTGTAATGCATGTATATAGTTTATTCCGGTGTTTTTAGAGTTCCACAAGGACTGGAAGACGTTTCAACATACCCTGCTTTGTTTGCCGAGCTAATTCGAAGAGGTTGGGGAGAGGAAGACCTACAAAAACTGGCAGGCAAAAACCTTGTCCGAGCTTTCATGCAAGCCGAGAAGGTGTGTGTTTTAATAACAGCTTTAAATATTGTTAGGCTTTTAATTTCAAACTTCAAGTATTTAAGTGGGGCAAAAATTAAGCCTTTATATGCTAGTGCAATTACACTTATAAGTTCTTTATTTTTCCTAAGTATTTCAGTCCTGTGTTTGACTTCGATTCGTAAAAATATAAGAAATTTCCTTTTTGTTTTAATTTATATATTAGGAAGACGCATAAACATTGCTCAAAAGGTAATACTGTTTAAAACACATGTAAATTATTGGAAGATTATGCCTTCGAACCATAGGGTAACTATCATTCCCCGCCATATTGTGCGTTGCCGGGTATGTTTACACACACGACCGCCTTCTGGTACTTCAGTACTTTGATTTAGTGATGATATTCTTACTACTATTCAGGTCCGTGATGACATGTCCTACATGGACCCTTACGAAGATATTCTCCCAGAAAACGAAAGATGGCCGAAAAACCAGTGTAGGACAGACTTTTAGTGTCAAAACTTTAAATCAGGACATCATTAACAATAAATACAGAACATAGATACCAGCAGATTATAATGCAACGCCATTACATATACCAGTGATATTTTTTATAGTAAAGCTGTCTCTCGGACATTTTTCTTTTGGAAACATCTACAATACTTTTAAGTTTATCTGTCATGTGTCGTCTGAAGAAGCGCCGCAGGATTATTATGAAATTGTGCAAACGTTTTGAGCAAAATTGAACATGAGTATTCTTTTTTAATGAATCTACACTTCAGTCAGAATTCCTACATTTGATGTATAGGTACCTCTCACGAATTTGAACGAATCTAATCGTATATTTCAAAGTTTACATATTTCTCTTATGTTTTATTTTCATATCGTATACATGCAGCATAGATTCATCATTTTCAGATGGAAGATATGTTCCAGAATGCTTTTTATACATGTTGCTATATACTCATGTTATTTCTTTCATTACTTGAAATTCAAAGTTTTCAGCCCGGCGCTGCTCTGTTCGCTCTAGTTTTGTATAATTTATGCATGCCACCGCTGTGAAATACACACGTTCATAACAGTGCTCCGTGGCAGAATGAAATAGACACGGAATGTGAACCTGCGATTCCGACGATGGTATGCCTGTTTTTGGCGGCGAAACGAAAGGGTGTGATTTTTTTTCTTTGTAACATTTTGTGGAATCCAAAAAAAAATAATGACATTGCGCAAACCGTAGTAATTTTTACATTTAGCGTACACATATTTAAAATAGTTCAGACCTACGTTTTGTCGTAGACTACAGGCTCCGGAACAACTGGTCTTGAAAACTAAAAGAAATAAACATGATGCAGCATACACTTACAGTAACCTACTTACAACATTTTTGCCATTACGCGTTCAGAATAATGTAAAACATTCCATGATAAAATACCTCTATACCAAACAAAGGCTGTAGTATAAGACTTGCTTTGTAGAGAAGGATGCAGCAATAATAGTTCATGGTTTTCGGATAATTATAACTAACTTTCAGCTCGCAAAACAACGTGACAAGGTTGACAAAGTAATATTTATATAACTGCATGTCGGTGGTGTTATTCCGCTACCGATTTCCGGCGGTTAGCTAATACTGTGGTAATTGTTTAAGGTTCCCCAGAAAATTTTGAAATTTAAATAATGATTTTTAATATAATTATGTTTAAAACTATTCTCTTGTATATTACGATAGTGTTGTCGTACTTTTTACATGTTATTAAACAGATTTTATATCAATTGTTGTTGTGTGAGTTTGGATCCTACATAATTACTTATGATAATAAGAGTGCGTATGTGTCTGATATGTTTTTGTCAACGTTTTGTGTTTTCATCTAGAAAGACTGACGCACTGCTTTTTGCCATACACGGATTGGCGTGTACGAGGCTTTCATGCACAGGGCTGTTATACAGAGTTGTCATGCACGGAATTATCATGCACGGGGATTGTCATACACGGTGTTGTCATGTACAGGGTTTTCCTACACGGAGTTGTCACGCACTGAGTTGTCATGAACGGAGTTGTCGTGCACGGGTGTTGCCATGCACGGAATTGTCATTCACTGGGGTTGTCACGCACGAAAATGACCTGCACGGGGTTGTCCTGTACGGAGTTGCCTTGCACGGAGTTGCCTTGCACATATTTGCAGTTTCATGTACAAACTATAACTGCAAGTTTTGCGTAAAAATATACATGTAGATCATATTGCTATAAACGTCTTAGTGATGGGAATAATAAAGTGTTTAGAGCTTTGAGGTTGTTTGATATCTAAACTCATCAGAAGTCTGGTTAAAGTCTAAATAAGAGAGCAGGTTAGCATAGCGATGCGAAAAGTAACATAAAGAGGTCTAATCGTGTTTCAGTATGATAAGGGGCCATGCAATATACAACTGCTATGATTTATCGCTGGTAAGCAGATTGCACGGATATCACTTCGTAGTCCAGTGGTTAGAGTCGCTATCGTGAAGTCATTGTAACCTCTCATTGATGGACGGTCATGTATTCGAGCACTCTTACACACCATGTATCTTATGTGAGAAAGTTGGCAGTTTCTTACAGAGCATAGGGTTGTAGTATTAGTTCTTCCCGGGAGCGATGATTAGGCAATCTGTCCGCCTGTAAAATGACCGAATCACGATTACTACATGGGTGTTCAGTAGAACACTTGTGTCGCCCTCTTACACTTTGTCAGAATAACCAATAATTTTGTGTCAAAATCTAAGTAAAAAAATAACTCTGTCAACTATGACCTTGATCTACAAAGACCCTTTTGTCATAAGCAATACAACTTGAAGTTTTGATGAAGAAATCTTAAGAAATAGCTAAGTTATAGCCAACATCTAAGTACAAAAAGGGGCATAACAAAAATGACCTTGACCTACACAATTTGTCCCTTTTGTCATACGCAATAGAATTTTAAATTTTGAAGAAGATATCTTAAGAAATTGTAAAGTTAAAGCCAACGTTAAGATTTTGTGACGGACTGACGGACATACTAACCAAACGGACTTAGTGAGATTATCCCTTTGATCTTTCTTTGATCTTTTTTAACCCCACAATAGAATGACTTAATCCCACAATACCGTTTTAAACCCCATAATGACGGAATGAACTGAAACAACCTCACAATGGTAAGTTGTACTCAAACCCTAACCCCATAATGTCTACTGGGCATGTACGGCCAGACGGACGGACGGACATAGCGATCCCTGTGAAACGCCTTTTCTCTGAAAGGGCGACACAAAAATTGGCGTTAAACACATACAACAACGAAAACACGAAAGGGGTCTCAAATTCCTAGGACTTCAGTACCTACTGTTATAAAACTAGGACAAACAGTAAGAGAATATTTTCAGAATTGTTGGGCCTAGAATGTAATCTGTGCAGTTTGCCCGATGTAATTTAAGTTCTACACGCGTCTTTTCCCGCGACGTCAACGACGTAGATGAACGGAAACGGAAGTAACTTCAAAACAACAAAAGCTGAGTAACGTCGAACTGAACTCAGTGTTCTCTGCTTTGATGACAACAGCAACATAATGTAGACTTTTGGCTTGGTATGATAGATTTACGAAATCGAGAGAACAACGAATTGAAACAGGGGGGCGAGTTCTCTTCAGGGGAAAATCTTGACACGATAAGAGCCTTTTGGAAATTAGTCGTCAGCTTCCTGGATCGGCTAAGAAATGGTATCCTCACAACTTTCATATCTCATCCCAATTTTCTGTACATTTACGTGGATTGTGATCACTGTTTTCATGTAGATGTTGCTATGGAAACGCCAAATTTACTCCAACCTACAACTTCGAGGTGTTTGAAAACTTCAACCAGTGGCAAATGCTCTGTCAGGAGTGTTAAGAAACGTGCTACACATAGGAAAAACGATGTTGATTTACATAATGAAATCTACGGAGAACTACAAAATCTTAACTTGTTAGATACCAACGAAAACAAAATGGAAGAAACAGCGATATTGGCGAACAAAATGGACGTTAGTTCAATCTGCAGAAGTAGTGATATTAAAGAAAATGCGACAACTCAGTTTGAAGAACGTCTTTTAAGAATGAGCCGTATAACGCCATCAGAATTTACCTCTTCTTTTAATAAATTTGTCCGACAGAATGGGCGCGATTTCTCGAAAACTGACTTGGCATGGTGGTTCGATAAATTTACGAAGTTCATTTATTTGAAAGAGGTGTTCCACGGAGCACCAACACATTTGAGAGAACAGTTGATATTTCGGTCAATACAAAGCAAAAGGGATTCAATCATGCAGCGGTTGTATACACTACGGGAGACACATCAGCTTCATCTTACATTTGAGGATTTCTATGAACTTCTGAAGGAACAAAGTCTCAATCTAGTTCGGAAAATTATAAAGGGCCGGCAGTGTTGTGGGGACTCGAACGAAACAAAAGTGAGTGGATTGTCAAACGAAAATAAACTGTTGGCGGAAACTTCTGAGAAAGAATGTGAACAGGTACAGAACGAAAACAAGGTCACCATTGACTTGACTCTACCACTTTGCACATCAAGTGAGGTCCGCGCTGAAACCATTGACATAGAACAGGAAGACATACATAAAAAAGAAAAAGCAAAAGACCCTCGAATTCAGACGATATCCAAACGCCGAACCAAAGGACAAAAGAAGAAGAAAACACCAAAGACGCCAATTTGTGCGCAAGAAAAAGAAACCAAGTTGCATAAACCAGAATTACAAAATCCTTTTAATGCTCGAGGTAATAATAACCCCGTCAACACTAAACCCTTGCCGACAAGAGACCAAAGCAAGTGTTTAAATTCCACAATCTATATAACAAGGAGCGGTCTTGTTCAGGTTTCACAATATTTGGAAACAAATCCTACATTCAAAAAGATGAGTGGAACAAGCTACAGGCAGGAGAGAACTATCAATTTTTATGTTGATCCTTTAGATGAAAAAGACCCATTGCCACCAAATGTTGAAGTAAAACCTATGCCGCCTGGAGGATTGGACGAAATTCTTCGTAATGTACCACCGATGACTACAAACTTTGCGGAATTAGACGAATATAAACGAATCACTTCTTTAGCGGAGAAAGAACTCCGACTAGCGCGAGAACAGAGTGAAAAATTAGACAACTCTGATGCCAAAACTCAAGACTCGGAAAACGTGCTCGAACCACAAGCTTCGACGCAAACTCATGAGACAAACGTTGTAAAAACACTCCCGAGGAATTTTAGAGTCGTCCCAAATTGTAAGTTTTTATATCAGTTTATCCTGTTTGATTAAAACCCTTATAGTAAGGTTAATCATCGTATCAGCATATTTACTTAGCACTCTGATCAAAACAATCCACATTTACCCGACATGACTTGAGAAAATAACAACCTTATGAGTTTAAATAATAGTATTACCATGTTCTTAGCAAACCTTATTCTAAAGGCATAATTATAAAACTGCTTGGTAGCGATTTTAATGAATGATTAATCATAACCAAACAGAAACACAAAAAATGCGAAAATTTGCATTTGAATAAGGTCAGCTTTTTTAAAGATGATATTAAAGTTGCTTGAACGGTTCCGGTAATTTTAATAAATTTATGAAGTTTATCGTGACTATTTTGTTTATTACGATTGCGAAACAAGTTCTTACAGCTTAGATTAATAACTCTCGAGAATCTTGCTTAATAAGTACAATACTGTAATGACACTGTTGGGAATCGATCCCCGAGACCTTTCGATCGAGAGCGAACGCGCTAGGATCCACAGCGCCGAGGAAAGCTATTTTATTAGCTAAATTGTGTGTTACTCTACTTGTAGGCGAACCATTTTCCATTACTACGATGCCACGTCATAATGAACATGTTTAATTAATTTTGCACGGCATAATTATATTAATATGTTCACATACATATATATAAGCAATGCGGTTGACATAATAAATATGCATACCTGATAACATGCTGATAAAAGGGTATTATTTCAGATCCCACTCAAAATCCGCTACCCTTTTCACCACTGCTCGGGGCTGGAACCTGTCAGCAGTTTGGCAAAAGTTTGGAAAAACCTGACCATTGTATTTCTAAGACGCCTAACTCATCTGTACCAGAAAAGGTTAACTCATCTGCACCGGACAAACATCTATCAAAGGTTACTGAGCAACCGCTGAAAACTAATACTGACACTGCAGAAAAGAAAGAAGGCGATATAGCAGGTAAGTCTGAGATTGACGATATTCATTCTTTACATTTTCACTACGGCAAATTGTCCCGGTGAAAATAATTACAAAGCTGGCGCCTCTGTCTTTAGTTTAGCTGCAGTTTTTCTGTGGACGAACAAAATGATTGTATTGTAACGAAAAAGAAGAGAAAAATATTTGTGATAACCATTCCACAGTTTCTAAAGGGAATTTCCTTGTTCAAACTACAGTTACAAGAACAATCTTTTTAATTAATTTCAGGAAAACCAGTGAATATTCTTTTTGCTACTGTTTCACAGTAAAAATGCACCACTCAGGTCTCAATTTAATCTTTTTTTATCATTTCAAAATACATGTATCTCACATTTTTCTCTTTTTCATATTAAAGTACGTAAACATGACATATTCCAGTCTTCTTCAATTCAAAAATTGTTATCGAAGTGCTGCGTCGAAAATGGATGCCTCTCTTTCAGGCTGTGTAGCTTTCCCTATTATTTTTTTTAATTATCCCCCTTTATGTTATATACTTGAATTTGTGCGAAACATTCCGACAATATGTAAAGAATTGAGTTGTTTATACAGCGGTAGAGTAATTTACATAAAAGTAGATAACTAAAAATAGGACCAGCTAGTGTCAGTATGGTTCTCAGTCACTGCACGTCCTCTAAATGGTGAATGAAAAATAATATGCTAATTTTTATGTTTATATGTTTTGAGTTATGCTCCGACTGACAGGCATTTTACATATGGGAGTCACAATTTTCAGAATATGGAACGCCTTTCTTTCCAATTCTTGATAGAAAATAAATAGATCTATTGGACGTCATTCCCGTCCTGCAAATAGCTTTTCCTGAATAGATATAAAAAAAACATTTTACAAATTAACGATATTTTGTTTTGTTTTGTTATAATTGGAATGTTTTGGTTGACTTGTTATTTATTGATTATTTGTGGATTTTCTCCTGTAGTAGCACACGCTTTTAAATCAGTCAAAAGTTACAAAATATGGAAAGCCATTCTGTCGTACAATAAATTAAGAAAATGAATGGTTGTATGAGACTACATTTCCGTCGTGCGATAAACTTTTCCTGAAAAGATAGAAATGGCATTTGTACAAGTAAAGGATATTTTGTTTTGATACAACAACTACATGTACTAAGAGTTTTGACCGTTTGTTGCCGTTTATCTATTTAGATATAAGGCTAGAGGTTATAGAAAAGAAAGACACCGTAAAACATGTTTTCTTGGGGTTTGTTTGTAGGTTATCGAACTTGTATGCGAAATATTTCCCGGAACGAGCTGATTTGGCGAGAACAGCGTGCGTGCGATTTTTTCCTGTAACTTGAAACAACGAGTTCTCAGTAATATGTCAATGTAAAAATCAAATGAAATGCTAACCACAATGTTAAGACTTTGGTTCTGTTTAAGGGATTGTGAAGGAGCATGGCGGTCTTAACAAAGAACCAGGCTATAAAATGCGTAGATTCGTACCGCTGAAACGTAAAATGAAGGATCAGTCGGAGGTATCTACCACAGGAAGTCATTCAAAAGAAACGTCCGAGAGTCAGTTGAAAGAAATAGCGCCAGATGTACCCAGTAGTGACCGAACGGAAGAGCAACTACACTTCAGTCAACTAGCGCCCCTCAACTTCATTGACACAGACATCGTAAACGAGGCTAGCAATGAAAAACAGGAACCAGTGTATTTAGAAACGAACACTACAATAGATTATAGTCGTCTTGTGGTAGAACCTAGTCATGGGGACCGACCAAACAAAAAGAAATTACAGGCCGAAATCAAAGAGAAAATCAAGACAAAGGGAGAAGCTAATAAACATTTGAAAGGTAAACAAGACAGAACTGCATATTATTTTGATGAAATTAATGCGGAATTCGCTGATGTTGACGAAGTTGATACCGAAGAGGAGGGTAACCAGGATAAGTCAAATGCAGAGCATACAGAAGAAGTTTCAGCAACACAAATAATCGTCAGTGCCACAGATCAGCCGCAGGTTCAAGATGACAGAGAGTTTATGATGGTTCCAGAAGAAATTAGGCGATTAAACGTAAGTATCCACGCATTGTTATGTTATGTATTCCACTGATTGCACCTTTGTTCCATCAATTGGTACTGCATACCTTGATTCTTTAATGGGATCTTCCGACTTCCAATTAGGGCAAGTCTGTTTCTTTAAATAGGGGTGTTATACAGAATTGTGACCCAAAAGGTACACAACTTGAGTTCTGATCAGACTAGATTGCATGTGCGTAGCTGTTTGAAACTTTATATATATGTTAATACACACTAGGCTCAAATGGGTTAATATTTGATTGTCGTAACTTTAATATAACTGGCAAACGAACTGACACTGATAGAAACACACCTGCACGAATCAGTCACCTGCTTCTAGTGGCCAGTTAAATATTATTCCTGGAGCAGTTTTCAGATAGATACATTTCAAATATCTTATACTTATCATAAACATTTAATCCTGATTGGCCAATAGCGATAACGTGCCGGATCCGCAAAAGTAAATGAAGACCTAGAAAACAACGTGTCGGCCTGATCGAGTTTCAAGACGTCTTTTCTGTTATATATTCGCATATTTTTACTAATGTTTTTTACTAGGTATACGATATAAGAATTTTAGACTAAAATTGAGGTCAATACGTACTATAGTAGCTTTGAGTTTCGTTCATTAACTTTTTTAACAGGTCTGATATATTGACCTCGGAATTAGTCTGTAATTGTATAATATTGACAATATTTCAGGACCCAAGACTCAAGGAGATAGAAGACAAGTATTCTCTAGCCAGTAATAACGCTAAGGACAAAAAGAAAAGGAAGGACAAAAAGATCAAAACTAAAAAGAATGTACCTCTTAAATTTGTGACTGATTTTCATGTTTGAGATGAACAAACTGTTTCAATAAATCGGTGCACAGTACTCGTCTGAGTTTTTAAGTAGTGTTTTTATCCAGAACACGACCTTTAAAATTTATTTCTATGCTGATTGTGATATCCGTGGGTTCGTGAACCAGATTGATGGACAATTGCAGTCTGACCGTTATGTGACGACCTGAGTGCAATATCCGAAACATTTTCCCATAATGTCTATAATACCGTATGTGTTTTGGAAATGTTCAGATCGCTAAATCAGTCAGCGGGAACTTGGCTGTATGTGAAGTTTGGAAATGTTCAGATCGATAAATCCGTCAGCGGGAACTCGGCTGTTGAGTTCCCGCAAAACAGTAACCCGAGGTGGCGAATATTTCCATGTTTCTTGCATACCGTCTTTTACTTTAAAGTCGATTTCTAAGTGCAAACTTATAAAATGATGCATTATCATATAAAAACAAACGATATTCAGACGTTGTGTTCGGGAAAAGTAAAACCTTTTTAGCTTAGACTAATTTTATCCATATTCAATAGTAGATCTATATGATATTTGTTTTGACGTGGTATCTCGCCAAGACTGACTTCAGACGAGCCGTTATCCGGCGATATTAGATGGAGGCGTATGTCCATAAACCAACTGAAAATTGTACTACCCTTCCTTGATCTGCTGTCCGTTAGCACGCACCGTACCTCAGGTTAGCTAAATGGCGTCGGAAATTAGAACATGAATTATTAGTACTATTCTTAACGAACGTAAACGTGCATCAAATGTATTTGACGTAGGGTATGCCTACAAGGTAGTGACATTTCAAATGTATATTACCTACCTGGCTCATTATTATCAGGACAGACGGCCGGACAAAGCGGCAGCTGTACCATTTGAGGGAAACGGTATCGGCATATGAATCTTAAAGTAGATCTATATAAAACATGATGAGATGTGATTAAAGTAAGGATATAACAAATACAAAAACGTTACACCCCATTACCATTTTATTGTAAATTAATGCAATTGATACAATTTATACTTAATCTACATTCTAATTCTATACAAAATAAGAGACCTATATCGCTCACCTGCGTTTCAAGTTTCAACTCCGAAACACATTCAATCCCACTGCAGTCATAGTTTGAAGGGAAAATTTCATTTGAAAACATAGTGTGACGAGTATGCAATTGATTTCTGACAAGCATTTTAAAGATTTCTATACGTACGTATGGGACAATTGTGCGACCCCAAAATGCTGGTTTCAGGAGAGAAAAAAAAACTGGTCCCACCCTTTGGCAACCATACTTCAGTACAATTCTTTAGACAGTTTCGCTGAAGTTTTCAATATGTTTCAAGGTTAAGCCTTTAGAAAAAAAATGGACTGACCATTGATGACCCTGTTAAAGAAACACTGTACACTGCTATAAACCAAATACCGTAAGTTTTTGGGCAATAGGGTTTTTAAAGTTTTTTCCCCTTTGAGCTTCCATGCCGGAGTTCTGTATTATAGGTTATTGAACTTGTATGGTGAAATATTACTTGGAACGAGTTGATTTGGCGGGAACAACGAGCTTGCGAGTTGTTCCCGCCAAATCAACGAGTTTCAAGTAATATTTCACCATACAAGTTCAATAACCTTTTTATTATATCTTTTCATATTGAATATGAACAAAATGACATTCTGTTAGCAAAAAACAATAAATGAATCTTGAAATTTCTCAGACAACTAGCGTACTATTTCACCATGTACTTTTCTTTTTGCGTATTAATAGACTCGATTCAATATTGTTGTTTATACGTGACGTCATTTATTAGGAGAAACGTTGACGCCAATTGTACGGTAAGAAATTTCAGTTGCCGTCCGCCATCTTGTTTTGAAAAACGGAAGACTTTTCCTACGGATGCAGGTTTGTACTTTGAAATGTGAATACGTCACTTGATGTACGTTCCTAAAAATGTTTTTTCTTTCTTATGACTACATGCAAAACATCATTCCTTTTGTTTATCATACTTGGCTGAACTACGTACCAGTAACTTTCGTAACCAGAACTGGTATTGCGTGCCCTAAAAATTCGAACCTTTTTAAAAACGAAACTCTTTTACGTCTTTTGAAATGATTAAAGTGTCTTTTTTTTTTCAGACCGTAGCTTATTTAATTGTAAAAACTGTCGAACTTCGACAAGAAACCTCATTAAAACGATGTTTGCAAACAAAAAAATAGTTCGTACAGCTTATCGCTAGGACCGCCCTCCCTTGCCACGTTCAGTATCATTCCTTACCAACGGCAGTACCGTAGAATACGAACGAACCTCAAGGCAAAGGACGGCAAGAGATAATTAAATAAATGGAATTATTTGTCATGCAATTTTTGATAACTATCATCAAGTGGTTTCAGAGATTCGGCTAGAACAAAATGGTTAACACGCAAACGGAAGGACAGCGGACTGTGAGCGGACACAAGCTCAATGCCCACTCTGAGCATATTATACTCAGGCGAGCTAAATCTACGAAATTTTATACAAAATGATAATACAAAATACAAAATCAATAAGTGGTACAACGTAATATAAAAGCTACAACAAACCTATATGACAACAAAAATGCCAAGATGGCCCGTTATCGCTCACCTGGGTATCGTTGGCCATTATACAAAGTCACAACAGGGTCGCAGTAAACGACGTACAAGCAAATCGATTATTTAATTTTCATGTCTATGTAAAGGCTACATATTGTTTAAATGGAGACAAACTACAATTCAGTGAAAAAGGTGCCAAAAAATAACACTGAAACAAGTTTACAAATCTTCCATTATTTCATGACTGTATCTTCACAATACAAGAAAGAAGGTCAAAAGGTCCTAGTCAATATAATGAATGTTAACTATTGAAATTTGTTTTTAAAACTGTACACGTAGCCCTTTTGTGTCTGTGGCTTCAAAACCAAGGAAGTAGATCAACAGGTCAAGATTGAAACAAGTTTGCAATACTGTACATCGTCCAAATTTCATTTCAAAAACAGAAGGGCGGAGCAAATTTTGATCACAAGGGAATTATTAGAACAGTCATGGGAGACGATCACTAAACAATGCAACAAACCAAATATCTATGATCTAGACCTCTCAATTGTGGTGTCGTCGACTTTCAAAATCAAAGCGCTGTGAGCGCTGAAGGCCTGGGGGCTATAGGTTAACTCCCCGAAAAACAACTTTTCACCTACGTGTTCTGCGTTGAATCTTACCTAAAGCGCGGGTCGAAATGTGCAGAGGACGAAATTCAATATATGACACAGAATGAATGATTCACAAATATATGGGTGACAGGGAAGTTTGTTTTTTATGATACGTTATCATACGTTAAATGAAAAATAATCACATAGTCAACTTATAAAATGTTTAAGCCAGTACAAATAATTCGATCTGCGCTTTGTACACTTCAAGCGATATGATCTGATGATGTGGATCGAAAATTATTGTGTACCAATGACAAGACCTTGAAACAGAAATAAACAAAGCAATACCAGCAATGAAATATAAATACAGTACTGTACAAGTGTATAACGAGAAAACCAAAAATGATTCTGGGTTACTTGTAGTTGTAACCAGTGAAACCGTTCACTGGGCCTCGACATGCAGCGTCCTCGATAAATGGCGGGTGATTTGATCACGTTAGTTCCTTCTCGGGAATGTATGTAAATTATATCTTTTTTTAGAGACATTTATTTTTAGGTAAATATATATGTTATCGTTCGTAAATAACAAAGTTGTCAATGAAATAACATCGGAAATTTGAAAATCAAACTACAAACTCTTATATCGAGCTTCGTACGTTTTCGTAAATTTCCGTAAATATCCGTACTTTTCCGTGATATGCATATGATTATCTTCCGTAATCAGCTAACAGCGCATTAATTTCTAAAAAGAAAAAAAAGTGTAATGCGCCCGTAAGCTATATACCTTCCTGCGTCGTTTGAAGTTTTATGTACTTTTTTATTTGTAACATGTTCTTATCATATGCGGCTTCAAACAGAAGATTGATCTGGTCTGTCTTGCACTACTTTCGCATAGCGCATGTTTACAGTTGTTATTCGCACATAGCACGGCTAAAATTCTTGCAGGGTTTGAAATGTGGTATACTAACTTAGGCCTTGGGGACTTTCAGTCCCCAGGCCAAAAATTGTATACAAGTCTATGTAAAGTAATCATCCCCGGACAAGACAAGAAGATTTTCAAAGTATTTCAAAATATAAGACTATATTAAACAAGTAAACACTGGATCGGGGCAAATTTCGACCTAATGGGAATAAATTTGACACACTGATTAAAGACAAACTAGATGATGCAACATACTAAATATCTAAGATTCAAAACCTTATAGTATTGAACGAGAAGAATTTGAAATTATATTCTTACAAATGTCTATATAAAACAAGTGACCCCTTGGGCAGGGCTACTTTTGACCCTAGTTGCAAGCTTAAAACCAACTGCAGAGAGAACCAATACCAATTATTACCCACCAAATAGCTTAGCTATAGGCGGGATCGCAATATCAGACAAGAGGATATGTTAAGCTTTACTATACAATTTATATTTCTACGTAAAACATACGACCCCGGGTAGGGCCAATTTCAACCCCAGTCGTATGATCTGAACAACTTTGATTGACGTTCACTAAACAGTGCCACATACTTAATATCTAAGCTATTGGCCTTTTCCCTATACGTTACCATAGCAACTAGAGTTCCGCATCGAATTGAATTCTTGGAACAACATACAAGAAACATTCCTGCCAAGTTTCATCAACAATGGCAAAGAACGGTTTCAGAAAAAATGTCGTTAGAAGGAAATGGTGAACGGACGTACGACGGACGTTGAGTGGTCCCAGTAGTTGTGTCAAATTAGCTAAAAAGTGAAAATATACAAATTGTTCAAAATTGCACTGGCCGGGCCGATACAACCTGTTGTTCAAGGACCCTAACCATATAGTAACTTACTAAAACCTATTACCTACGTTTTTTTATTCCATATTTCACATATTGCTGACCAAAAAGTTCTTTAAAAGCTACTCGCTCTCAGTTACCGTTGAAAACTTTTATTATTTTTTAAATTGACACTTATACATAAATATAAAATTAAAGGCTTGAATCAAAATACAAGCAAAACTCTAGGTAGTAATTTGCAGAAATCTACTTGCAACGCTTTTGAATTGGGTAGCGTATTATTTGAAATTTAGAGAATTACGTGACAGGAATTTATACTGGAGCCTTTTTATATGACTATATGCTCTAAAATACGTTATTTACATTATTTACATACAGTTTGAAGAACTTTATTTTTTTTAACCAAAATCTGAGAGCGAGAAGCTTTAAACAACTCTTCGGCATGCCATTTACAGTGTAAAAATTAAAAGCCGGAAAATCACAATACGAAGAATCACAGTAAGAAGAATAAGTCTACAGCTAAAGTTGGAGACAAAACACTACACTATGCCACACAACATAATTGAGTATTATCTATTTACAGCTTAACATGTGTCAGTGGTCAATTAGTGCAAATACATGATGGGGATGAAAAAATGTAAATCAACTTTTTCTCGAATTTTACTTTAAAACTGCTACAGATGGATAGAAAATGATCTAACTAAGAAAATGAATACCAACAACCCTATGTTATTTCAAAAATAACAATTTTACAGCCATTTTTCGATTTTTATGTCTGCTTACAATTAACGTAAAAATAGTCCGGCAGCGATTTGAGATAAACGATGTGAGATAAGTTTTTCTCACATGGGTTAATGCGCGGAAATATGTATCCCATAGGTGAGAAAACGTATAGTATAACAATTCACGACGTCGTAACGTCAGTGCAGTTATTTACCCTACTGGGTTAGCAACTGCTTTGTACAGCATCACTTGTGGATAGCTAGATCATTCTATACAGTTGAGGTTAATATAAATACTAGCACTCAATAAAATGCTGACGAAAAATGTGCACAAATGCTGTTTTATGTATAACAAGGCACATAGGACAGAATCTAACAATTTCAGTTTAGCATTTACCTTTAACCGAAGAAAAATTGAGCTATCCCCGAGTGTACTGGAGCATATGCATCAACAAGACAATAATTCTGAGAGAGTCATAACAAGATGATTCCATTCCCAGTAATATTTTGTCTATGGATGTATAAAACACACATGACTAAACTATCACGCATATCGCATTTATCCAGGGGGAAGAGTCAGTACTTTCACCTCTACTGTTATGAATCAGTAATTTACTTGCATTTGATTTTAACTTCTATAAATTTACTCATGTATTTAGTATCGTTTGCTTCTCTGGTCATCGCTAGATCTATTTCTTTTCAAAATGCTCATTTTATCTCATTGTATCTTGACTGTATGTGATAAGAGAGCTAATAACGACTGCCATGAAAGCATCGTTCAATTTCCAAAGCAGAAAATGAATTGTGATTTTTTTATTGATAAAATCGTCAAGTTGTGTTTAAAAGTACTTCACCTTCATTGTAAACAATAAGTAAAATGTCTGTTTTACCTATAACAACATTATTAAACTTAACTTTACATCCCATTACAAGAGAGTTATTCAACAAACAACGTTAAGAGAACTATATATCTTTCATTAGTTGAAGTCTCTAAAACAACCATGGCCCTATATTGCCCAGGCTTCATGGCATCCCTTTGATTGAGTCCAACGTTACTGGTATGTCACATTTTCAAGGACTTTTCCATTTTACTACTGGAGACAATCAGTGCATCATTATCTGATATCAAGTCTGGTATTTCTTATAAGTAATGTTTTAAAAAATTGCGTTCTCTTTACATACATGTACATGTTTGAGAAATAACCAAACACTCTATAACGCAAGACGTATCTAGATCAAGTATGACAAACAAACACGTACCAGTCTTTCCTAAGGAGATTTTCAATGTTTTCATTCTATTATATACTAACAGCGAAAGAAGTCATGATTTTCGTCAATTCCGGGTCACCATGACCTTTACCTTTGACCTCTATTGATCTAAATAAACAATAGGGGTTATCTACTGGTCATGACCAACCTCCAGATCAAGTTTAAAGATGTTCTCCGTTTATCCTCCAGCAACCATTCTACAATTTCGGGTCACCGTGACCTCTACCTTTGACTTCTATTGATCTAAAAAAACAATAGGGGTCATCTAATGGTCATGACCAACCTCAACATTAAGTTTCAAGATCCTACACCCAAGTGTTCTGAAGTTATCATGCATAAACTATTTTACTATAGTTTACACATCAAGTTTCAAGATCATAGGCCCAACCGCCCAAGCCTTCTTCAGGTATCATCCGGAAACCAGTTGGTAGACGTAAAGACCGACCGACATACTGACCGACCAAAATCTGCAAATCAATATACCCCTTTTCTTTGAAGTGGGTATAAAAATAACCCCTGGCAATATAAAATTTGTTGCCTCAAATAAAACAGATATTTTAACTTATCTTGTGTCAAAACATTTTAGGCAGTGGCTAGAGTTACGGTAGCCTCAGAGTCTTGAGTTACAGAAGTTCCGTATCTCGAAAATTCTATAAGGATTATCTACAATAATGGAAGTTTATAAAGGCATATGTATGTTGCTTTAATATATACATCAGTATGTATTAAACACTTAGATATATTATACATGCCTTTATAAACTTCATAGGATTTCCTAGAGATGCCAACTTTAGTAACACTAGACTCCGAGGCTAAAGTTACGGTATGATAACTCTAGCCACTGCCATATTCTATATATAGTCTTCTGTTCCCTCCGTCTGGATGTTTTTGGAATGAAGTTCCAACATTGGTGTAGCAAAGGCGTTTCCATCTTTACATGAAAATACAAAAAAAACTAGAGCTATCACTAAATATGATTAATACCCCCAAAAGACTGCTTTATAAACTGAGGAAGTTTGTAGTAACAGAATACCTTGCAAACAAACTAAAGAGAGATATTGTTCTTGGCAATAACTCTGTAATTTTTCAAGATAAAGTCATGGTTCTTGTACACTGCACTTTCTCTCAATGTACTTGACCATTGTATGAAGTCGTATTAAATTCCAACTAGTAGTTATCGAATTATGCTCCGGACAAGTAAAAGTAACAAAGGGCAATAACTCTGTAATGAGTAAAGATAGAGTTACTGTTCTTTTGCACTGCACTTCCTCTCATTGTGCTTGACTATTGTATGAAGTTGTATTGAATTCCAACCAGTAGTTTTCGAATAATGCTCCGGACAAGGAAAAGGAACAAAGGGCAATAACTCTGTAATTAGTCAAGATGGAGTTATGGTTCTTGTGCACTGCACTTCCTCTCATTGTGCTAGAATATTGTATGAAGTTTTATTGAATTCCAACTAGTAGTTTACGAATTATGCTCTGGACAAGGAAAAGTAACAAAGGGCAATAACTCTGTAATGAGTAAAGATAGAGTTACTGTTCTTTTGCACTGCACTTCCTCTCATTGTGCTTGACTATTGTATGAAGTTGTATTGAATTCCAACCAGTAGTTTTCGAATAATGCTCCGGACAAGGAAAAGGAACAAAGGGCAATAACTCTGTAATGAGTCAAGACAGAGTCATGGTTCTTGTGCACTGCACTTTCTCTGGTTGTGCTTGATCATTGTATGAAATTGTATTAAATTCTAACTAGTAGTTTTCAAGTTATGCTCCGGACAAGGAAAAGTAACAAAGGGCAATAACTCAGTAAATACTCAAGATAGAGTTATGGTTCTTGTACACTGCACTTCCTCTGATTGTGCTTGATCATTGTATGAAATTGTATTGAATTCCAATTAGTACTTTTCAAGTTATGCTCCGGACAAGGAAAAGTAACAAAGGGCAATAACTCTGTAATAAGTCAAGATGGAGTTATGGTTCTTGTGCACTGCACTTCCTCTGAATGTGCTTGACCATTGTATGAGGTTGTATTGAATTCCAACCAGTAGTTTTTAAGTTATGCTCCGGACAAGGAAAAGTAACAAAGGGCAATAACTCTGTAATTAGTCAAGATGGAGTTATGGTTCTTGTGCACTGCACTTCCTCTCAATGTGTTTGACCATTGTATGAAGTAATATTGAATTCCAACTAGTAGTTTTCAAGTTATGCTCCGGACAAGGAAAATGCAACAGACCGCCCGACCGACCGACCGACCGACCAACCGACCGACCGACCAACCACCGGGTGACTCCTATATACCCCCCTAAACTTCGTTTTGGGGGTATAATAAAACCATCAGTAAGATTTCTATCCAAGATACAGGAATATAAAGTGTTAGTTTTAGTCATAAACTCTATTAGTTTTAGTCGTAAACTATTAGTTTGAGTTGGCAATACAGGATATAAACTGTTAGTTTGAGTTGGTAATAAATGGACCCAATATGTAAACATGTAATTTGTTCTCTTTCTGACATTAACCTTGACCATTGACCTAAGAACCTTGGTCTTGCACACATGTCACACTACATTATGACGCTGAACATATGCAAGGAGAATCCATCATATGGTTTTCAATCTGTGGCCTAAGTTTGTTGAAAAATGCTACGGGCGGACACCGAACGACAAGCTCTTTCAGTGATTTTTTAAGTACTAATATATAATTGATAGGTTCTAGCACTTACTTGCTTCTAACTCCCTCACATTGGCAAAGTCAATGACAATTGGTCCCTGTCTTCCAAACTTGCTAGAAATCCTGGTACTATTTCCTTCTCCAAGCTCTACTGCAAGGTGCTCCCCTTGTTCATTGATAAATCTAGCTTGGCTTTCATCAACAGCACTCCTTTCTATGGTATCAGGTGATGGTAGGTCTAACTGTCCATCTACTAGAGGTGTATTTTCATCTTCCAAACCTGAGTGGGAATCACCTGTCTCCTCACCAGAGCTATTCTCTGACTGACTCTGAAATATAAAATAACCTATTTGTTAAACAGCTTGCATATACATGTATTAAAAACTTAAATAGTACTATATTTGACCAAATTGGCCAAACACTTTTAAATCTACATGCTGAAATTAAGCACTTGTTGATAAATAATATCATTATGAAAACATAAACAATACTCTTATTCTTACATACTGCTGCGTTTATCTTTTTTTAAAGATATATCTTTGGAAAAAGTTAAACGGCATTGAGTCCCATTGAAAAAAGCTGGTGAAAATTTGTTTTGAATCTACTCAAAAATTGAAAATACATTTTTTTGTAATGTATATTTCAATTTATGCATCTGTCAATAAGAAAATTACATCTATTTTATTTCTTACATGTTTTCAAAGCATCTACTATGTTTTCAGCATCATTCTTGACCAAAACTCAGTATTATCAAATTGAATTTAAAAGGAAATATAGATTTTACTCAGAGATTCAGAGTAACAGATACAATGTATTATCTATATCTTTCCAAAATTTAATCAAGTATTCTATGTATTGATAGTTTAAAATAAAATATCTACATGTATGTAAGTTATCTTTATACAATGTATACTAATATATTAGTTAAGAAACATTGCTTATGAAAACTGATGCCACAGTTTTTGCTTCAGTTTATGTCTGCCAGACCTAGCATCACATGACATCATGTAATGTCAGACAGACCTACCATCATATGACATCATGTTATGTCAGACAGACCTACCATCACATGACATCATGTTATGTCAGCCATACCTACCTTTCTCATAACATCATGTTATGTTAGACAGGCCTACCATCACATGACACCATGTTATGTCAGACAGGCCTACCATCACATGACATCATGTTATGTCAGACAGGCCTACCATCACATGACACCATGTTATGTCAGACAGGCCGTCCATCACATGACATCATGTTATGTCAGACAGGCCTACCATCACATGACATCATGTTATGTCAGCCAGAACTACCATCACATGACATCATGTTATGACAGCCAGACCTACCCTTCACATGACATCATGTTATGTCAGAAAGACCCACCTGTCACATGACATCATGTTATGTCAGCCAGACCTACCCTTCACATGACATCATGTTATGTCAGCCAGACCTACCCTTCACATGACATCATGTTATGTCAGACAGGCCTACCTGTCACATGACATCATGTTATGTCAGACAGGCCTACCATCACATGACATCATGTTATGTCAGCCAGACCTACCCATCACATAACATCATGTTATGTTAGACAGGCCTACCATCACATGACATCATGTTTTGTCAGCCAGGCCTGACCGTCATGTGACATATTTTGTTGTATCATTTTGAGAATAGTTTATTCACCTCAACAGTCTGCCCTTCAGTCTGATTATGGAGACTGTCTTCTGGGTCATTTTCACCTTGTTCAGCTATCGGCATCTTGTCCTTCAAATATAGTTGTGGTTTTTGCTTGCGCTTGCGATGGAATCTCCAACAAGTGAAGGCCACGATGATACTGATTACCAGCAGTATGACTGAGATTAAAATGAGCAGTATAACAAACCACTTCTGGTCCAGCAAGGCCATCACAGGGTAATGTTGGGCTTTGGGTGGTGGACGATACAGATCTGAAAGTGAAAACGCTGCATATCAAGTGCTCTAACTCTGCTATATTGTTTTAAAAAGTAAAAGTTAGCTATGCAGAGGGGTAAGTGTAAAGTGAGCACAAACTTGGTTTAGGTTAGAAAAATAAAAGCAAACTTTAGAAAATGGCAGATGACCTGTTTTTTAACGAGGTCAAGCGCATTAGTCGTTTTTTCAATATTTTCACCCAAATGGATAGATGTTGAGGCCAGAGATTGATTGTTTTACAAGAAATATATAGGAAATATATACCTGCATTTCACTGCAATCACGAATGTTTTCATACTCAAATATGTTTGTTTAAACAAAGTTTTGGCGACAAACTTTATTCTTTATGTTCAATACTTTTTAAAGACAAACTTGTCACACGTGCTTCACTTAGTATACTTCAAGAAAGAAATGACCTGTTCAAATGAATGGAATGACCTGAATATCTTTTAACACCGCATTTATACATGTATGTGATACTCCTTTGACCATACATACACCAGTGTTTGCTCTACCATAAAATATACTGCTGTACAACCATAGAATATACTGCTGTACAACCATAGAATATACTGCTGTACAACCATAGAATATACTGATGTACAACCATAGAATAATACTGATGTACAACCATAAAATATACTGATGTACAACCATAGAATATACTGATGTACAACCATAGAATATACTGATGTACAACCATAGAATATACTGATGTACAACCATAGAATATACTGATGTACATCCATAGAATATACTGCTGTACATCCATAGAATATACTGATGTACAACCATAGAATAATACTGATGTACAACCATAGAATATACTGATGTACAACCATAGAATATACTGATGTACAACCATAAAATATACTGCTGTACAACCATAGAATATACTGCTGTACAACCATAGAATATACTGCTGTACAACCATAGAATATACTGATGTACAACCATAGAATAATACTGATGTACAACCATAAAATATACTGATGTACAACCATAGAATATACTGATGTACAACCATAGAATATACTGATGTACAACCATAGAATATACTGATGTACAACCATAGAATATACTGATGTATAACCATAGAATATACTGATGTACATCCATAGAATATACTGATGTACAACCATAGAATATACTGATGTACAACCATAGAATATACTGATGTACAACCATAGAGTATACTGCCGTACAACCATAGAATATACTGATGTACAACCATAGAATATACTGATGTACAACCATAGAATATACTGATGTACAACCATAGAGTATAAACAACTTACATGGACATTTTGAACATGCTAGCGTCACTTTTACCATACCATCCCCACATTTGTCAGAGCAGTTCATACATGTGATACCCCATTTGTTACGGTACTGGTCCCTATCACATGGGAAATTTGAAGCTGTAAACAATAAAGTATCAATTTATTGAAAGAAATTCTGTCTTGATCAATGATTAATGGTTAACGTAAAAAGCAAAAGCTAGATTGTGTGTTTAAGTTTTCATATAATACACCATAGATCTTGTACATAGTTAATTCATTACATCATATACTTTGAAGTCACTCAGATTCTTTGAGCAGTAAAGAATTTGGGACCAGAGTTTACTGAATCTGCATTTGTCTGAATTTCGTTTTGGTTCTACACCTGTTTTCGACATATTTATTTATGCACAAGCAGACATCCTATTCTCCATAAAAAAAACTTCAACCTTTAGGTTGGTGGGGGGGGGGGGCTAAAGCAATGCTTCTGTGTTGGTCTCTCAGCTCTACTGTCCACATTTGCATCTAGGGTTTCTAGTCTTATAAGTTTATAATTTTTCCATTGTCCTGAAAACCGTGATTTCCCTGAATCAAATTTAAGATCAATGTACCCTAGTGAATCCAAAATCAACCGGGACCATCTACATAATGTGGCTTACAACCCTATCTTTGTTGTTATTGAGTAAAAATCTTTTGGCACACATCTATCTATACATACCAAGAAAGCAAATAATAAATATTTCCCTTTAACACCCACTCTGTGTGAGGGAGAACTAAAGTTGACTTAGTTGAGTACTAGGCTGTTGGGAATGGCAATTGAACTGCTCATACTGAAGGAAATTTACCCATGCTGAAGGAAACTTACAATGCTTCAGTTCTGGCAACTAAATAACTGAATTAAATTTGTGGTCACCACTTTACCGGATCTTTTTAACCTGGATAAGGCTAACAAACTAAACATTCCACACTCCTTTTTGCTGTACATAGCTTGGAAAACTATATCATGAAGAATATGTTAAACTTACCACAGAAAACCTGAACGAGTATGGTGTCCGTAACATTTGTTAGGTGGATGGCATCTCTGGCGACCAAATGTATGTGCTTCTCGTTGGCCGCCATATCTCTATAAACATTGGGGATATGTTCGCCAAACACGATAAATATTGCTTTCTTCTTGTACAGTAACTGTGACAAGCCCACTACATCAGTTGAATCACTTACAAAGATTATAGCCAGTTCTGCTTTTTGTCTGTAATTGTTCGCTGAGAAAAGCCTTTCCAATTCCTCGTCAATTGAAGATAACAGAACAGTTCCACCACTTCGTGGGTGATCATAGTCATTAAGTTTTTTCAACAAAGTCGTATTCTCAAATGGTGTACTCAATGAAACAATCTCTGACAGAAAATTATCTCCAAGCGCATTTATGTTCACTGAACAATGGTCCGGAAGATGGGAAACTATCTTTACAATAGTTTGTTCGGTCATTTTTCTATGCAGTGGAGTCATGTTATTTGTCCAGTCATACATGATGTCTACCAACATGGGCGATGGAGGACACTCTTCTGTAAATAGAAAACAAAAAGTATTTCAACACCGAATACTACACCTGCTGCGCAGCTGATTCAAGTAACAAATAAGGACAAGAAAAATAATGGTATCACATCTTGTGACATATTGAAAACAAATACCACAGGAAGGTAGGAAAGATATTTCTATTTTAAAAAGCTGGTTCAACAATTGGACCTATATATACAACTAAATTGAACAAGAGGGCCAAGATGGCCCTATAGCCCTCACCTGGCTACATTTAACTATAAAACAAGGTCATCCATTCCATCACAGAAAGGTCTGTTTTGAGTTGAACACTCTTGGTAGAGGTTCACTACACTGTGCTGCATTCCAAATATCTAAGCTTGGGAACTTGTGGTTTTAGATAATAATTTTTTTCAAAGTTTGGCCTTTGTAAGCCTATGTGGAATCAAGTGACCTTTGGACAGAGTCAATTTTGACCCTCGGGTCACGATTTTAACATTCTAGGTGGAGGTCCCCTAGGCATGCAATGCTACATGCCATGCTACATGCCAAATATCTAAGCTTTAGGCTTTGCAGGCTCAGAAAAGAAAATTTTAAATGTGTTTCCTATATAAGCCTATGTAAAATCAAGTGACCCCCCCTCTGACGGAGTCAATTTTGATTTGAGGGTAATGATTTGAACAATCTCCATAGAGGTCCATTTGGCAATGCTACATGCTAAAAATCTAAGCTCTAGGCCTTGTGATTTCAGATAACAACATTTTTGAAGTTTTCATATTTGTTGCCATAGCAACCAGAGTTCTGAATGGAATGGAATTCTTTGAACAACTTTGATAGAGCTTCATTCAAGAAACATCCCTGCCAAGTTTCATGAAATTGGCCGAGAGGTTTCTGAGCAATGTTGTTTAAAGCAAAATGTTGACGGACGATGGACAGTGGCTGATGCGAAAAGCACACCCATGCACTTTGTGCCATGTGAGCTAAAAAGACAAAATACATAGAGTATGGTCTATATGCAATCCCTATAAACCATCAAACAGAGCTCGCACCAACAGCCACACTTCACTTACATGCAGAATAATGAATCCCCGGCAATAAGAAAGCATATAGGTACCATGACATAATATTTTGCCGTTTCCTTGGCACTTAATTGGTAAACATGATGTTTGCCAATTAAGTGCCAAGGAAACGGCAAAATATTATTATTACCAGTAGTGTTGACACACTAGTCTTTCCAGACACTATTGTAGAGCACCAAATTCTTTATCACTATATACTTAAACAAAGTGGCAAATGTAAAAATCCAAACGTTTTATTTCCAGTACATTTGAAAACAAGAGAGCCATAATGGTCCTATATCGCTCACCTGAGCATCATTTCACTTTAAAACGAGAGGGCCATAGGGTACTATATCACTCAACTGAGTATCATTGCTCTATAAAACAATAAAGTATGCCAAAATGTCATATTAAAGGTCAGACATTGGAATTTTGGAAATAAGATGCAGTTCAAACCTCATCTCTCTTGCTTAAAAAACAAGCAAACAAGGTCAAGGTCGGCCAAGGTCAAAAACTTAGACAAAGGCAAACCAGCCCAACAGTTTAAACACGAGGGTCATGACGGCCCTTTATTGCTCACCTGCATACCATTGACTTTTATACAAGGTCAGCTGAACAGCATCACAGAAACAAAGGAAAAGTACAGAACACTGTAGCTCTAAAAACTAGGTCAAAAGGGCAGGGTAAGTAACAATATTCAGAATTGAGTAGTAGGTTTGACACTTCTATAACAAGAACTACCTTTAAAAAAATAGTCGGTGTAATTTTTTGTATATGAAAGCGATTGTTAGCTAGTTTTTTTATAGTAAAAATATTTTTATTCAGTCGGAAGGTGCCAAATGTCACATTGTGAGAAAAAAAAGAACCTTGACCGGGTTTTGAACCCATGTTGCAAAGTTATTAAACGGAATGCTCTCCCATCTGAGCTAACCAACTAGTCAATTGTGTCCCCAATAGTAATAATATCCATCGCGACATTTGTATCAGGAAAACAAACTTAATCCTTGGTGCTACTTGAATTATTGACCGTTATTCACTGGCTGAGAAAGGATAAATACTCTACACTTATAATTAACATTAATTTGGAGGTGACAACATATTATGTTGATAGATATGAGTTATTTACGCACTTAAATTATTAACCCATTCAAGAAAGACTGACAACGCACGAGTATTTTATTGTCTATTCTTAATCGTATTCGGTATTATCCAATTACAAGGTGCCTTACAGCATAAATTTCTCATTTCAAAAAATGTTATACATTCTACTTGTCATTTCATTGGCGGTTGAAGAGTTCCAAACTTCTGGTCAAAAGCGAGCTTAATACGTCTGTGCCGAAAAACACTTTCCTGTATAATTTGTTATTTATATATTTTCAAAGCATGACGTTTAAGAATCTTTCTTGGCCAAGTTGTAATATGTTTATTTTGAACAGTAATATACATATTTTGTTTTGTTAAAGTCCTACTAGCACTTATTATATATGGATCTAAAATACTTGAAGCTCTTTAATATGTTATCAAAGATATTTTACTGGTGAAATTGACAATTATTTGTGTGAGAAACTTTTCTAACTATTGCTTTTCAAATTAAAATTATGTATATATATTACAAATAAATGAGTATGTTATTTTTTCCAATGGTATTGCCAATTAAACTATATACTTTATTTTATGTTTTCCAGTGAATTTTAGAGTTTTCTCAGTGAAATAAAAGTGATAATCAACAGTTTTGAAACTGTAGATTACCATTTTTATTTTCACTGTTTTTCAAAATCGTCTAAAAGTATACCGAGCGTCGATGACATCGTTAAAATGACATCATTTGTGCTTCGCTGTAGGGTTATAACATCTGCAGAATCCTGAGGGATGGTTGGTGCCCGAGCCCATTAGGGCTCGGGCACCAACATATCCCGAGGGATATAAATCAACATATCCCGAGGGATATAAATCAACATATCCCGAGGGATATAAATCAACATAAATCGAGGGATGGTTGGTGCCCGAGCCCTTTAGGGCGAGGTAACCAACATATCCCGAGGGTTTCTGCAGGTGTTATAACATGAAACGGTGTTACGCTAGCATAAAAAATCTTAAAAAGAAGAAACGCTCTTACTGGTATGACGTTCAACAATGTGCGGGACAACATCAATGTTGTTTACGTCATATTTATTATGTGCAGGCTAAGATCATCTGGAATTGAGTCTTTGATTTTACAAGCAAGAGTTTATTCAGTTTAAAAATTCTGAGCTTTGTTCATTATATATTATTATCACCAAGACTTTCTTAAAGAATAATGTTGTAACAGAATACAGTAAAACTCATTTTTTTCCTTTCATATTTAATTCTATTAATATAACACCGTTATAGCGAAATTGGATATAATTAATACTGACGTATTTTTATGTCCCAACATGACTCTTTCCTCTTTTATAACAAATTTCTGTCCAAATTGATCAAGAATGGAAATTTTTACCATTGGTGCTACAATTTTGTTACGATGTTCATCACCAAAGTTGGAAATGTTACTGCAGTCAAGAACTTTCAAATAGAGAGACCTTGCTACAGTGAAACCAGTCCTGTCTTAACCGACATCAGCCAAGGCCACATTCAATGTCAGTTAACACAGTTTGTCAGATAAAGCAAGCAAGTCGACTCTTGTTATCTCATATTTCAAGGGACCAGGCTTGTAACTTCGATATAAACGAAGTAAGAGGTAAGATGAAGGACTTTTTGTTGCTGTTTTTTACGTATATGGACAAATTGTGCTCAAAGGTCCATTACTAACACCAAATCGAATATTCCTTTAAATCTGGAATCGTATTGGGTGTCTTCTCAAAAGGAAAATGTGACATACTGCATCGAATGTGATCATTTGTGTTGAAAATTTGAGTTTAACAAAAGAATTAATACATTATATTTTGCCTTTTCAAAAACGCAAGTAGGTTTTCCAGTTTTCAAATATTTTTGTAATTTTCCAGAAATCTCCCATACATAAATAAGAATGCCTATTTTGAATTATAATTGAAGAACTTCACTTCAAATGATGTGCTAGGTATATCTCTGCGAATGTTTACAACATTAAATAAAGCGAAAGTAGGACAAAAAGACCACCCAGGTCAATCTAAGGAAATACACAAACATTCATTAGTTCTTCTGCAGCAGTATTTCAAACAGGGAAATACTCCACAGCTATTGTAAAGTTTTAGAAGCCAGTTTCAAACTGTCTTTCCCAGTTACAATTCCAGATTTAAAAGAAAATTTGATTTGGTGTTAGTAATGGACCTTTAAAAATTGCCTGTTTTCAAGACAGAAAATAATTTGTATTTATCTTATCCATGCAAAATTTCCTTAAAACGTGGGAACACAAATTCAGTTTTAACTACATTTTATTTTTGCATATACACAATCAACATTTTCAGAAAAACTGCCTTCTTTGCCGGTATTTCATAACGGCTAAGAGTGTAAGTGACCAGTAAAATGCAGTTTTCTGAAAAACTGAGAAAGAAACAAGAGCTGTCCCTTGTAGGTGACGAATGCCCCCAAAAGAGGTTCCCGCGTGTCCCTCCAGGCTCAACAATGTGCCATGATTTTAAACCTTCCATGCAGCGACAGTACCAGCCAGGCCCTTCTTTAAACAGACCGACCGAGGAAGGGTCATGGGTCTTCCACGCGACACGTCGTCTTGATGTGCTGAACATCAGATCTGTGCCAATTTATTTTAAAATCCTTCAATGCATGACAAAGTTACAGTCTGGACACGAAAAAAATACAAGGACGGACGGTCATTTTTTCGTGTCCGGGCTGTAACTTTGTCATTGAGACGGACAGTGCATAATTCATATGTGACATGTACATAGTCTATTGATTAATTGTTTTAATTGTGCATAATCTTTTTAGGGTATATCTAATGTAGGTTATTGTGAAGCGCAAACGAATATTGTTATACATTTTGCACTATATACATGCATTTGTATTTGTATAAAATATATAGGTACAAGAGGGCCAAGATGACCCTGTATTGCTCACATGAGATTTACTTATAACCATATGTGACCAAACTTCAACCCTAAACTATATATGTATATCATAAACACAAATATTTTGCTTGACCTTGACAAGACAAACCTTCTGACCAATCTACATGATGATTGGCTATAAAATGTGACCTAGAGTACCAACACGGTTTTCCTCAGAATTGACCTGGTGACCTAGTTTGAAATCCCAGGTGGTCCACACAAACATTCTGACCAGTTTTCATGATTGGGTTGTAAATGTCACCTGTATCGCATACACAAGGTTTTTAACTGGGTGACCTAGTTTTTGACCTCAGATGACCCATATTCAAACTCGACCTAGATTTCATTTAGACAATCATACTGACCAAGATTCATGAAGATCCATGAAAAATTAAGCCTATATTGCATGCACAAGGTTTTTCTATGATTTGACCTCATAAGCTAGTTTTTGAACCCAGATGGCCCATATGCAAACTCAATCTAGCTTTCATCAAGATAGTCATTCTGACCAAGTTTTATGAAGATTCAATGAAAAATGCAACCTCTATTGCATACACAAGGTTTTTCTATGATTTGACCTTGTGACCTAGTTTTTGACCCCAGATGACCCATATTCAAACTCGACCTAAATTTCATCAAAGCAGTCATTCTGACCACCTTACATGAAGATCCAGTGAAAATGCAGCCTCTATTGCATACACAAGGTAAAGTGTGGACATACGATGGACAGACGACATACACCAGGCGATCACAATAACTCACCTTGAGCACTTCGTGCTCAGGTGAGCTAAAAAAAACAACAGGACCAGCGAAATATGTTGTTACATCTGTACTAACAATATCTGTTTAACATCATTTGACAGATATCTTTTTGTCTCTAAAAGCTAATTAAATATCTCTCTAGGTTTAAGAGATATCTCTTAACTTTAAACAGACATCCCTTTTTAAGAGATATCTTTTGATGTAGGGGAGATATCTTTCTTTTAATAGAGATATTTTCAAGTTTTGAGAGATATCTCCTGATGTATCTCTTTCAATGTTATAGAGATATCTCTTAAAAATATCTCCGAAAAACATATCAACTGCAAGTCATTTAACTTTTTATTCAAATAGAGGCAATCTAATTTCAAAGAGATATCTTTTGTTTTAATGGAGATATATATTTCACACTGATATCTCTTCTTCTTACACATATATCTGTTTAACATCATTTGAGATATATTTTTCTACTTTTAGAGATATCTTAGAAAGTTACAGATATGTCTTTCAAAGTTACAGAGATATCTCTCTGTTTAAAACTGATCTCTTTTTCAGAGACTTCTTTTGATGTAGGAGGGATATCTATGTACAGTAGAGATATCTCTATTTCAATAAGAGATATCTCTTTAGCATTGGGAGATATCTTTCTTAACATGAGAGATAGTTCTAATAAACGAAAGATATCTACTGCATTTAAGAGATATCTGCCCTATTTCACATTTTCAGGAGATATATCTCTATGAAATTAAAAATATATCTCTTTTTGATTAAATAGTAAGTGAAAGAGATATCTCTTCAAGTTTAAAAGATATGTCTTATCTTTAAACAGACATCTCTTTTTCCGAGATATCTTTTGACTTTCTCCATTAGATTGAGAGATATCTCTTTAGTATTTTGAGGTATCTTTCTTAACATTAGATATATCTCTGTTAAAAGATATCTCCTAATTTACAGAGATATTTACCTATTTTAGGAAATATCTATATGAAATCAGAGTTTTAAACAGTTAATTGGCTTACCATATATATCTGCTTCAAGTAGAGAGATCTCTGTTAAACTTAGAAAGATTACTCTTTTACTTTGAGAGATATCTCTTAAATGATGTTAAACAGATATATCTGTAAGTAGAAGAGATATCTCTTTAGGTTGAGATATCTCTCTGTGAGAAAAAGATATACATTGCACCTTAACGTGAAAGAGACATCTCTTTTGAAACAAAAGATATCAATTTGAGATGAGATATCCCGTTTTGGAACAGTGTTTGTTTTCGGTCTGAGGGGAAAGGTGGCGGGGCCCTTCAGGAGGGGAATTTTTAGTCATTTTGCCAGAAAAGGGGAATTTTTTAGAAAATGTATAAAATATACTGTTTAAAATGTAATTAAGAACAAAAACTATCAAGCATGTTAATGACATTATTCTTTTGCCAAATATAAAGAGAAGACATAGGAATTTAACATAACAAAATTTTATATAAAAATACTGGTGTCATGAATATAACTTAGCAGCATTGGTGTTAAAACACACGTGAACAATAAGTAAAACTGCTGTTTTCAATTGAAAACATTGTATTAGTATCTTTTTCAATCTTTGGAACACCGTTTTCACTGAAAAAATAACAAAAATCGGGGTCGCGAAAATAGGTGACAAACGAAAAATCGGCGATTTTCGGCCGACTATTTCACTTGTAGGTATGAGACGCCTAAATACATTTCCATAGACTTACATTATAAGGGTTTCTTCCGGTGCGACTTCCCAAAATCTCACCGACTGCTGAAATGAACTTTTATTTTGTAGATTCATCCTAGTCCCACATAAAAATAACAAATTTATACATGTGATCCAATACTTTATGCCAGTAATTTGGAGCTCAATACACCACCCCCAATTTTGTGGCAGTTTTAGTGGTCACCGACCAATATGTCAGTTTTTCAATCCAAATTTTTGATTATTTTATATCCAGATTTTTCTCTTCATATTTCTTTGTGATCTTTATGCAGCGTTTTTCAACTAATTTTTCTTGTTGCACCACTTAGTTTCAGCCAATCAGCAATCAAACACTAGGTGGTCCGCATGTTCCCTAGACAAAATCAACTGCTTCCGCTTTACCGATTTAGGGGTCTCATACCTGTAAGGTATCAAATTATTGCAAGAAATTATTCTGAAGCGTTTAAATTCATGAAAACATGTTTTTATAACATGTTTGGCCATCTCTTGATTAAATAAATCAAAGATTTTTTTCAACATTTTTAGAGGAATTTTTTGTCAAAAATGGGGAAAAATATATATTGATTTTGGAGGGGAATGGGGCCGAATTTCGGCCCCAAAAAGGCCCCCCCAAAAAAACACTGTGGAATAAATAGTAAAATCACTTGTGATAGATATCTCTGTACAGTAGAATTTATCTCTATTACACTGAGAGATATCTTTTTAGTATTGGGAGATATCTCTCAAAACATGAGAGATATTTCTATTAAAAGAAAGATATCACATAATTTACAGAGATATTTCTGAATTTAAGAGATATATCCCCTATTTTAGGATATCAGAGATATTGAATCGTAAATTGGCTTGCCACAGATGTCACCAAAAAACATTTATACTATAACCACAAAGTCTTATTTGAACTGACTCTAGTTTTCTTTTTTTTTTCATAATTTTTCAGTCTCAGAGAACATTTTACCACCAAATGAGCCCGTATGATGTAAGGCCACTGCTTTTGATAAGCATAGGATGCATACTATACTGATCACGCCACTGGTTTCCCAATAATTACTGTATTCTAAATATATACTATTACCGAATAATTAAAACAAAATTTGGTACTTTTGTAGTGCTACATAGTAAATTATAGAACTGCCTACCTGGTATTTGTTGCGAATTCGTTCTCTTGATGTACAATATCCATATCGCTGTCATTAAAATAAAAAACGGTAGCTTAAACATACTTGCTGTGTAATCGTTGAGCGGAAAGAGGCAGTGGCTAGAGTTACGGTAGCGGAAGTTCCGTATCTCTAGATAATCCTATGACTGAGGATTGGCTACAGTTACGGAAGTTTATAAAGGCATGAAAGTTGATGATAATGTACTGTAAATTCAGTTTCCCGGTCGTCAATTTGGTTGGCAGTGTCTATGTTAAGGCATTTTAATGGGAATGTTCACGGTGATAAAAACATCGTTTGCTGTTACTTTGATTTACAACAGGAAGACGAACACTCAGTGACTTTAAATTTTAATGAAATTAAATACTTAGTTTTTATTTATTTGCAAGGTCAAACTGAATGAGGAGTGAAATTGTGATTATTTACAATGATTTTGCTACTTTGGTCTTATGTCGGTCATTTACAAACTGGTAAAATCAAAATCAAAGTGAATAATATCATCAAAGATGGGGTACGTGAAGACACCGAAAGTGTACTTTTCTAAAAGAGCATGTAGAAGATAATCAGGTTGTGACAAGTCAATGCCCTGTTAATATAGAAAACTAGTTTTTGAAAAGGTACACCGTATTGGCAACACTAGCACGGCACGTAGAACCGGACGCTCTCGCCCAAGTGTCGCAAATTTGCATTTTTTCTTGACAGGGAAAAGGTTCGTAAAGCAGGATCTGTTCTTAACAAATCACAAAAAGATACAAAATATACGAGCACTATCCATGAGATATAGAGGAGCGACGGAAGATTCTATACCATGTGGCACGTAATTATGGCGAAAAGGGCCACAAGGTATCGTTAGTGAGAGGTCAGTTATACGTTGACAATAAGCTATATGACATTGAGTCAAAACGGCTATTGCCAAGATAAAAAGAACCCATTCCATTCTGATCAACGCCCAAGTTTGCTACCACATGATGGTAATTCCTTCACTTCACAACGATTGCCTGATGTTCGCCAATCACAAAATGTTTCTGATTGAAGTCAATCCCTTTCACGTCATAGGAGCTTTGCTTCAGGTTATTGGCACTCTCCCTTATGACACGTAAATGCATCCCTACACACTGCTCGATCGCAGTGACAACTTAATATGTCACCATCTATTGACAGAAATCATCAAAATCGCAATCAACGCTCTGCTTCTGACAAGAGATACTGTTTACCCCCACCAAGTAGTGATTTTCATAGTAAGTGTGGTGCATCTAAATCAAATGACAATCTCCTTAACGTCACAACACCTAATCGCTTTCAATCACTCAGTCAGTTGTCGGATAATAATGAACAAACTTCACAGAAACGGAAGGCAAAGTCTGCAATAGGCTGTGCGTATACTGCTAAACGCAACGACAGGTGGGAATATTCATCACAAAATCAGATTGGAACATAAACCCTGAATCTTGGATTGACAATGCCATGCCCATATGTGATATACAAACCACTGTCCCTAAACCAAATAACCATACCCCTGAGCCCATGGAAGAACCTCAGAAGACAAACAGTGGCAAAGGTACTTTTTTATAGGACAGGCACGGAGAGTCATGTACTAATGTTTCATATTACCGTTATAATGATCAGCTATCAACCAGTTTATCAAATCATGCCATACACGAGTCCGTAAATTCTGATAATTATAACTGTATACTTGACAGGTGTCGCTCTCAAAATGTTGTACAAAACTCGTCTAGCCATGATTCACATGGAAAGATATAGCCATGAAATAAAGGAAGCACATGCATTAATAACACTGTTGATAATCCTTTTATCAAAAACATAGCTATTGTACTATTGTTTCATTGAATGTTTGTGGACTTTAAAGTAAAGCTACATATCCATATTTTGTTTCGATTTTAAATAATTACACTATAGTCGGTTTACAGGAATACTAGATGACCTTTTTTTTAGAACTGTAAAATTTTGAGTTGTTTTATAAAAATAGACAAAAAATCTGTAGCTATAGCTGTCAAGAAAGGTTACGTTAAATATATACACATTGTCAATAGTACAAGTACTTTAGTGCTAAATATATTACTTAATTGGACAATGATATATTATGTGGGGTGATAAATACCCCCCCCCCCCCCCCAGAATATTCTGATTTCGCTGTAGACGACCTATTTATGGAAATACAATTTGAACTCGCAGGTTTTACACAGCATGTTTGTATGGAGATTTTAACTCTAGAATAAAGCTTTTAAAGGACTATATTAAAATTGATAACACACTTTTTGACATGCAAAATTCAGATGATGTCACAACAGAGTATAAGGAATAAATATTACATTTTGAAAATAGCAAAACTGTTAAGAAAAGTCGTTGTAATCTTTATTTATCGTAAAACAGTTACGGTTTTGTTTTGAAGCAAATTTTATAAAGGTCCGTCCATAAGAGCAACTATATTAGCTTGTATTTGTGGATGAGACCTCGGCATGTCTCCAACTAGTTTGTAATTGTGCTTATTAGGTCCACCATCCTCGTTCGAGGTATAGTCGGTACGACCCGCATGTCTCCAACCATGACTATACCTATCAAAAGTGTTTTTCTGTGTCCAAAATAGGAGAGATTTACCCGACTGCAATTTCCAGCCAGTTTTTGCCAAAGATTGAGTTTGATTGGTTGCCAAATACTAGGTCAATCACGGCGACCAATGAGATCTAGGGTGTGATTGGCCCAGTTACGGTTATAAAATGGTAGAATTTTTACAGGCAAACAACGTCAAATTCAACCTTTGGCTATACTAGCTGGAAATTGCAGTCAGGTAAATTTCTCCTATTTCTGGCTTCAAAATTTAGTTTTTAGGCACGACGGGAGACAGGCCAGGGTCTCATCCAGATATTAAGCTAACATAAGTGCTCTTTTGGACGGACCTTGATAAAATTCTCATCAAATCAAATCAAATCAAAGGCAAACAACGTGTACATCCTACGGTCAGCTGGTGATATTACTGGCAGCCACACATATAAAGGTGTCAGTTATATTGATATTTGGTGTGTACATCAAATCTGATTAGGTAAAGTGAATCACTTCTTGTGTTAGATTTTTGTCCTTTGTATTCAGATGCACACAGTGCAGTTTCGCTTTTATTAAGTTTTAACATTACTAATAAACAACTTAGAAGGGTGATAGGCCGATAGTTTTCAGGCATTCATGTATCTCCTTTTTTCTTGTAGATCGGGTTAATAACTCCTACAGTCCATGTGTCTAGTAATACACCACTTTCGAGAACTAGGTTAAAAAGTTCGAATACTAGTTTAAAAAGTTTAACGTATATATGCTTAAGTAAATTTCATGCTGATTCATCATATTCGTTTACAATTTTATTTCACTGCAGTTTCTATGTCTTGTTCGGTAATTACTTCATTTACTACTGCACTTTGCTTTTCAGTGTTATAATTAAAATCAACGGTTCCATTTTGAACATTTTCTTTGTAGTTTACACCCCTAAAACGTTATAAAGGTAGTTCATTGTGGCTGCCGTATCATTTGACGTTTTTCCATTTATTATTTTCCAGTACTTTCTTGGGTCTAATTTACCCCAGTTTCTAACGTTTTTACTTTTGAATTCGTTAAAATATGTTCTCAAGGTGCTTTTATATTTGTAACTTTCTGCTTTTAAAGTTTTTTTATTTGTTATATTTTTCCGCAATTTGTAAATGTATTTTGCGCGGTGGAATTTTTACAATTGCCAAACCAGGTTGGTAAACGCGTATCACAGCAGGTGTTATTAACGTAGGTCCATTACTAAGAACAAATCGAATTTTCTTTTAAATCTAGAATTGTAACGGGCGTCTTCCCAGAAGGAAAAATATGACATACTGCATCGAGTGTGACCATATTGTGTTGAAAATTTGAGTTTAACAAAAGAATTAATAAATTATAATTTGACTTTTAAAAAACGAAAGTAGGTTTTCCAGTTTTCATAAAGAGGCTGTAAATAGGTTGTACATGAATAAGCATGCATATTTTGAAATATAGCTGAAAGAACTTTACTTCCAATTATGTGCAACGTATATCTTTGACTGTTTACAACATGCAATAAAGCGAAAGAAGGACAAAAAGACCACTCAGGTTAATCTAAGGAAATGCAAAAACATGCACTCGTTTTTGTGCAGCAGTATTTCAAACAGGGAAATACTCAACGGCTATTGTAAAGTTTTAGAAGCCAGTTTCAAACTGTATTTTCCTGTTACAATTTAACCGAACGATTTTTCTGATGTATTTAAAAACAAATCCGTTATGCTTTGAACAACATCATAAACGTAGTTTTGGCCTAGTGGGCCGTTAGCAGAATTCAGTTTACTTTCAATTTGTCTAATTCTAGCGGAATTTATAGCTTCAATAAGAATATTTTGCCTCGATTTGTCCCATAATTTCATCGAAGCTCTATATGTATGGTGTTCATTATTGGTTGTGTGAAAAATTAACAAAAGCGAAACTGCACTGTGTGCATCTGAATACAAAGGACAAAATATAACAAAAGTAATTCAATGCACCTAAACATATTTCATGTGCATGCAAAATAATCAATATTACTGACACCTTACCCACGCACGTACACTACTATTATTCTACTTCTGTTTGTAAATGTTCATACATGTGACGTGTAGGATTTAACTGTGTGATTTAAGGTGCGAATATTTCGTTTTTATCCCCTGCACAAGGCGGAGGGATATTGTTTTGGCGTTGTCAATTTGCCCGGAGTCATAACTCTAGAACCAATGGACATAATTTCATGAAACTTGAATAAGTATACAACAGCATAATGTGCGGCGCACGCGCAACTTGCGTCAAGATTGGATAAGCATCTATAGAGTAATTCCTCTTTAATTGTTATTTTCTTCTATATTCAATATAAAAACTTAAAATACTATTTCTCTATTTTCCTTGATTGTTTATAGTCCCGGCTGACCCTGTGATATCTCCCTGTGTAAACATGCCAAGATAGCTATCAGGCGCAGGTTTAAGAGAGACAGATGTAGATACAAGGGAATCCGGGCACTTTGTGTATAGGACCGATACACGTGAAACTAACTCTGGGTTTCTAACCATCTCTAAATGGGTGGGCAACACTGAAAAGTGTTTCTAAAATTTCCAGTGCCCCGCCGAGATTCGGTTCGGTGACTTCCAGATTGGTTGTCCAGAGCGTTAACCACTCGACCGCCGCGAAACCTTAAATTCTAATTTAATGATCACTCTCTAATATCCACTGACCCCCTACACTTCTTGATTTCTTTTAGAAATGAGACCCCTTAATTAAAAGGAGGTGTAGCGATTTTCTTTAATATTTTATTTAGAAACTTATTTTTCTGAAACTAATAGTTATGATTTAATTTAACTTACCACAACTGAGTTCTGTATCACAGTAAGAATGAAGTCCCAATGGGGCGGGGACATTTTTTAAATGCTTCTTTTTTCTTAAAAGGCTTGTCATAATGAGATTTTGTTTGGCACAAATAATTAACTTTGTATTCTCTAACAAAGGAAATATAAGAAACTGGATTTTTACAGAAATGAGGCCCTTAAGGGTATTTAGTGCTTTTCTTACACAATTATTCTACATAGAAACTTAAGAATTCTTGTTGTCTGAAAGTAGTAGTAACTGTACTGATTTAATTTAACTTACAACAATTAAGTTCTGTACGACTGTAACTTGACAAAAATTATCACCTTGGATACATTTTAAAAATGTCCTTTTTTTCTGAAACAGACAAACCAATATACTTGCCAGTTGTTCTTTTTCAGCTTCATTTGGCGGGGATATAAATCCAGTTAATTTGCTTGTTGAATTTGAACCAGGCGGGGAGATTTCCCCCCCACCACACGTTTATTTGGACCTATAGTACACTTGTTATACAAGACTCATAGGATAATCTTCCGTCACTCTAGAATCGGAGGCTTGAGTTAAGTGGTTACGGTACCGTAACTCTAGCCACTGCCGATACTAAAAATAGATTATTAAGAAAGACCACCGTTTTTCTGATCATAAGTAATTTCTTTGCATGACATATTTTGTTGAGCTGTTTATTCTCTAAACTGTACATCTAGTTTCCTTACCAAACTGTCACAAAGCATGTATAAGTCATGTCACCTTGTGCATCGTCATCGCTATTAATAGAATATACGGAACGAGTACGGTGTTTCGTTACGGCCATTGTTGGGGTGTAGTCCAGAACGGCCCATCTCCAGGACTTTAAAAGGAAATGTGTGTCGATATAATGAAATATATTTTATGAGGTTGGATTACACATTTGTATTTTCGAGGAAGTACTAAACCTTCTGCAGGACATGATATCAAATCATTATACACAGTACCAACTTTATGGACGAAATAGAAGACATATGTCTATTAAAAGTAAAGTAAGAAAATTAGTTGTCTTTATTCTGATCAATATGTCTTAGTGTATTTGCAACGAGTAGAGGAAAAAATTAGTATCCCCTTAAACTCTGACCACTCAATATAAATGCTAAAAAGTGGACCGTTCTGGATTGGGCCTTTTTGGAAGTGGGCCGTTCTAGTACTAAACATGTTGGTTCGGCTGTAATTTCACAGATTTATTTTCGGAATTTTGTATATTAGAATATGTGTTTCATTTTATTTTCTAAAATTTCAACAACAAAAAATTATATATATTATATAATTATCTAGAATATTTGTTTTCTTCAGTCTAAAAAGTCCGAAAACAAATAATTTTGAATGTTACATAGAAGATGTAGCACCACGCCAATTTTCCGTTTATAATTTCATCGACTTATTACAAAATATACAGTTTAGCACAAACTTTCAATGTGAGCTATTTTATTGAAATAAACTCAACAGACATAAAATAAACAGAAAAATTGTTGGTATCGATGTCATATCACGATAATTTCACTCGTGAACACCAAAAGTAGTTATTTTCACTCGTGGCTGCGCCACTCGTGAAAATATCACTTATATCGTGATCTTACACCGAAACCAACTATCCTCTATATATCCTCTATTTATCCACGGAGTATATATTTAAAGGGGTACGCCTTTTTGAAATGGAAGTGTCTCCAGGTCCGGGCCCGGATCTCGAGACTAAAAGTCTCCAGGTCCGGGTCTGGATCTCGAGACTAAAAGTCTCCAGGTCCGGACCCGGACCCCGAGACTATCCATATATATAGCTTGTCTCCAGGTCCGGAATTTTTTCATCGTTTACTTTTGTATGCATATATTTTGTTCAAATTTAATAAAAACATTTTTATCTTATTGTTGTTTATGAAAATATATATTATCATTATTATTTTGGTATTGTCATCTTCTTTTCTTTTCATAATATATTGAAGGTTTCATGTTATAAAATGTAATTGTACGTTATAAGAAGGAATTTTAAGCTTTACTCTGAGTAATAATACATTGTTCCTGTGATCACGTATTATTATTATTATTTATTATTTATTTATTATAGTCTCATCCATGTATATTATTTACATAATAATACATAGCCATTCACCATGAATTATAAGAGACTTAACTATGTACAACTACAATACTAGCAATCATACTAAAACATTTCAACATCTAAAATGTATTTCTATCTTTATACAGAAAAAATTTTGTCATTGTACACTATAGTCCTATGATACTTACTTAAGAGATCAGTAGTATAAAATGTATTAGAAAAACAATTCTTGCATTTTATTACTTTTAAAACTTCTTTATCTTATAATTGATTTCTTGGAATCAACCTGACCAAAGTGTAAAAGACTGACAAAATTCCTCTGCAATATCACAGTTAAGACTTAGGTATAGTACAGTTAAGACTACACATTATTTACATAGTATAAAAATGTTTTTACCTATATAATAAAAATAACTATTTATCATACAAAGTAATTTGTCTCTTTTCTAGCATAGGTAACAGGTTTTGGCAGTTACATTCACAATATTCTTCTCAGACAGGAGGAGTTTAATCACGTAGGTGGATGCGAACATTAATTGGCATTTATTTAGAATCAAAATGTTGTTTGCACACTTATCACGTACTGTCCAGCCTTATGAGTAACCTCACCTCAGACGGACAACAATACAAACAGTCAAAGATTGTCCAGTAGGTGCGAACTTTAATTGCTCCCGATTAAGACGAATCAAACTTTATTTGTGCAGGGAATTTAATGAGTAACTTCACCTGTGAAAAGAACAATACAAGCGGTTCATTTAAAAGTTATTGAAATTGTTTTTCTATAACGCGAAGTCTCTGTCAGTTCGTAAAAGTTTATTATCCGGCCAAGATGGCACACACATTTCTTGTTGGTGAAAAGTTTAACGACTTTCTGTCTCTGGAAATTAAATTACGGTAGATAGTCACATGTTGCTATATAGTAGAAGAGAATAAAATATTGTACCAATCGCTTATGAGTTGTAAGATTTGTGAAATAAAATTTGCAGGCCTTCCAAAGTCGCCCAATATATTTATTATAAAGTTAAACTTATTTCATGAAAAACAATTAAAATTTTAGAATTATCTGCAAAAGATAATTTCTAAGGTATTTTCATGAAATTTACAAGCTTGACATTTATTACCTTGGTATTGGGTCAATCAAACAATATTTTTTTAAGTTTTTCCTTTCCATTACCACACGTTAAGCAGAGGATCATTTCATCCCTAAAAACGATGTCACTTGTAAATACATGTATCAGTTTATATCCCAATTAGATAATAGACATTTTTTTGTAATTGTGCTTATTGGGTCCACCAACCTCGTTCGAGGTATATTCGGTGCGACCCGTAGATGATAGGTATGGTATATTAGGGTTTTATCGTTGGTACCGGTTTCCCATATGACCAACGCCCCCAGAAGAGTTTAGTTATTTTAGGTTTTCGGGGGATAGTGCAAGATACAGAAAGCGTCCCAATTCCAGAGACACCCCTGGTTCTTTATCATGCCAGGTTTTCACCCGTACATGGGACCTCGGTTTTAAAGTCTCATCCGAAAGACTGTTAGTAGTTTTAGTTGGTAAGGCCTGGGATTACAAGTCTCGTGCTCTACCTATTGAGCTATCCGGGCTGACTATAGATGATAGACATCGATTTAGGTCCGCGTATATACGTCATAGCTCACTGGTAAAAACATACCATAACAGAACATATAGTTTATTAAAATTAAGCATATACAGCTTATCTTCTTTTATATAACATTCAATATTAGCATGCAAATTGTGATCGTATCGATAAACATATTCTGTTTTTCCATTTTAATGTAATTGCCAGAAAATGACATTTTAAATGATTTAATAAGCTGAACATATAGCTGAGTTTGTATGAAATAAATTTCCCGGACCTGGAGACTTTTAGTCTCGAGATCCGGACCCGGACCTGGAGACACTTCCTTTTGAAATATGTAAGACTTGACATTTGCTGGGGTTAAACTCCATGTCCCACAGCTCTTCCCATTTCTCTAGTTGGCTGAGATCACGTTGGAGGATTTTGCAGTCTGAAACAGACTTGATGGTTTGATAAACTGCTGTGTCATCAGCAAAGAGTAACAGAACAGGGGAGGTCATTGATGTAAAGCAGAAAGAGAAGCCATAGTTAATGCCCTTTAATATGATAACGCCATTTGTAACGAAATAGTTGGGTAAGTAATTGGAAAAGAAATATATATGTAATTACAGTCAGATCACAGGGAAATACGCATATTTATTCATTTGTTATTAGTAATATAATTTAAATACATTTAACCAGAAATGTCACCATTTATTATGTCAGTCACTGAAAGCATGTTAACTGGCTTACAAAATTAAGTAAATGCCACTATTTTTATATTTTGTCTGTCAAGCATATAAACCGGGTACAGTATGCTGAAGTAGTGTAGTAGTACGCTGTAGTGAAAAACAATATTTTTGTAATGTGTCCAATCAGGGTCCGTGATATACGGACCCTGGTCCATTGAATGACTTAACCTGTTCAGTGTGTATACAGTATTACTGGGAATATGCAAAAAACAATGTTTACAAGATACACTATTGACCCAGAATCACTACTGAAAAACAAAAATAATATCAAACAGGGAATGCCACGTACCAAAAACGCAGCCTCCCCAAAACGAGCCCCACAGCACCCAGAAGTGCACACCACCAACACACACACACACACACACACACACACACGCATACACACACGACACACACACACAATCATGTACACACACACATATACACTACCAACACATGTGAACCCAAGTGTCTGTGTTTTATCTACTATCCAAAAACCGAAATCTCTGACCCCAATCAGCAGGATGGGGACACCCCTGTCCCCATCAAGGGTTTGTTGTGCATACCTTTTATAGAACTCGGGGCGTCTGACTACGCCCATGGATCAGATGATATTTTGCATTTACTGTAGATCTGTTTCCAAATACAAGGTCTTGTTGAAATGTTTCAATTCTGTATAGTATTTAGCTCCACAATTTCATGGTGCTTTTTGGAATTGATTTGCAATCAATTTTTAAAGGACGATTTCATATATATGATTATCATTTACTTTCTCTGTCAACAAAATCTACAAAAAGTAGTGGTATTAATAAGTTTCAAGTTTTTCAAGTTTTATTTAATTTCTTCCAGAAGGTCTTAGACCCATGTGGCAATACATGCATATACAAATCACAAATATGGCAGAATACTTTAAACATTATAAATATGATTCAATAGACAAACAAAATGTATCTGATGACTACAACAATATACCAACGCAAAGTATTATATCAAATGACCAAATATGAAAATCAAATGAATATTCTTTTATGTTTTAGTTGATTAGACACGTTTCATAAGGAAACATACTTTTCTTACGTAATGAATACATAACAATACTCAACCCATGAGATGGCCATAATATAAAATATTAATATTTTCACAGCATTTCATTTTAGTTTTTTCTGGACGATATGGCTCGGCCTATGAAACAGAAGACGCTAGAAAGTTACCTTGATGAAGTTGATGTGTTTGAGGATCCTAAACTTGAGCTAGAACAGTATCCAACAACTCCACATTTAGCAGGTACATAATATTTTTAGTAGGAGATGCAACCCTCCTGTTTGCCAAGGATTAAAATTTTGTACACCAAATATAGGGTAGAGCAGCAACAAATTCAGCCTTTGACATTTGTTTGAGATGGGGTTTGTTTCTTTCAAAAATTTTACCTCAGATGTGAAGGAGCAGCTTTGATTCCTTCTGTGATTGGATTCTGTAACATACAGGTACATAATAAACACAATTCTGTCCATTTCTGTACCAGTTTGTTTTTAGCTGACCTGGCACAAAGTGCTATTAGGATCACTCACTGTCTGGTGTATGACGTACATTCACATTTTCCTTCATCTCTTCTGACATCTCTTCATAAACCACAAAATTGACACTGCCCAGGGGGGTCACTTGACTTTACATATGCTGATACATGTATAGGGAAAACTTTAAAATCTTCTTCTCTGAAACCACAAGGCCTAAAGCTTAGATATTTAGCATGTAGGAATGCCTAGTGGACCTCTATCAAAATTGTTCAAATCATGACCCCCAGGTCAAAATTGAGCTGGCCCAGGGGGTCACTTGATTTTACATTGGCTTATGTAGGCAGTAGGTCAAAACTCTTCTTGTCTAGAACCAGAGCTTAGATATTTGGAATGTAGCATTATGTAGTGATTCTCTATGAATATTTTCAAATCAGTTCCCACGGTAAAAAAAAACACTTCTGCTATTCTTGACCTAATATACCGGTAGTCAATGGCAACAAGGTGAGCGATATAGGGCCATGTTGGCCCTCTTTGTTTCATGATTTTATGTAATTTCAGCATGCATGCTGCATACCATAGAAACACGTTATGAAGATATCACCGACAAGAACATCCTTGACCTTGGATGTGGTTGCGGTGTGTTGAGTATTGGGGCAGCAATGATGGGTGCAGGGTAGGTGCACAGTAATAAGAATTCTAACATCACTCTTGAATTTGTCTCTACATGTATATATATGTACATGTTCTAGTAGTAGAAAAATTAGGTTGTATTTTATTATGCGATAAACAACATTTTGACATTCAGGCCGGTATGACATAAAAAATAATGTCATATTGTGCTGCATGACATTAGATAGATATCCACATAGAAAATGAGACGTCACATTGCATTTATGCACCATTTAGTAATCTTGGTTTAATGTTCTTTTTAAGCATAGTTATTGTCTAACAAACAACTTTTTCTTGTTGTAGCCTTGTTAGTTAGTTAATAACTTCTGTTAATACAATGTACAATGTTATCATAATGACTTTGAGTGTACACATACTGGTGATTTGTTCTCTTGTATCAGCATGTGAAAGTGTGCATCTGAGAATTTTTTATGCAGATTCATCCAGTAATGGGGCAGTTATGGCCATTGACCTAATAAAACGATTTTCAAATTGCGTCACACATAACTCAAGAAGTATTTAGGTACAGCCATGAAACCAAATCGGTATATTAGTAACTGTTGTGCACCTGGGGTTTTATATTTGTCTGTCCTTAAATGTGTCTGTCTGTCACAAATTTTGTGTCACCCATATCGGTGAAAGTATTTGAGTAAGAGTCATGAAAGTTTACAGGAATGTTTATCAGCCTGTGAAGTTTTACACCTGGGGTTTTGTTTTTGTCTATCCATCCATCTGTATGTCAGCCACAAATTTTGTGTCATGAGCATCTCCAAAACTTGTCTCAAATTCCAACTCGCTATAGCATGCAGTGGTGGTATGAGAGCTGCGGAGAGATATGTTTTTGTCTAAAAAACCTTCTAGTATTTTATTCCTCTGTCTCTTTTTAGAAAAATCACTGCTGTAGATATAGACGAAGATGCTCTAGTCATCTGTCGAAAAAACATAGAGGAGTTTGAAATGGAGAATATAGAGGTAGAGCAACATGATGTCAGAGAACTGGGGTCAGAGGTCACAGAGAGGTTGAAGGGCAACATTGACATCGTTATTATGAATCCACCATTTGGAACTAAGGCTAATGCAGGTAAATGTTTTAAAAATGATTATGGCTAAATTTCAGCGTGCAGTTTTGAGATAAAAATGCTGTTCAAAACCCCACTGTAGACATATTGAGAAGCAATAAGACATATATAGAATGTGATAGGATGTTCCTTGCATGAAGCTCTATCAAATTTGTTCAAAGAATTCCATTCCATGCAAAACTCTGGTTGTTATGGCAATGGAAATGAAAAACTTGAAAAATCTCCTTCTCAAGGACCGGAAGGCCCAGAGCTTAGATATTTGCCATGTAGCTTTGTCTAGTGGATTTCTACCAAGACTGTTCAAATTTTAATAAATGGGTAAAATTTACCTCGCCCATGGGGGGTATTTGGCATGTAGTATTGCCTTGTGGAACTCTACCAAGATTTTTCAAATCATGACTCCCCAGGTCAAAATTGACCCCACTAGGTTTGCATATAGAAAACTTTTAATAAATCTTTTCTAGAATCAGCCTTGTCTAGCCCAGAGCTTAAATATTTGTAATATAGACTATGTGGTAGACCTCTATGAAGATTGTTCAAATCCAAATTTCCGAGTCAAAATTGACACTGTCTGCTCTTGATGACCTTTTATTATAGAAAATGGTAGCTAGGTGAGCGATATAGGGCCATCTTGTTTGCAAGAGCAAATGGTAGGGCATTTGAGTTCTTGTACAGGGTAGAAGACTAGGTAGGCAGTTGTTTTGTTTTGAAGAGCCTTTATCTTGTGCACTTTTAATTAACTCAGGTGTTACAAGAAAGATATTTGAATAGCCTTGATCTAGATTAATGTGTTCAAGTATCGCATGGCGACCTAGATTCGTACACCCATCAAACCAGAATGTTGGTCTTCATTGAGATAGGCACATTTCTATTTTGGTACCTAAGGAGTTGAGTTATTGTAATCCTATACTGATTTCAGAGAACTATGATGCTGGCATAATTAGAAATTTTGTGTCCTCTTTACTCATCCACTAACTGTCAAAGGAGGCTGAATTGAAGATTTAATGTTTCTACAACTACAAATGTGCAGGTTTAAATATCCTTTGAACCATGACAGATCAGACATCACCTGTTAATGTTAATGTTAATAATAAATGTCTCATTTACAACAAGGAAGTGTTGTATATTTCAGGTATAGATATGATATTCCTGAGGACTGCTTTGGATCTGGCATCTACAGCTGTTTATTCTCTTCATAAAACATCAACAAGGGAGGTAATTCAAATTTCAACTTTTTGTAACTCACCTGACTTTGCGAGGGTGAGCTTTTCTAATGGATGATTGTCTGTTGTCCATCAACATTTTTATTCAAACAACATCTCCTCTAAACAACTAGGCCAATGTTGATGAAAGTTTGTTCCTTGCATGAAGCTCTGCCAAAATTGTTTAAAAAATTCATTCCATGCAGAACTCCGGTTGCTATGGCAAAAAATAGGAAAAACTTAAAAATCTTCTTCTGTGAAACCACAAGACCTAGAGCTAAGATTTTTAGCACGTAGCATTGCCTAGTGGATTTCTACCAAGATACCAAGATTTATACCCCCCCCCCGTTCAAAATTGACCCTTGATTTTGCATAGAAAATACTTTAGAAGGCTTCTTATCTGAAATCACAAGGCCTAGAACTTAGATATTTAGCATTTTTGGATATTATAACATCGCATATCACAGAAACGTCTTATGTTTTATAACTTAAAGTTCAAGGTAAAACTTTGAGATAAAAGTAATAAACCGTAATATATTAGACATACTACAGCTAGACTGGACTGTAACTTTCTCACATAATGTGATTAGTGTCACAATGTGCATCCTCCAAGCATATGTGAAAACTTCAGTGGACATGCTTTACAACTTAGACATAGTAAGCTTATGATTCAATATTCATGTAATTTATTTTTCAGCATATACAGAAGAAGGCAGAAGAGTGGAATGTGGATATAGAATTCATTGCAGAACTCAGATTTGACATTAAACAGACAATGAAGGTCCACAAGAAAGACTCAGTTGACATTAAAGTAGATTTTATAAGACTTTCTCACAGAAAGGCGAAAGTTAAAGAGAATTGAAAATAAAACCAGTGCCAGAAAGTTACCGATAGTTCTTGTTTTATCCTACCGTTTATGAACGTGCTAGCTTCTTGTACCTCTAGGAAAATTGTTTAGTTTTTGTGTCACCTTTTCGGATCATTTTGTCCGTCAGTCCATCCATCACAAAAACTTAACGTTGACTATAACTTTGTCATTTCTTAAGATTTCTTTATCAAACTTTACAATTGTATTTCTTATGATAAAAGGGTCATGATTCCGCAAAAGTTTGTAGGTCAAGGTCATATTTTACAGAATAATTCCCCTTTATATACGCCCGAAGGGACGTACTATGGGAACACCTGCAGGCGGCGTGCACTCTGTAAGTCAAATAGTTTTCATCTGACCTTCACCAAACTTGGTCAAAATGTTTGTCAGCATAATGTCTCGGCCAAGTTTAATAACCAGCCATATCGACCTAGTCACTTTTGGATTATGGCCCTTGATTTATGCAAAATTGGCCAAATTCACCTTGTCAGCTCTTCAAGTCAAACATTTTTCATCCGATCTTCACCAAACTTGATGAAAATGTTTGAGGGCATAATATCTAGGCAAGTTCGATAACCTGCCAAATTGCCCAAGCACTTTTGAATTACGCAAAATTGGCCAAATAAGCATTGTCCACTTTCAAAGTCAAACAGTTTTCATCCGATCTTCACCAGACTTGGTGCAAATATTTGTTGGCATAATATCTAGGCCAAGATCGATAACCAGCCAAATTCCCCTAGGCACTTGGATAATCTAAAAATTATGAAATTAGCCTTCTTAGCTCAATACTTCAAACAGGTGAATTAGCCTTGTCTGCTCTATAGTTCTAGCAGGTTTTACAAAACCAATAAACCGCCAGAATCTGAGTTATGCCTCCTTGACGGCCGTATTTAATGACAGTTTGGCACTCTTGTACTTAGTTTTTGTCACGAAAACTGAACGTTGGCTATAACTCTGGCATTTCTTAAGATTTCTTCATCAAACTTTCAAATTGCATTGCTTATGACAGAAGGGTTGTGATGCCGACAAAGTTTGTAGGTCAAGGTAATATCTGACAGAGTTATGTCCCTATTGTTCTTAGTTCTTGTCACGAAAACCTAATGTTGGCTATTACATTGCTATTTCTTAAGATTTTTCATCAAACTTTCAAATGGCATAGCTTACGACAAAAGGGTGTGATGCCGACAAAGTTTGTAGGTCAAGTTCATATTTGACAGAGTTATGCCCCTCTCTGTACTTAGTTTTTGTCATTAAGTAATTGGTTATTCTGACAAAGTGTATAAGGGCGACATAAGTGTTCTACTGAACACCCATCTAGTTACTTTGAGGCATTTTCATTGAAGAAGAAGTGAAGTTTGTATTTGTTCAAGATTAGTTAATGGTATCGAATATTTTGTAATGTCGGGAGTCAAAACTCTTCTGTTACAAAAAAGATCACTGTACATCCTCGAATGTAACATAAAACAACACATGAATATATAAAGTCACCAAACACTACCTTGATCACAACAAAGTAAATGACGGGTGGTGTTCAGGTACAAGGTTGGACAAGTATCTCATGTATAGTTACCACGCACAAACAGTTCTGCATACACAATTAAGCATAATCCCCACCAGTATGAAAAGCAGCACAAATGCTTAACACTAGCCCATTGGCGTAAATTGCAAAAGCAAACAATTTATTTGTCTTCACATTGAAGCTAGTTCCTTCTTACTGAAAAAAGCAAGTAGACCCTACCAGGTTGACTACTGACTAGGCATGACAAAATACCCAAGTTACTCTCCACAAAGTTCATGTCGGGTAGCGGGTTCGATTCCCAGGGCTGACCAACTAAAATTACTAACAGTCTTTCGGATGAGACTAAAACCGAGGTCCCATGTATGGGTGCTATACACCTGGCATGTATAAGAACCAGGGGTGTCTCTGGAATTGGGACGCTTTCTGTATCTTGCACTATCCTCCTCGACCTAAAATAACTAACCTCTTCTGGGGGCGTTGGTCATATGGGAAACCGGTACCAACGATAGAGCCCTAATATACGATACAAAGTTCATGTCAGTTATGATTGTTAGTCCCAAGTACAGGACTACAGGTTTGATTGGTTCTATTAGTTTCTTATATGAGCACGAGGTTCAGATGGAAATATCCGTCACTGAGGGTAACTGTTTTGGCGGGAACGAGGCTCTGCCGAGTTCCCGCGAAACAGTTTCCCGAAGTGACGGATATTTCCATCTGAACCAAGTATCTCATGGAAGAAACTTTTTCTTGCATACCGTCTTGCACTTTGAAATAGATATTTAAAAACAAACTTACCGAAATGATGCATTTTGATATAAAAACAAACATTCTTTAGATGTTATGTATGGGAAAGTGACGTCACATTTTTTATAACGTGACGTCACATTGTTTATAACGTTACGTCACAAGTAAGCACGTAAGTCGTCTTACACGGGGGGGTGTAAGATGAGATTTTCCAGCACTGGTAAAAACTGCAGATATCCCCATCTGGTATGCAAGAATATCAGTTAATTCACCTGTTCCGTCGGATTCTTGTATGGGCTGTTACTTCTTCATGCTTGAACCGATTTTCAATTAACTTCATACATGTAGTTTAACAGTTGTTGCTCATAACACAAAGGTGTGTTACACAACACTTAGAGATGGCCACCTGTAAAGTCAAGTTCACACTTTTGTCTCAAAACTTGTAATGTAGAGTTATACATGTACCTACCAAGTCGAGGCTTTTACATATATTTGCCCATATCCAAAAGATGTGTCATGCACCACTTCCTGGGACTACCTTGGAGGTCAAGGACATACTTCGGTTCAACACCTGTGATACAGGGTTAAATACTAGTATTTAATGTCCAGGCTGTAGGATTTTAATGAAGCTTTGGTCACAAGTTCATCACTTCATATCTGGTTGCAGACTTTGTATTGCATGGCAAATGTTTATGAAAGTTTTCCTTCAAGCACAACCTGTTTAATGTTAAAAATGGAATTACCCAGTTTACAGTTTAGAAAAAACCTGTAAATGTAGGGCTGGTTGAAAATTTACTATATGTTTATTAGCTCACCTGAGCTATTGTGATCGCACGGTGTCCGTCGTCTGTATGTCCACACTTCACATTTTGTATGCAACAGAGGCTGCATTTCTCCTGGATCTTCATGAAACTTGGTAAGAATGACAGGCTTGATGAAATCTAGCTAGAGTTCGAATATATGGTCACTCGGTCAAATCATAGAAAAACTTTGTGTATGCTATGTAGTACGTTATGAAATTTGGTCAGAATGGCTATGGTGATAAAATCTAGGTCGAGTTTGAACATGGGTAATCTTGGGTCAAAACTAGGGTAAACAGTAAAAAATCAAACTAATTAACACTAGAGACCACAGTTATTATCTTATCATCATAACACGAGCTGTCAGTAGGACAGCGCGCTCGACTTTTTAGTGCTTGTCTATAAAACAAAACTTTTACAGTTAAGGGCACACAAGACTTTAACTAGGAATTTCTAAGTACAAATCAAGAAAGTACTCCAACTTTCAAAGTAATATCTCAAATGGTTAAGTCAACAAGTGGACAAGAATGAAAATTTTAACTGAGTTTCTAAGTCAAAAAGGGCCATATTCAGATAAAATCCTTGACAGAATTACCTTCTCCTGTCCATGTTTTGGGATCATGGTGGTTTACAAGTATTCCAACTTTCAAATTAATATCTCAAACAGTTTAGTCAAAAAGTGGACTGGTACGAAAAACTTAACCAAGATTCTAAGTCGATAAAGGGCCTTAATTTTGAAAACAAATCCCTGACAGAGTTACCTTCTCTTGCCTACAGATGGGGGTAATGATGTAAACAAGCATTCAAAGTTTCAAAGCAATATCTCAAAGGGTTAAGGCAATAAGTGGATTTTACCCATATTCAATGTATTTTCTAAGTGAAAAAGGGGCATAATTCTGTCAAAACCTTGACAGAGTTATGTTCTCTTGTCTGTTGATGTAGGTCATGATGGTAAGCAAGTATGTTTAGTTTCAAAGCAATACCTCTAATGGTTTTGAAATAAAGTGAGGTGGTACGAAAAACTTAACCAAGCTCAATACACTTTCTAAGTAAAAAAGGGCCATAATTCTGTCAAAAACCTTGACAGAGTTATGTACTCTTGTCTGTAGATGGAGTTTATGATGGTAAAGCCATACCTCTAATACTTTTGAAATAAAGTGGGGTGGTACCAAAAACTTAACCAAGGTGTGACGCCGACGCCGGGGCGAGTAGGATAGCTCCCCTTTTCTTCGAAAAGTCGAGCTAAAAAGTGGTCAGAACATTTGTCTCGATGATTTCTTTGTCAATTTCGAATTTAGGTCAAGTGGGTCAAAAACAAGGTCGCACGGTCAAATCAAAGAAAACATTTGTTGATACTCTAGAGGCCACATTAAATATCCAATCTTCATGAAAAATTGATCAGAATACTTGTATCAATGAAACTAGGACTAAGGTCAAAGAGAGTCAAATCAAAGGAAAACATAGTTAACACTGAGGCCACATTTCATATCCAATCTGCATGAAAAATCTCTTCTACACCGCTATGTAAATCATTTACTAAATGTATTCGGTCCCTATCTCAACGTTTTTCACGAATTACTGGTACGGCGGCCGAGGATGAAGAAGAAAATACATGTCCGGGCCGCATGGATGAATACCAAGAACCCTAACCACTAGACCAAGCCGGATACTTGTGAGAAGGGTAGTGAAATAATTGTGTCGTGATATGATTACCTTTCCGGGCCTCACAAGTCTTGGTACTATAACAACATAGCTGAAAAATGGATAAAATCCATGACAATTATATTTATTTAATATCTAAATGTTAAAAGAAAAATAAGAGAATAAGTCT